>JAGHMJ010000031.1:1222878-1542004 GCA_018749465.1 Paracanthobrama guichenoti
GACTACGGTATAGATGCAACAATGTTCAAGAATGTGCAAGAACTAAGCTAAGAATACTGGAAACTCATATTGATCACCCACAAATATAAAAATTAGGCTATTAAATATTTATTAACTAACATTAAATAGACTTGCTATGATAACTCACCATTGTTATGTGACATGTCCAATAGGTGGATCTCACCTATTCATTTTGTATATTGTTTATCATCATATAAACAAATAAAATATGAAAATTAATATATTTGTTTTAAATTGAAAAACTTACACCATAGAGTGAACACAGAACACAACAAAACACAAAAACAACCATAAATCAGCAGTAATAGTAACAGCAAAATAAATAAAAATTTAAATAAAATAAAAAATGCAGAAATGACAAATAATAGTAGTAATAGTAGAAGTATTTAAATAGTAATAGCATGTATAATAATAATGATAATAACATTTTGTGATGACGCAACAGTAATAATAACAACAATAATGATACTAAAGATGGTGATAAGTTGTGTAGATGGCAATAGTAATATCAATAATAATAATAATAGATAACATTAATAATAATGATAATAATAACAGTTTTACAGAAAATAACAGATAAAATGAATATCTTTAAGTTATGCTTTCAGGAATGTTTAAGTTGAAATCACATTGACGCAAGTTGTCTTCGTCTATAGAAGTGTTCACCATCATAAACCCATGGCAGTGTTCTCAATAAAATCCATTTTGCATGGGATTTTTTATTTAGAGATCAAATGAGCTCTACAGGAAGATGTATATCAGATGGACCAGAGTCAAAGAGGAACACTCATGCGTTTGAGCAGGATTGATGTGTTCAATTTCCAGTCGTTCAGAGCAAAAGCAAAAACCGGCGATCACCCCACAGGGATCAGAAGTCTGTCACCCTTGTACCGACAGCACCGTCACACTCCAAAAACTTCTAGACAACAAATCCTCACAACTCACACTCTGTCTATGACTGTGCCATATGATGATGGATGGAACTTTAGGATAGAATCAAACTCCAGAACCACTGCAGGGCAGGTTTAGGGTTGTTTCAAGCTCATATGGCAACAACCACACAGACCGATAGATACAGTGTATTCACTGACCGTCTGATGCATATACTGCACACAAAACTCAGCTCAGTTCTCAGTGGCTGGCATTATGCAACTAGATACACACAGGGATTCCATAAGTCTGTCTGGAAACATATTTGTTATCACGAAAGTCATATTTGCATATTTAGGGTAGGCTACTAGATTGATGCAACAAAAACTGGCAAAGTTAGTCATGTTATTAACAGTTCATATCAAATCTTAAAAGAGCTACTTTAAAAATCTTGATTTTACAATATTTCTACTGTAATTTCTTACAATAAAATAAATGTATATATTAAATACATACATATTTTAATATGTTAATCTGAAATAAATATAGGCTAGTTTATGTCCTGTGAGGGGAAAATAAATATAGTGCAAAAATAATATTATACATTTTATATATACATTTTATATATATATATATATATATATATATATATATATATATATATATATATATATATATATATATATATATATATATATATATATATATATATATATATATATATATATATATATATATATATATATATATATATATATATATATATATATATATATATATATACACACACACACACACACGTGCTGGTCATATAATTAGAATATCATCAAAAAGTTGATTTATTTCACTAATTCATTTCACTAGTGAAACCTGTATATTATATTCATTCATTACACACAGACTGATATATTTCAAACGTTTATTTCTTTTAATTTTGATGATTATAACTGACAACTAAGGAAAATTGAATATTGTGAAAAGGTTGAATATTGAAGACACCTGGTGCCACACTCTAATCAGCTGATGAACTCAAAACACCTGCAAAGGCCTTTAAATGCTCTCTCAGTCTAGTTCTGTAGGCTACACAATCATGGGGAAGACTGCTGACCTGACAGAGCTCTGTGTCCAAGCACATTAATAGAGAGGTGAAGGGAAGGAAAAGATGTGGTAGAAAAAAAGTGTGCAAGCAACAGGGATAACCGCACCCTGGAGAGGATTGTGAATCAAAACCCATTCAAAAATGTGGGGGAGATTCACAAAGAGTGGACTGCAGCTGGAGTCAGTAATCCACGTTGCTTGAGGTCCAGTGTAAAGTTTCCACAGTCAGTGATGGTTTGGGGTGCCATGTCATCTGCTGGTGTTGGTCCACTGTGTTTTCTGAGGTCCAAGGTCAACGCAGCCATATACCAGGAAGTTTTAGAGCACTTCATGCTTCCTGCTGCTGACCAACTTTATGGAGATGCAGATTTCATTTTCCAACAGGACTTGGCACCTGCACACAGTGCCAAAGCAACCAGTACCTGGTTTAAGGACCATGGTATCCCTGTTCTTAATTGACCAGCAAACTCGCCTGACCTTAACCTCATAGAAAATCTATGGGGTATTGTGAAGAGGAAAATGCGATCTGCCAGACCCAACAATGCAAAAGAGCTGAAGGCCACTATCAGAGCAACCTGGGCTCTCATAACACCTGAGCAGTGCCACAGACTGATCGACTCCATGCCACGCCGCATTGCTGCAGTAATTCAGACAAAAGGAGCCCCAGCTAAGTATTGAGTGCTGTACATGCTCATACTTTTCAGTTGGCCAAGATTTCTAAAAATCCTTTCTTTGTATTGGTCTTAAGTAATATTCTAATTTTCCGAGATACTGAATTTGGGATTTTCCTTAGTTGTCAGTTATAATCATCAAAATTAAAAGAAATAAACATTTGAAATATATCAGTCTGTGTGTAATGAATGAATATAATATACAGGTTTCACTTTTTGAATGGAATTAGTGAAATAAATCAACTTTTTGATGATATTCTAATTATATGACCAGCACCTGTATATGTATGTACGTATGTATGTATGTATGTATGTATATGTATATATTATACACACACACACACACACACACACACACACACCTAAAGGATTATTAGGAACACCATACTAATACTGTGTTTGCCTTAATTCTACGTGGCATTGATTCAACAAGGTGCTGAAAGCATTCTTTAGAAATGTTGGCCCATATTGATAGGATAGCATCTTGCAGTTGATGGAGATTTGTGGGATGCACATCCAGGGCACAAAGTTCCTGTTCCACCACATCCCAAAGATGCTCTATTGGGTTGAGATCTGGTGACTGTAGGGGCCATTTTAGTACAGTGAACTCATTGTCATGTTCAAGAAACCGATTTGAAATGATTCGAGCTTTGTGACATGGTGCATTATCCTGCTGGAAGTAGCCATCAGAGAATGGGTACATGGTGGTCATAAAGGGATGGACAATGCTCAGGTAGGCCGTGGCATTTAAACGATGCCCAACTGGCACTAAGGGGCCTAAAGTGTGCCAAGAAAACATCCCCCACACCATTACACCACCACCACCAGCATGCACAGTGGTAACAAGGCATGATGGATCCATGTTCTCATTCTGTTTACGCCAAATTCTGACTCTACCATCTGAATGTCTCAACAGAAATCGAGACTCATCAGACCAGGCAACATTTTTCCAGTCTTCAACTGTCCAATTTTGGTGAGTTTGTGCAAATTGTAGCCTCTTTTTCCTATTTGTAGTGGAGATGAGTGGTACCCGGTGGGGTCTTCTGCTGTTGTAGCCCATCCGCCTCAAGGTTGTGCGTGTTGTGGCTTCACAAATGCTATTATATATGATATATATGATATATAAATTATAAAATGATCACTGATAGTCATCAGAGTTGAGTACATAATATTATGAATGAAAAACAAAAAAAGTCTTTAGCTTTGTACTGTATGTAGGAGGTTTTTGCCCAGATTAGGCTGAAATGTGTATCAGACTTGCTGACAGACTAAATTTGGCTGTGTTTTGACACTAGATTTAAGGTGACCGAACTGTGAAGAGGAGATTCCTCTTTCCCGCGCTCTCTTTCTTACACACTCTTTAGTTCTCTTCCCCTCTTTTATTTGGACCCAGCGGGAGAGAAATCAAGTTCACCTTTAAAACAGCAATGCTTGCGGCCTCAATGCATGAGCTGCACGCCTATATAAGCCAATAACAACCCCAGATAACTGACACGGCCTCAAACTACACGCTCACTCTCACAATCATTGTAATTCACTGACCTTTCCTCACGCAATTCAGTGGTTCCTACCTCAGCCCACTCTTTTCCACACTCAAACAGAAAATAGTGCTTGGGGTCAAAGACATGCAAATTGAACTAGTGCTGGAAATAAAGTCTGTGACTGCACCTTTAAACACAGCTGTGTGATCGTTGCCTGATGCTGGCGTTTGCCGAGGTCAGACTCATGCAGCGTATGGCAGAGGAAACAAAAAAACATAAGAAAGCTATTAAAACTCTAAAATGTTATTCAATATTTATTTATTATAAAAAGATTTCTAAAAGATTCAAATAAGATTTCTTCTAATATCAGAGAAGGATTAAAGCTGTTATGTTGTTCCTCTTAACGTAGCAAATATTTTTAGTGATCTAAAACTTCCTCCACTTGCTCCACTGGGAAATTCAGGCACGCTTTGTCTTTGGGAATTAATTAGTCTAAAAGTATCACATCAGAGATTCAGGATAATAAAACAATCTTTACAACGTTCCTCCACTGGAACTCATGAAAAAAACTGCCTTAAAATCACACAAAAAAAAAAAATCAAAGCAGAGGATGGACCGTTCACAAGTAAAAACGGATCAGGCTACTGGCTAATGCTGCTGGGTTAATCAAATACTGATTTATAAACACACAATCTGTTCAGTTTAGATTGAGCATTTCTGTTTACATTCAACTTGGACTGAAATCCAGCTCAAATTTAATTCACAAAATACAAACAAGGAGTTACTGATTAAAAAGCCACTAAACAGATCTAGATGCTATAGAGTCAATTTGACCTGGAACTTCACCGGGAAAGTTCAACAGGGACCTTCGTAGAATACGGTTTATTATTTTTTTATTACCAAGTAAGCAGGTGAACATGTAAACTCAATGCAGAGCAAATGAGGTAAAAGCCCACATGGGGATGCAGGCAGCTGTCATGAGGTAACAGGAGATGGAAGACTCATTTGTCAACATCAGAAAGAATGACAAATGGAGACCGAGAGCTGGGCGAGGTCAGTGCACCTGTCAATCACCACAGAAATGACCCTACAGCGGGTGGGGCTCAATATACTGTGGGAGATTTCTCGTATTCCTTTTTTTTCTTGCTCTGTAACATGACATCACCTGCTTCATGTTGCTTAATCCATCTATTTTCATTCTCTGGGAACAGCAGATCCAGCGGGGATTAGGTGAACCAGAACCTGCCCAGCCAGTGACAGTGCGGAGAGAGTGAGAGACAAGCCGTGCGCGAGCAGACTGTGACCTCGTGCAGGGAAGAACCGCAGCCCAATCGCAATCAACACACTGGCCCCTACGGGACAGGAGAGGTACTGCAGTGTTAATTGCTCAAGCTGTGAGCTGCTACACACTTTCATTATTCATGAATCATGATGTAAGGTGTTCAAATCAAGAACGAAGAAACAATAATAGTGACAATATATAAGTGGCAAACAGTAAATCACACAATCTTTAATATAGGCTAAACATTATGTGAGATGACTGTTTGCCACCTCTTGTGACAGTGAGAACAGTGAGCAGATGCATTGCTATGATATATCAGGGTCATGCACAAAAATAAACACAAAAAATATATTGCATATTCGCTTAACTATAAGATAATATATTGCACAAATCCATATAGCACTGTAGGTGATATTCTGATAAGCAGGATGAAATATGATGCTGATATATTCTAAACAAATTAATCATCAACCGCCAAATTAATATATACACACACTGTGTCTATTTCTGGCCCTCTGTGCATTCTTCCCGCCATGGCTCTATAAATAAAATAATGAGTTCATTATGCATTCTATGGGAATATCTTAACAGTTCTCACCAGGAGAGGTGACAGGAGTCATAAATCTGGTCAGATCTCAAACACACATATACATACACACGCATACTGGCACAGTGGACACACAGTACATGGACACACAGTACATGGACACACAGTACATGGACACACAGTACATGGACACACATACACATACATACACATACATACATACATAAAAACTTAATATTCAACAATATTATTGATTTGACTGCACTGACATTATTGGACGAGAACTGAACTGAGCTGGGCTTTTTCTGCAGAACTGCTTTATAGATGAAATGAACTAAATTAGTAATTGATGATTTTTACGATGGAATTGAATTGAAACTGACTTCAGCTGAAAAATGACTATTTAGGGGTTCAAGCACGTAGCTTTTAGTGCAGGATCAGCATTCTCCACTAAAAGTGATCGGGCAGACCTAACCATAACTCGTAGAGACTTGAAACTTTGATGGCTGGTACTCACACCGTCTACAATGTCACCAAGGCTTGCCCTGATTGGCCTGACGTTTGCAAACTAGTCCTAAGTTTTTGGCCCAATCGGACCCAAACCAATGCAGCAAGATTCTCTGGAGTCTGATTATCTGACATTCCATATCTTGACAAACGCGCCCGGCAGCGGCCAATGAAGTTTAAGCAGCTATCAGACAAGGTTAACAGAGGCCGATCGAATTTGCATTTTTCACATGTATAAAGGTTTGCTTACTATGCGTTTTTTTCCACACGCCATTCATACCGCATGGTAGAACTCCTCATTTGGAGCAACTGCCTCTATGACCGCTGCTGTCAATCGACACGCTTAAATATCATTTCAAAAACCAACTTTAGCAAAGTAAGTGAAGAGTAAGTGTGTTGTGTGCACTGTGTGAACATGACGGTTGTTGTACAAACCCGATTCCAAAAAAGTTGGGACACTGTACAAATTGTGAATAAAAACAGAATGCAATGATGTGGAAGTTTCAAATACTTGTTTTCTGGAAGTATTCCTGAGCCCATGTTGTGATTTCCATTACAGTAGCATTCCTGTATGTGATGCAGTGCCGTCTAAGGGACTTGTTCCAGAGATTGTTCCAGATTCTCTGAATCTTTGGATGATATTATGCCCTGTAGATGATGATAACTTCAAAATCTTTGCAGTTTTTCTCTGAGAAACTCCTTTCTGATATTGCTCCAGTATTTTTGGCATAGCATTGGGGAATTGGTGATCCTCTGCCCATCTTGACTTCTGAGAGACACTGCCACTCTGAGAGGCTCTTTTTATACCCAATCATGTTGCCAATTGACCTAATAAGTTGCAAATTGGTCCTCCAGCTGTTCCTTATATGTACATTTAACATTTCCGGCCTCTTATTGCTACCTGTCCCAACTTTTTTGGAATGTGTAGCTCTCATGAAATCCAAAATGAGCCAATATTTGGCATGACATTTCAAAATGTCTCACTTTCAACATTTGATATGTTATCTATATTCTACTGTGAATAATATATAAGTTTATGAGATTTGTAAATTATTGCATTCTTATTATTGCTTTTTTTATTCACAATTTGTACAGTGGCTCAACTTTTTTGGAATTGGGTTTGTAGTTCTAGACTAAATGTGAGCATACATTTACTCATATCACTTGCACAAAAACAGATTCAGTATTCATAAAAATGAATAAAAATGCAAATTCAGACCATTACACAAACCTGTAATACTTAAATATGTTAAATAACACAAATATACTTCATGTATTTAATCTCACTTTATTAACCTCACTTTATTAACCAATGTCTTTGCAGCTGACTTTTAACGATCCAATTTAACTATATGGAGCAAAAATTACTTTAGTTAAACCACATTTGTCTTTCTTTTTCCATGCTTTTTTTATTTATTGCTGAAGTAAGTTGAACTTTCTTCTCCTGCGTCCTATTCTTTTTCCGTCCATAATGGCAGCACAGATAAAAGGTTTGTTTGAGCTGCGCCCTCTACTGTACAGGTGTTAATTTGCATTTCATTTGTATAAAACGTTTGCATAACAAAATATATGTAAATGTTTTTTGAAGCAATTGAAATCTATTTATTTTGCTAACTATGAACAATTAAATTGCATTTTATTATTTGAATTTAGCTTTATTTTTTTCCTGCCATTTACAACCCTTATATCAGACCAGCCGAGAACCACTGCCTTATATTATCTGATACATTATTAGTTAATTTATGTAACAATTTCTGGTGGGCTCAGACAACCACATGATCCACTGGTGCACAATACCAAGAGCAGCCATCAACACATTCCCACAGATCAAGAGTGACATGCACGCACACATGCAGTTGACTCTCTGTGTACGGGTCAGTAATGATGCATCTACTGTAAAGGATGAATTCAGCTTCTTACAGATGCCTGACTTCATTTCTGCTGCATGCACAAGACTTTCCATTATACCACTGATGCATCTGTATGTTTATTATGCAAATGCATGTTATGGGAGTGCTCTTGTACGTGCTGCAGTGGTGAGCATGTTTGTCACTGTGTGTGGCAGAGACGATGATGCATCCAACATTTCACAGCATCATCTGCAGCAAGTAAACATTATCTTATGTGACCGCAGAGAGTATCAAATCACCTGCGTCACAGCCGGCTGTGTTGCCTTGGAAACAATGGGAATGATGATGTCACAAAGACATCACAGTTCACAGTGACCGCTCGTAGCACCACCCAGTTGTGGCCTGTTTTCTAAATCACAACTTCAGGACGCACAGAACAAACGACAAAGCCATTTGTTACAAACATCCAACCACATAATCCTCTTCATCTGTGCAAATAAAATGCAATGCAAATACAACAAAACTAGTTTGGTGGAGAGGGAACCAAACAGTAAATGTTCAGCAATGCAGAACATACTGTAAACTTGACCAAGAGCTCTTCTGCAGTTCTTCTGTACTCAAACAAATGTACTTAGCTGCAACTTATTTTTTCCTTCCAAGATTCAATAGAAACTTTAGAAAAAGTACAGTGGCAGTACCATGGCATCAAATGGGAATACTGTGGTACTGTATGAATACCATAACATGTAATTTCATTTTATTTCAGATACAACTATGATGGCAGCAGCATTCTTTGCAGTCCCTTATAGTTCATAAATGCTATATGGTACATGCATATTATACTTATGTAAGAGTGGGGATGAACAGATGGGTGGACAGATAGACAGATAACAGTCAAAATGGACGGACAGACAGATGGAGATTTAGATGGATAGATGGACAGATAGACAGAACAATGGATGGACAGACAGATAGATAGCTAGATAGAAGGACAGACAGAAGGACAATAGCTAGATAGATAGATAGATAGATAGATAGATAGATAGATAGATAGATAGATAGATAGATAGATAGATAGATAGATAGATAGATAGATAGATAGATAGATAGATAGATAGATAGATAGATAGATAGATAGATAGATAGATAGACAGACAGATCACATTTGCATCTCTCAATCACAGACAGCTGTCATGAGCTCCTTCTAAATACAATATATGGTCACATGACAAATATTACAGGTGCAGCACAACTTGCCATGTAAAACTGTATTAGCATTAATTTTTTACTCTATGCAAAACTCTAACTCGGATCGTGTAGTTTGTATGGATTATAAATGATTCTGATATGCTAGAGTACATTAATTTATCTCGTCTATATAAATGGGAACACCCACTTCTGTTTCCCCATGTGATTTCAAAGTTTCATATACCTCAGCATTATATATATATTATATGGCCTCTTTCGGTCAGACATGTGGGGCTGACCGCCGAGTGGGTTAGATCACAGATTTGATTCAGACACTTTAATGAAACATCTTTTTCTTTCTTTCTCATTCCTTGTCTTTCTTTCTGTGCAGTTCTCAGCAGTAATATTTTGGTTTGACATTCTCCAATGCCCTTTCTAAATTTGTGCGCTCTGCCCGTGATAGATGAATGACCCTATAAAAACAGCCCTGAGCTGACGACTCCACCGTCCCTGGACCAGCTGCAAGGCTGCTGACTGCGGCGGGAATCTCTCACAGGTACATGCATAAAACAGATGCCTAATAAGGTCAGCCAACAGCATGCTTTCCCTCTGCAAACGTAGATTCCTGAGGAATGGGCTTCATGGATGCTGATTCAGCAATCAGGGCATACACTAAGTCACAGTGATAGCGGTACAATTAGGAGTTGTGCAGGGTCATCAATTAACCAATAAGATTAACTGAATTTAGTAAAAACACTAAAGATGGGATAATGACAGAGCCAGACACCAAGGTCAGCTATTCCAACACCCTTATCTCAAACTTTCAGGTACTTCCCAAGTAGTGTGAGACTCAGATGACACTGCTCCAGGAATGTCTAAAGCCCAATTTATACTTCTGTGTCAAGTGTATGCCGTAGCTACGTCGTAGGCTGCGTGTTGCACGCGTAGCCCATGACGTACACCTCTCCAAAAATGTAACAACGCGTCAATTCTATGCAGACCGCAAGCGCTGTGATTGGTCTGCCAGAACCCTTCCCTCAGGGGTACACATGCTCCCTCTGCATGTGTAGCTGCACGTCGCGGTGGATGGATGGCTACCCGTCATGATAATATAAAACTCTCCTGATATTAAAGTAACAATTACAGAAGAATAAAATAAAGCATATTTTGTTAACTTTTGGAGTTGGAAGGGTTCAGTTTGAGCAATGTTTTATACCATCATCACTGTCCTCATCAGAGCTCATTTCCCAAAACATTCAGCATCTGGCTTGTATTCGCAATCTCAAACATATTCACTATCATTTTCAACTGCTATAATTGAAGTATGTTAATATGCAGTTAAACTTTCCCCCATTGAAAGCTGTGATGCCCAAGTTTTGAAAATTACAAAGTTTTACTTATAAGCTTTAATTATTAAAGTTAGTTCACAACAAACCAATTAAAACATGACTCGTGTTTTAAAGTTATAACTAAACCCCTCTTTGACAAGCACCCACAAAAACCTACGCATAGGCATTCAGTTTTGCTCTCACATTTTGTTGCAAAAATTTAGTTGGAATTAGAAATTAGATTTCATTCAGAGGTAGAAAAATTAATAAACCGTTTGAATATTCGATTTCTACACGTTAGGCTGCAAATGGAAATTATTGCATTTACAGTAATTGTATATAAAATTAATTGTATATAAATTTTTACATTCTGGAATTTGTTTTATGTGCTGCCTCCCTGGGATTCAAAAGAGAACATATTTTTCCTTTGTAGTGAGTTTAATCTAAGTATGATAATTATTGCAATTAATTTCTTTTGGCACCTAACTGAATGTTCAATTTTGTTTTGAAACAGATTTTACAGTCTAGGATTAAGACACAAAAATGGTCAAATTCACTCAGTATCTCGACCACTACCTCAATTACAATTATTTGTATTCAGCTGTGTTGTATAGACACTTTCCGTATTCCAGTACTGGTTATAGTACACTGCTGATCGTGCCACCCAAAAACAAACCATTTGGATGGACACGCTTTAAGTGGGTTTCTTGCGATAATAAAGGCTGGTTTGCCCCAGCACTGGTGGCCCCTGCCTGTGAACCACTGCTTGATATTTACCCATCCATAAATACCACAAAAAACAAACCATTTGGATGGACACGTTTGTTAAGTGGGTGGTTCTTGGCGATAATAAAGGCTGGTTTGCCCCAGCACACACCAAATTTCAACAATGGTGGTTAGGCTGTTGGTGACTGCTTGGAACACTGTGAACCAGCATTGTATGGACCAGATTGTATGTTATTAGTCAAAAGTCTGGCTACCTCCAAATTTGTTGATCTGAACACTGAAGAGCTTCACATAACAGCAAGTTAAGATCTCAAGTCCATATCATCAGCAGAGATGATGATGATTGCGGCTCTTCAGGATGGTTCTCCAACCGTCTCTTTAGACCTGCATGAACACAAGCACTCTAACACATCAAAGCAGTTGAGATCAGTGTCTCCCCCTCCTCTTTTCTCGTTTCCTTTGATCCTCTCAGTCATCAGTGGCGGGTTTCACTTCCTCCCATAATTCATTGGAGCAAGTCAAGGATGCTCATTATCACAATCGCTTTCCTCTTGTCTCAGAGGACGGGTGGCATGCACAATTTATCAAAATGATAGCATCTCCGGAGGGGAACGGAACGCCCCTCTTTGTGCTAACGGTGGTCTGCAACTTTAGACTGGTTTGGCCCCTTCTGCCCGCATTTTCCACCACATTTAGTTTGATTGTGCCCCTTCAATACTTAGCATAATCTGATTAGGTTTTGTTATGGGATGCATATGAAGAAAGATGGAGATAAATGATTTGTTTGTCTGAAAATAGGATTGTAATTGAGTAAAGAAACTAAAAATAAGATGAATTATCGCAGCATGATAAAACAGAGCTCAGCTTGATTCCGTGAGGTTATCCGATAGACCCTGCTGCTAATTGAATATAGCGTACAGTCAGTGGCAGGGGGCATTTTTACAACCCTATTTGTCCAAAAAACCATGGGAGGATGAAATCTGTAAAAATCTCATATGCATTACTTGATTATCTACTGTGAAACAACAGAAGAAAACAATTGAGCTTCATTGTAGGTTCTATGAATAAAGTTAAACCTATGAGTGAAGAAAGTGCTGATATTCGGCTTTATTTCTGTTTAAAATGTCTACAGCTAGTCTAACAGCTAAAACATACAATATGCAAGTACATGATTCAGTTCGATTACAATTCACAAGCTTTCTATATGACTTGATATGATTTGTTTTGATTCAGATTCACTTGTGTATATAGCCGCGTTTCCGTCGCAGGAACTTTACCCAGGAACTAGGGGCTTCGGGGTGGTATTCGGGGTGTTTCAAGCAGAGGGACCAGGGTCTAAATGAAGTCCCGGGTAAAAACGCCCCCCCCACCTCAGAAAGTCCCTGCTCACGAGGTAGTACTTTTTCAAAGTCCCTTCGGGGGTGGGACTTGCGCACTGAACATGCTGATTGGTTGAGTTCACGCAGCATTTTGATTGGTTGACTCCACGGCGCAGCATTTTATTTACATTTACGCTTTTATCCAAAGCGACTTACATTGCATTCAAGGTACACATTTTTACATTTTGTCAGTTCTTGCTTTCCCTGGGAATCGAACCCATGAGCTTGGCGTTACTAACGCCACGCTCTTATTGTTTGAGCTACAGGAAAGCTATTTCAACCAACATTTTTAAAAGTCTGTTGCAGTGCGTGCAGTAAGAGTCGTTTGCTATTCGAATCAACAATAGAGTTTTAAAAAAATACAACCGATAGACCGACAATGAGGTTCAGGCTTTATTAAGCTTATGTGGAGGACAGTGGGAGCTGGAAAGTCGCGCGCAGTCCTACATCACTGTACGTTGTCTAATCTGCCTAATTTTCACAGTACTTTAGACCGAGATGGAAATGCAGATAGCAACAGGTCTGGGGGAAAAAGTTCCAGGGAAAAAAGTTCCTGGGACAAATTGTTCCGGGTAATTTCAGTGGAAACGCGGCTTATGTCAGATATAATATCCATTTTGCTTACATATGAAAGAATGTTCTGTAATATTATAATATTATATTATATAATCTTTTTAAGAGTTTTTTTTTCCTCATATGCTCACCATGGCTTAATTTATTTGATCAAAAATACAGTAAAAACAGTAATATTGTGAAATGTTATTACTGTTGTAGAGAGTGTTACATACTGTATATGTATCGCATGCAACTTCCAATCCTTTAGATGAGTAGACTGATTCAGAGAGGAAAAGGGTTTTTTCCCCCTTGTCTTGTCTTTGGAAATGAGAGACTCTGACTGCACTAGAATAGCTGGAATATAAACAGAAAATCATGGCAGAAATAAACAAAAACTAGTCTGTGCATAATCAGAAACATTTACAAATCAAATTAAAATGACTTACCAAGCTGACACAACAGTCTGTACACAATTTAATTTACAGTACAGTGCATTTTCCATCTGAGAGGCCATCTTCAGAAGATATCATACAGTTTAAGGAGATCATTGTTGTTTTATGGCTTAGTCTGAATTTTAAGCATCGTAAAATGCCACAATATCGCAGCCTAATGAATCAGCCTTAAATAAATCTTTAGTTTGTTCAAGTTAGTTCTGGATACTTCAATAAAAACAATTCAGCCAAGAGGTTTATGTCAGTAGTGGCTCAGGATGAGAGAATATCTAGATAAAGGAGTCTGAAATCTGTAAATATTGTAGTGAATAAGATTTTCCTCTTATGCTAAAGCGCAATGCATACAGGTCCTAAGTGCAAAACAGCGCAACATCCACATTAGTCCTCATTCTTCTCTCTTCCAACACAAAAAGCTCACTTCAGATAAATATTTTTTTTGGGAAACAAAACAAATAATAATAATAATAATAATAATAATAATAATAATTTAGCAATACTGTAAACCACCGCATACAGAAGCAGGAGAGACTCTCCTCTGTCAAACGCATGTTTACCACATGAGTAAAAACAGTCAAAATATGTTTTACATCCAGCATTGAGGCATACAAGCCCCAAAAACACATAACACTGATGATCAATCAGCATAGCGCAACAAACCTGCACTCTCGCTCCATGAGAATGCACAGATGTACACAAAAGTCACCAAACGTCTCCACACGCCGTTTCACAGTTGCAAAAAAAAAAAAAAAAAAAAAAAAGAGGATAAAATTCATTAAACCCTATATAATGTACAGCATCAGTACAGTATTTGGCAAATAAAAGTAGGTTTGAGTGCACACGTGCATGGCATTTGCAAGTATACATTCATTTAAGATACAAGCTAGCTCCATACAAACGCCCCAGTGCTCTGAGGCTCATTTCCCAGACTAACAGTACTTTTCCCTCCCGCTGAGTCAGAAGGTGTCCCGTATAGTACAGTACAGTAGTTTAAAAGCCTTTGGCATAAACTGGGGCGGGAAGCTAGCTGCCAAGTGCTCACCTACAAACCGCCCCCAGTTTCTGTCTCTAGCGTCGAAAGAATCCTCGCGACCATTCCAGGCACAGAGCTTGTAATGGTATTGTGATATTTTTTTTAGAAATTCGTTTTTAGGAAGCAACATTCAGAGACACGAATATGATACAAAAATGAATAAATAACTAAAATGAATTGCTTGAATATTCTCCCTTTGACCTGGTGGAAGAACTGGCGTCTGCAGTGCATTCTGGGTACTGCAGAGAGTACGTATGTGAGGCTTTATGACTGATAATTGTATTGCATGTATGAGGAAGAAATTTATGATTTACGAGATTGTTAAGTTTGTTGTTTTTGTGCTATGTAGCATAACAGCGTCTGTATTTGTGAGCAGCGCATTAGTACTCCGTGTCAGAGCCGTCCGCTGGGTCAGTGTTGCGTGACAGCATGTAGTTGTCCATGTCTATGGAGGGGCAGTTGTGAATAGAATAGCGCAGGCGCTCAGCTAATATGGCCTGGCTTGTGTAGGGAGGAAGGCGGAGCTGAAAGAAGCACGTCTGGGCCGTAGGAAGGCCGTTCATAGGCTGTTGAAAGAACATAAAGAGAAAGTAAAGACATGGGCTTCATCCCAATGCACAATACTGCTATTAGGCATGGAAAGTACATACTACAGTATGCTTACTACGCCTTCCAGACACCTTTAATCAGCCAGGCTGATTAATCTGGCGATATGACGATAATGCTAACCAAATCTACTGACAACCTTTTCATAAACAAACATTAATAATAATCTAAATAATATAAATATATAATAAATAAATTATTTCAAATGTTTCATTTTGGGTGAATTTTAATTAAATAATACTACATTTTATATTCAAAAGTTAATTTCATAAATCTCATTTGCTGTCATTACATCATTATATATTAAAATCATATTATATAATTTTATATTATATATTAAATTACCCACAGCTGTATGTGTCCCTGTGTGTACTGTGTGTGTGTGTGTGTACTGTGTGTGTGTGTGTGTGTGTGTGTGTGTGTGTGTGTGTGTGTGTGTGTGTGTGTGTGTGTGTGTGTGTGTGTGTGTGTGTGTGTGTGTGTGTGTGTGTGTATGTATGTATGTATGTATGTATGTATGTATATATATATATATATATATATATATATATATATATATATATATATATATATATATATATATATATATTTATTTATTTATTACATTTTAAATTACATTAAAATAGATGAAAATCTAAATGTTATTAAATAAGTGATGCACGCACACATTTATTTCAAAAGCATCAAAAATCTTACTGACCCCAAACTATACATATTTTAATAAAATATTTAAATAAAATAATATTTCATGTAATTTAAATATTTAAATGTAATGTACATTTAAATGTAATAAATGTATTTAAATTTAATAAACAAATTAAAAACACATTTGAATAAATAATAAAATGTAATAAATATTTTAAATGTAATAAATATTTTTAATTTAATACATTTAAAAAAATTATAATTTATATATATATTATATAATATATATATATATATATATATATATATATATATATATATATATATATAATATATATAATATATATATAAAAAAATAATAATAAAAAAATAAATCACATTTAAATTTAATCATGTGGCGGTGGCCGTACTCGATCAACTTTGATGATCTGAAACTTTTGTGTGATGTCTGCCGGATTGGATGGCAGCCTGGAACGTCCAGACACGAAGCGCAGGAACAGGACTCTCTCCTCATTGGTGAATTCCGCGAGGCTCTGCCACAGCCAGCCAATGAGTTGGTGGCTGTCGGTAACGTCACGGTATCGTACCACCTTCTTCAGCATCTCCACAGAGACCTCGGGCAGGCCGCACACCAGCTGTTCCAGCTGCCGAGCCGTGAGCAGGGAGAGCAACGGAACTGGGATGATGGAGGACATGCCCTCCCTCACTGCTGCCACCTACATAAACAGATGCACATGTGCTGCGTTACCACTGCTTATGCAGTCGAGATCAGTTTATTGGCATTATTACATACTGCAGAGCCACTAAAACTGCTTGATGTGGAGTTAGTTGTTCTCATTCATCTCTACACATAGAGAGTCAATATTTGAGTTATTGTGGCTCTTACTTCATGTCTGTTAGCTTGGAGATCATCTATATGCTAATGTACTCCAAATGTTGACAAATTCCATTTTAGCAGAAAAGTGCACTGGAAATTTAGACATTTCCAGGAAAATAGAATAAAATACTGATGATTCACAGATGTATGCTCACTTTTGTTCAATAAAAATACACCATTATGAAAAGACTAATAAAGTTTCTCCATCTACAGCCACTGCAAAGCTATTGTACATTCTGACTAAATACAAATGTCATATTATATTATTTCATAATATTTGTAATGAGAAGCATATAATGGCAGTTTTACGCCAAAATAAAAGCTTGGTGGTTTAACATTTGAATAAAGACATAAATATAAGTATTGCCATTTTACAGCTGTACTGTACATTTAATAAAAATATTTTTATTTTACTACTTATTTAATATTTTATTTAATAACATCAAATAATAATAAAATCACATTATTATTCAGTTATATTGATATAATTATCACAATATGATTTTTTTGCCAAATTGTCCAGCCCTACAAACAAGCACAGCAAATCATTTTCACATTCAAAACATTGTACATTTTTACCACAAAAAATTATTTATCCCTAACAAAATCATGTCACATTACGTTTTAATAAAAATATGTAATTATCATCATGAGGTGTCTCAAGATGGCAGTATACAAATAATGCAGTACAGTTATTCTAAAACCTATTGTGTTTCATGGAATTTAAAAAAAACATGGCATTGGAACAAAAGTGGCAGAATATCCATTTTCAGGTGAATTGTGGCTTTAATTGAAAGGCTTAGTGAATATAATACAATTCTGTAATTCTAAAGCATCCAAAGGAGAGGCAGATACCTGTCTGTCCATCTCATGAAGTCTGTAGTGCAGGGCTCTCTCCACATAATCGTTCCTGTTGGAGAATGTCAGGGGGAAGTTATGTCCACCAGGAATCACTGGAACCAACGTGCCATCAGCACTGTGAGCCACAAACGAGTCCAGAGGGATCATCTACAAATCCAGAAAAAAAAAGACCAGACAGTGAGAAAGGAGAAAGTTACGTGTGTGATGTCTGAATGGGTGATCTCTGCTAGTCTCTCAGGGCTGTATGGCTCACCACTGTGAAGTTCTCTTCATTGATCACGCTGTTGTCCAGGTGCAAGATGCCCTGAAGTGAACGGTACGTGAGCAGGTCCACCTCCTCCAGGTCGCCGGCTCCCAGAGGAATACAGCACATTTGTTTCCACACCCATGGCGCCAGGTGCAGATCCAAGGGCTTTTTAGTTCGAATGGCCACCGCCATTAGGATCCCCAAGAAGCGAAACTGCACAATGTGATCATCCGAGACTGCTGCTGGGTTCAGCAAGAACCTGTCCAGACAATGGAGGTTAGCATAAAAACAGTCTCCTTTTTGGAGCCAATTGAGTGTTGCAGGGTTGACATATTTTTGTAGGCAAAAACCCAGAAACAAGTTAGCATTCTAGCATTTCCGGTTCCAGCGTCCAGGGATTTTGGTTAAAATGTCTGAAATAAGGTCTGTGGTGAACACAAGCTCAAGATATTTTCACACTTCATTCTTCAACATAAAATACATCAGTGATACCCCTAGTGAATTTTTTAAAGATGCGGTATGTAGGATGGACAGCTAGTGGTCGAAATAGGTACTGCAGTCCAAATTCAAAGTATTGGAGATCGTTGTTTCCCCTGCCTCCGCCCCCTCTTCCAGCATGAGGAAATGCAACAGAAGCGAGCACAACTGACAATGAAAGCCGAAGAAACTTGCACACTGTAAGTTGATGAGTTAATTTATCCGCATTTTAATATGCTCTCGTTCATAGAGATTTTGCACAGACTTTTTAGGTCAGGTAGAATCTGTGATCTCTGACCCGGTTTGTTTGCTGGCTTCCATTGCTGCTGTGTTTTCCACCAAGTGGCAATCTGGGTTTTCAAAATACTATTGGGTAAACTGGCGGCATGCAGTTTTGCACAGACCAAAACAAGACATTCCGACATGGAACACACAATTCAAAGTAGAATAAAATGGCTGTAGCATTGTTTTTCTGAGAAACAAGTAGTTGAATTTAGCTAATTTAGTTTCCTAAATATCTGCAAGCATATTATGGTATTTTTATGCTTTAGTAAAGTGAAAAACTTACATACTGCACCTTTAAGTTTTACTTGTCTTGAAAAAGGTGGCTGTGTGGCTAAATGGGACTACAGAGGTTGTAGGGACAAAACAACATCATTGGGCCAAACAGATAAACTCATCAACTCACTAGTCTGCTTTTAGAGCGTTATTGTGTTTTTAAATAAAGACTGAAAGAGTTGTCTAAAGCTTAAAGGGATAGTTCACCCAAAAATGAAAATTCGGTCATCATTTATGAATTTCTTTCTTCTGAACACAAAAGATGACATTTTGAAGAATGTGGATACCCAAACAGTTGATGGATCCCACTGACTTGGAAGTCAATGGGGCCCCATCAACTGCTTTAGGCTAGTTGTGTTCAATTGTGAAGATTATCATAATGAACAAAACATGTAAGAATCATGAACTTTTGTTGGTCACAGAGCTTATTTTCTACATTAGTCCAAAAACCAATGGAAAATCCTTAATGGGTTTTTGGACGAGGGAACCAGGGTGAAACAAACTTCCAGCTTGGTCTACAAAAACACATCATCACTGCAGCACTCTTTTACATTCTGCTTACTCATCTCAGAGTCTACAACGTACCGGTCCGTGTTACTACCAACATCTGCAGTGCTGTTAGGAGTGTGAATAAGAAGGTCGACCACACCAGACTGCAACTCCTGGGAAAAGAAAAGTTGGTTTAGAATGCATGTATAAAACGCAACCCCCTGGTTGTTGGAGTTGGAGTTACCTGGCACATCTCAGTGATGGTGTCGTCAAACACACCCCCGGCGTCATCCGCCCCCTCTCCAACCAACTTCACCTTCCATGCTCTGGAGGGCAGACGCAGCTCAGTAGGGTTCAGGTTCACCACCTGCTTGGCGATCTGCACGAAAATGGGCTTGCTAGAGCGCCCCCTGTGAATTTGGCAAAAACAAATCTGTAGCTTAAAACGCGAACACTTTCAACTAAACACAAAATATTTAACACATTTAAAGCAGAATAAATTTTTTCTGTCATCCTTGGGCTAGCGTTACAATATATGATCACGCTCTTATTCACGCGAATGATTTTAAACCATTCAAGCGTGACAAGACAAAAGTCCAGAATGTCCTGTCTAACACACACACAACGTACAGAAAGACGTGCGCCAGTATCATGCGAAGACAGCACGCCAGAATTGAGTTCTCTTTTGCACTTGAATGAACAATACAACACCGAATTATGCCAAAATGACCCTTTTGTCGAGTTGTGAGAAACTGAGATGCGTGTGACAGCGCATCAAATCCACGTCATGTTCGGCAGCCTAATAAACCAGTTGCTGTGATGCCCGTCATTAATGTAAATCAAAGAACAAAGGTAACTGAGAAAATTGTAGCTTTAATAAAGATTCATCTATATTTAATTTATTATTTATCCAGTGCAGACTGTTTGATAACAATATTCAATTTCTGTATATTTCATACTTGTTTCATACAGGTAGAAAGGCCACCGTAAATATGACATTTATTATAATGGGTTTATGTGAAGATTGTTTTTGCCTAATAACTGTTGAAATTGATATAGCTTTCAATTATACTGTAATGTTGAATGTCTATCATTAATGTTTAAAAAATTATTCATAAAAAGATGCCATTACAACAAATATTTAAAATATACTGTCTTTAAGTTGCTTCTACATTAATTTGGAGAATAACTGAAATGATTACAGTATAAAAATATTAAAAGTTAAATCACAGATAAAAAGTGTGATTAATTAGTTGGGATTTTTTTAATTGAATGACAGCACTAATAATTATTTATTTTCTTTCCCCATCCAAAACAACATTTCTGAGCTAGGCAAAACTAGAAAAAAATATTATATTAATAATTCCCATGGAGTTCTAAGATTTTCCTTTACATAACTTTTCCAGGTCTAAAAATCACCCTTTAAAAGTAGGATACTGCATATATCTAGGTTTTTCACAACTGTGAAAGTTCATCAAAAAGGCAAAATGTGTGGTTTAATTAAAATAAGGAACACCTTGATTTTTTGTTGTTTTGGCTTACTGTAAAATAATAATAATAATAACTTTTTTTTTTATAAACCTAATAGAGAAAAACATTATAGATTCAAATTATTCTCACACCTGGTAGAAATCCGTTTGACTGTGATCTGCGGGCCGTAGGTCTTTCCTTGGGTCATGGTTCTGCCGATAGTGCGAACGAGAGGAAGGGTGTTGACTTTCGGGGACAGGAGGCCTCGGAGTTGGCCTTGTACGATGGCAGCGGTACCTGAGCTGTAGCGAGAAGTATTCACCTGGAAACCAGCCAGAGAGTGACACAGTCAGACAAAACGCTTGCTTGGATATCGAGCGACAGAGACCTATTAGTCTGGAGGTAAAAAACAGGAATCATAACAAGGAACACTTTCACACTGGACACAAATTCAGCTGAGCTTAGAAAATGATGAAAGGTTCTTGGCAGGGAGTCAGAGTACAGTTTCTTTCCAGTGTGTGTGTGTGTGTTTTTATTGATTATGTGTACCTGACTGCGAGGGTCGAGATTCAGAAGCCTCCAGGACTTGTACATAAGATCAGAGAAGTGGTAGAGCACTCTGAGACGGGTGTTTAGCACTTCAGGGCTGCAGTCTTTAAGGGCGTTATACTGCGGGGGCACAGACTGGGGCAAACCCAGCTGTATCCCTGAACAACCTGCAAAATACAGAGTCAGAGTTGTTGACATGAGATGCAAAAACAAATTTCACATCCAACTGCTGAGGAACTGATCCTTGAACAGTACGGTTCACTGATAAGGTCAGAAACTATGGAGTTTCAGAAACAGCTTGTCAACCAAGCTGAATTATGCCAAGATTCAGCAGAAAAATGTTGCATATCTAAATTGTTTATACTGCAGGATTTCCATAAATTTTGACCAATAAATTCCTGGGATTTTTCCAGTTGGAGACAAGCATAACAATTATTCATAAATATACACAGAAGTTTGGGGTGAGTAAGATTTTTATGTTTTTATTTTAAGTAAAATAACAATGAAATTGTGAAAAATTATTACAATTAAAAATAACGGTTGTCGATTTTAAAATGTAATTTATTCCTGTGATCAAAGCTGAATTTTCAGCATCATTACTCCAGTCTTCAGTGTCACATGATCCTTCAGAAATCATTCTAATATGCTGATTTGCTTAAGAAATTTTTTTATTATTATCATCAATTATTATTATCATCAATCGATTTTTATTTTTTATAATTTGATGAACAGAAAGTTCACAAGAGCAGCATTTATTTGAAATAGAACTCTCTTGTAAAATTATAAATGCTTTTATTCATTAAGGATTGACAGAAAAACAATTAAAAATAAATCAGTTATATAAATTATAACTGACCCCAAATGTTTGTACATTTAAAATGTACTACTGAAATTTTCATGACTTTATTTTAGGATTTTGTTGATTTTCATGATGTTTCCAGGCCTGAAAACCTTCTTTTCAAAAATAAATAAATAATTTGAGAAATTATTGACATTTACCAAAAAGTGCTAGTTCTGTGGTGTATTTAAATGAACGTTAACGTAGCTGCTGCCCATGAGGAGTGTTCCAAAAAGTTTACTTATGAGGTTCCAAACCATCTTACAAGGACTTATTTCCAAGCCTGTGATGTGTACCTGAAGCTCTGGTTGACAGAGCCGGTGTGGTCCAGGCCGAGGTATGACAGCGTCCAGCAGAGATCTGCCTGATGTTCTTGCCCTGTAGAACAGTAACTAAAGTGGGCTCTTTGACGGGATTGGAATGGCCCAGACCCAGCTGCAATGAACACATAGAGGACATAAGCTCAACTAAATATTCACCCAATCACACATGATGATAAAGCATCAGTGCACTATTTCAGCCGACTTTACCTGGGCCTCACAGTTGCAGCCCCATGCATATACGTCTCCAGTGTTGGATAAAGCAAGGATGTGCTCGCAGCCCACAGCGATGTCCTCAATAAACACACCCTCCAAAGCAGGAATGATCTGTGGACGGTTGTGATTCTTCAGCATGGGGTCCGGCAGACCTATCAGACGCTCTGTGAAAACACATCAGGGCTGTCTCAGCATCGCAAAGGTGCTTTTGAAAGACACGCAGTCAGCTTTACATTCAGACATCTCATTTCAAAAATGTAAATAATGCCACATTTACACACTAACACATTTGAATGAAGATTCCTTGAGGGTCTACCTTGGCCAAATGTGTAGACGTGCCCATCTTTGGCCAGAACCACTGAGAAATGTGTTCCACATCCAACCTTCTTGATGCCTTTATTACAAAGAGCCTCCACTTTCTGCCAACCAACAGAAACGCAGGTCAATCAGCCAATGGACAAAACACATACGCTACAGTTTGGGGTCAGTAGGATTTTCTTTTAAGAATTCAATACTTTTATTTGGTTTAAAAGTGACTGTGAAGGCATTTATAATGTTACAAAAGTAACATTAAATGTTTCTACTTCTAATAAATGCAGGATACTAAACAAAGTATCTTAATAAAAATGTATCAAAGTTGCCACAAAAATATTAAGCGGAACAACTGCTTAATATTGATAATAATAATAATAATAATAATAATAATAATAATAATAATAATAATAATAATTAAAAAAAAAGCAAATCAGCATATTAGAATGATTTCTGATGGATCATGTTACACTGAAGACTGGACAGGAATGATGCTGAAAATTCAGCTTTGCCATCACAGGAATAAAATGTATACAAAATATATTAAAATAGAAAACAGTCATAATATTTCACAATGTTACTGTTTTTACTATATTTTTTATCAAATAAATGCAGCTTTGGTGAGCATAAGATATTTCAAAAGCCAGTGAGAAGATCAGTACGACAGTACCTGTGGGTAGCACTTCACTGTGCATGGCCCGATACCCAGTTTACCATAATCACCATCTCCGAAGGCCCAAACGGTCAGGCCGTCTGATGAAAGGACCAAAGTATGATTGATACCACATGACACCTAAACATGAGAGGAAAGGTTATCTACTCATCACGCATTGGTCAAAGGTCATATGCACCTATTAGCATGAAAGTCAAAACATGGCAAAGTAGCACCTGTCCAATGTGGCATCCATCTAGTGCTGTAACCCTCTCTGGGATCATCTTGTTTGAAGTTGACCTTTGGCCCAAGCGTCCAGAATCTCCACTACCAAAGGTGAAGAGTTTTCCGTCTGCTGTGACGACAGCTGAGTGTTTGAACCCACACGCCAGCTGAGAAGGGGAAAGGAAGTTCAAATGAAAGCTGATCATGTGATGGTTTTGGTGATTATCTTGGACAGTAATTTCCTGTACCTGCACAACTTCCTCTCCTTGCAGAGCCTCGATCTGTTTGGGTCGCCTTTGCCGTTCGCTGTTCCCGTGGCCGAGTTTCCCATAATCCCCATCACCCCAGCTGAACACCTCTCCAGTCTCTGTGAGAGCCAGCGAGTGTCCATCTGAACCGTATGATGTCACTAGCTGTGTCACTACATAACCTATTAGGAAAAAAAAAAAAAATTCATATTCCATGCAATATATATTTCCTGCACAAGTACATTACATTGAGTTCAAGTTCAGATAAATATATATATACACATATATACTGTGATTTGTATTACCTTGTAAAGCTGAGATGATAGTTGGGGTGTAGAGGTCGTCTGAGTTACCCTGTCCGAGTCGCCCATAACTGCCCTCCCCTACAGCCAGAACTGTACCGTTAGCCTGAACCAGGAATGTGCAGTTCTGACCACACACGACCTGAGAGAAACACACAGACATAAATGGAGAGGATAACTCTTTCTTATAAATTAACATACCAATTATAAAGGGTTAGTTTACCCAAAAATGAAATATGTGTCATCATTTACTCGCCCTCATGTCGTTCCAAACCCATAAGACTTTCGTTCATCTTCGGAACACAAATGAAGATATTTATGATGAAATCTGAGAGATTTCTGTCTTTTCATTGACGGCTACGCAACTACCACTTCAAAAAGTTCATAAAGAGATCGTAAAACTAATCCATATGAATCGAGTGGTTTAGTTCAAATGTTCTGAAGAGACTCGTTCGCTTTATATGATGAACAGATCAAATTTATTTCATTCACATGTAAACATTCATCAATGCACATATAAATTGTGGTAACTGGAAGCTCAAGCATGTTCGCTTGACTTGCAAAAACAATGAGGTTCATTCTCATGTTACGCAGCACGTTTGAGCTTCCGCAAGAACCAATGAGGTTCATTCTCGTGTCAAAAAGATCTTCATTTGTGTTCCGAAGATGAATGAAAGTCTTACGGGTTTGGAACAACATGAGGGTGAGTAATTAATGACAATTTTCATTTTTGGGTGAACTATCCCAGTAAAAGGCATTGTGGTAGTTTTGCATGCACTCTACCTGTTGAGTCTGAGAGAGGGAGGGCGCAAGGGTGGGCACAGATGCGCTGGTTCCAGCATCCGCCAGCTGCCCGTGACGTCCGTTACCCCACAGGTACACCTCACTTTTACCACCCTGCTGCCAGTCCTGTAAAACACACAAACACAATTTTATTACATTAAAAAAAGATATTTAAACTGCCCCTATTATGCTATTTTAAAGGTTCTTAATTTTGTTTTGGAGGTCTCCAACAATAGGTTTACATGCATCCAAGCTCAAAAAACTGATCATTTTTTTCTCATAATATACATTGAAGCATCACCTCACATTTCTCACAGCTTCTGAAACAATTTGATAAAGGATTCGGCCTCTCTAAACCCCTCCTTTCTGTGAGCCTACTCAGCTCTGATTGGTCAGATGGCCCAGTCTGCTGTGATTACACCGCTTACAGCATGTGTCGGAAACAAAACGCTGATTACCATATGTGAATTTCAGCTGTGGAGGCTTCCTCAGCACTTGATACACAGTGAACAGTAATGACCATCGGTTTTACCGCAGAAAACAGCATCTTATCTACATTTCCAGGACACAAACCAAACTCTTACAGATCACAGCAACAACTACAGTAAATGAAGGCGGGTCACAGTTAATGCTGTTCACGGGCAGCCACTGAAGACCATAAGCTGGTATTATGCAAATCGGCGTTATATTAAAAAATGTCCCGGCTCTTCCAAGCTTTATAATGGCAGTAAATGGCAGCCCAAAATTGGAAGCCCAAAAAAGTGCATCCATCCATTATAAAAGTAATCCACAAGGCTCCGCCAGGCGCCTTCCATATTCAATTTACGAAAAACGCTTAACTGGCACGATGACGCTGGACGTAGTGTGAGCATTTGTGAAGCTTCCGGCGGACGGCCTTCCGTATTCAAGTTCCGAAGAAAGTGTAATGCCTCCTGCAGTTCAAAATGGAAGTTCAAATGGAAGATATTTACTTTATAACGTTTTAAATACGGATATTTTTCTTACACAAATGCATTGATTCGCTTCAGAAGGAATCCCTCCCAAGTACTGGATGGATGGATGCACTTTTTTGGTCTTCAAATTTTGGGCTCCCATTTACTGCCATTATAAAGCTTGGAAGAGCCAGGACATTTTTTTAATATAACTCTGATTGTGGATCCAAAGGCTGAGTAAATTATGGGATCATTTTCATTTTTGGGTGAACTATCCCTTTAATTTTTTGTGCGCTTTGATCTTTGAAACTTTGCAGACCTTTCACGTTCACAAACAGCTATATTACACACTAAATGAAAGGTAATATCTGAAAAAGCCTAATAGGGGCACTAAAAAAAAACAATACAAAAAAAAAAAAAAAAAAAAAACACAACATTATTTCCTTTATACACAACAAATTACAAAATCATTATTCTTTTAATGCAATCTCAATGTACTGATGTAAAATAAGTCCATGTCCATTAAAATAGCCAATTCAGCAAGCTGTAAAGATAAAAAATACACAGAGATATGCTTTAAATGAGGACGAAAGGAGTTTTATGTTAAGACAGCCAGGTTGTGTGTGCAGCTAGTTGGAAGAGTTTGTGTGAGGTAATTTATAAAAGATGAATGAACAAAAACATGTAAAGAGTGATAAAAAGCTGCCTGAAAGAACAATGCTGAACACAAAGACTATACTGACAGAGACGAATGAGGAAGATCAGGGAAGATCCGGATGTCTTAACGCACACTTTTACATATCTGCTAAACCCCACACACGTTCAGGAACACACAGACTTACTTCAGGTTTGCTGGTCGCCCAGGACATGAGTTGTTCATCCATCATGAAGCTCCATTTACTGTTGTCCTATAAAGAGAACAAAAGACACTCTGCATTCATTCTCATATCAAAATAACCTTTAAGAGGCATATTATGGAAAAAATGACTTTCTGTGCTCTATTAAAACAATGAATCATAACATTACAAAACTGATTTTCAAACAAAAAAGGTATCTGAATTTGGAAATACATACAAAACTACAAGAGTCTGCATTTAAAAGGCGCATCCTTTTGTATGCATTTTATGCATATTTTTTCATTTTTAATTTGGATCCATTCAAGAAACCAAAAGTCAATTTATGTAAACTAAGCAGCAGTTTACATACTAAACAGCCAATCATATAAGAAATCATTTACATATAGAACTCCTAAAAGAAAAGCAGCAAAAACAGCTTATTTAAAAGGTACACTATGTAACTTTTGACGCTCTAGCAATTAATAAACAAAACTGCATGTGTCTTAAGGAAGAACATTGTAGCCGGAGCTACTTCGCTCTGTTTATGTATGAGTCACGCAGGCACTGGGCTACTTGCAGTGGTTGGCATCCCGCCCGGTCTAAAATAGTGCAAATATAAACACTTATTATAGGTGTATCGTAGTGATTCAGGATAAGACAAAACGCAGTTTGGAAGATAGATTCATGATGTACATGCTCATTACATATATTTTGTAATTTAAAAAAAAAAAAAAAGTTACATAGTGTACCTTTGAAATTCCAAGGGTCCATGGAAGTGTAGAATGTTGTTCCTTTAAATATCCAATTAGCTAAATTACAGATTTGACAAAGATTAACTTTCTTTTGTTTCTTACCAGAGGTTTGGTGAACTCTGTGGCTCCAGAATGAAGGAACTCAGGTGCGATGAAAGCTTCTGGGAAGGGCGTGCCGCGAGCAAACGCCTCTGCGCTCTTCACTGTGGTTGAATATGTGGAAAGCCAGTTCCACTCTGAGGGGCAGAAGGATCCAGGGGCCCCGTCCCGTTCCGGGCCCATCCCGCTGTGGTGAGGAGGTCTGGGCTGACGGCACAGTAACTGATCCAAGAAGAGACCCACGGATAGTGTGGCCAGACTCTGAAGGAAGGCGCTGTGGGTCAACTGATCACCTGCCATCACATGACTCTGAGGAGCAAGACACACATGAAGGGATATGATGTGATATAATATCTATAATGCACTGAGAATACCTTTATAATGCATTACATATACTAAATGGTTACAAGTTTGGAATAATTAAGTTTATGTTTTTGAAAGTCTCTTATGCTCACCAAGGTAATCTCATGAAGATTATTTTCCCTTATCTTTAGTGTGTTTATTTATTCTTTTTTTCACCACAAAGTAGCATAGATTTATAAGTAATATTAGCAATTTATCCATTATCAGCCATTACATGAAGAGAGCAAAATATACATCACTAACTGGACAATACATGTAGTGAGTTTTTGGTTTTGATGAGAAAGTGTATGTACCTTCTCATAGCTGTACTGCTCCTGAAGCAGTGTGGGAAGGCGCTCAAGAAAGACAGCCATGCAGGGAGCACGATTCAATCCCAGAATGCCCTGACTGCGTAAAACGGAACGGCAGGAGGCCAGAACGTGATTCTGAGAGATCCAGTCTGGGGTACAGCGAATTAGCAAAACATCCTGAGATGGGAGAAACAGATAATTAAACCATTTTTAAATTAAATATTAATTAAATTCAATACATTTTCAGAAAGTATTTGGTACCTTTGATCTTCCAGAACAAGCAGTCACCCCTATGTGTGGTATCCAGGTAGTACAAACCACAGAGCCCATTCCTGTAACCATAGTCTGCAGGATTGAACCATCCTAGAACAGAGGAGAGAAGAGTTACAATCAAAAACAGGAGTTTTGTAAAGCTAATAAAAGAAACACCAATAAGAAGCGTTTGACTCACCCTGAGAGACCAGATGTTGAGCACCCCTCCGATTCCTCCAGACACCAGAGCAAGTCCACTGGGGCAAAATGACAGCGTTTTTACCTCGGTAATGTGTCCACTTAGTCGGAACACACATTTAGCATTGCCCCGCTGAAACACACACACCAAAAAAAACTACTTTAGTGACACATTTAATCTAATGGAGCGAAAGTGAATTAAAAGGTAAGGCTAAGCAGGTAATAAATAAGAAACTTAATTTACTCCAAGTAAATTGTGTTCCAAAAAATTATAAATATATAATTCTGACCTTGATGGCGCAGCTCTTGTCTTGGCTGGTAGATGGGGTGAGGAAATTGGGCACTGAGACATTAGTGCCCCCTTGAGGAAGAGTCCACACATACAGGAGGCCATTTTGACATCCACTGAGGAAATGAAGAAAGGAAAATCTTAATACTTGGATGATGGATTATACACCTGTGCATCCTTGAGTACAGCACAACAGCTAAATGTCCATATATCCTAAAAATACTTTAGGTATTTAATACTTTAGCTTTTTGAAGTACTGATTTAAAGCTCTCAAAAGCTCCTCTGAGATATCCATTACACATTCTTCAAGTAAATGGTGTGACGAAATAATAGAAGTGCCACATTATACACTTTTGTAACACCTTTCAAGTCCTTTCAAGATAAATGTTAGTCAAGGTTTAATCCACCAAAGCTGTCATCATTTTATTTGACACATTCTCCTCTATTTTCCACCCTTTCTAAGACATTTAGGATTTGCTTTTAGACCTTAAAGTTGGCATGAAATGAAAATACACCCTTTTTTCTAAATGCAAATTGTAAATTGCAATGTTTAAATCAACATGTCATAACTGGATCTTCAGGTGAACACAACAGAATTTTGTCTCTTTTGACTCTGCCTTCCTCAAAATCCTATCAACAAATGGCAAGAACCAAGAAAATGCCCAACATTTTTTTCTTTGTTCAACAATCTGTTACACTCGGATATACATCACAATAAGAAAGGATCTGTTGCTACTGTTTCATTGCAACTTTAATTCTGTATGTAAATGGATTCTGTTATGAATGGCTCGGTTTAAGTAACACCACCAGCAAGATGCTAAATATTGAAGCGGGTGGGAATATGTTAATGTGCACTAGTTCTAAACATATATGTTTGCTTTAAAGATTACTAAGCATATGCCACACTCACACTGCCATCATTAGACGAGGCTCCGCCCCTCTCCCGGGCAGAGGGCACCACTCAGCAGTGTTGACGGTGCCCGTGTGGAACAGAGAGTGGAGGGTGACCCACGCACCGCTGGAACGACCCCAGATCTTCACCACCTCAGAGCGGCCAACAGACAACAGCAGATGCCCTGTAGGGTCCCATCTGAGTGCACTCACACTCTCCTGTAAAAAAATTTAATAATAAAAAGACTCACTCTAAAAAAAAATATGGGTTTATTTATGTAAAAGTGTTGGGTTTCACACAGTGTATGCCAAAACTGTCTAAGCTGTGTAGAGAAGAAACATTTCATATTATTATCTATATATGATACGAAAATATGATGCTTTTCAGGACTGTTTGATGAATAGAAAGTTCAAAAGAACAGCATTTATTACAAATAGAAAGTTTGTAACGTTATAAATGCCTTTATCATTTTTGATCAATTTAATGCATTCTAACTGAATAAAATTATTATTATTATTATTATTATTATTATTATATATATTTTTTATCATATTGACACCAAATTTTGAATGGTGGTGCAAATATTTAAATGCTACTATTCATAATTGTTGATTAAATTAAATATATGAGGGTTCTTTTATTATTTAGTGCAGGTTTTTGAGATTCACTTTAATGATATCACACTAATCAGATCAATAAAATAGTCGGTTGTAAAAAATTGCCACCATCACAGCTCTTTTCAAATGTAGTACCAACTCAGAAAGTATGCAATTTCGGACACAGCGTATGAGTGTTTTGATGACTGAAGTTCTTACTCACAGGAAATGCTGTTAGCAGAATGGGTGGTTCGGTTTCATAGCTCTCTGCTGTTGCGAGGAGAATTTTGCCATCAGGATAGCCCACAGCAAAGGGTTTATCAACACTGTACCAGGACAGACACTGAGGTGCTGAACAGGAGGAGGAAAAAGACACAGTTCATTCGTCACAGAATTAATCATTTTCTCCAAGCACATTAAAACAGAGAGATCATCAACACTTTTTTGCCACCAACCTTCTTTCCTGTGGCAGTGAGTGAGCTCTGTTCTCTCCACCCTCAAGTCCTCTGTGACCTCCAGCCAGCAGAGGGAGCCATCCAGCCGGCCCACCAGCAGACTCTCAGGGCTGACCTGACTACAGGCTTCCTGGCTGAGGAACGGAGTGGAAGTCTGCACCCATGAGAGCGCAGTGACCCAGGACGACTGAGCCTCTACGTGTGCCTGAGTTCCTACAGGAAAGACGACAAACACAAATAAAGGTTTTTGTACTACAACCAATTTGTAATCTACTTCAGGTCGTTTTTTATTCATCAGAATTTAACTGGATTGTGAATGTTAGGCAATGAAATTATTAGTCAAGACATGCACCACTAATACAAATTATAAAATTGTATAGAACAACCTAGCAACTGCAGAACAACCCCCATCACTAGCATTTTTGGCAAAAATGTTTAAAAAAAAAAAAAATATATATATATATATAGTTGGTTAATATTTTTATTTTAAAGTAATTTTAATAAATTTGAAATAAAATAAAAAAGTACATTAAAATAAAACTGGAAATATAAAAATATAAACTAACAAAATATAAGTATATGTTTTTAATTTCAGTTAAAGGGACAGATTAACTAATATCTTGCACCAGCGCAAATCCTCTCTTGGCATTAAAAAACTATTGTCAGGATTTAATAAAGACAAGCAATGAAAAAAATAGCACTGAAAAGGCATGGACAGGGTTATTTTAGCGCCCCGCTGAGCGTCTATTTTTACCAATTGCTGAGAGTTGAAGAATGTTCAACTTTGGGTAAAACACAGCGCTCATCACGGTCACTTTTTACCCAGCTGTCCAATCACAGTGGAGGAGAGGCGGGAAAAATACCACACGACCAACCATCAAATTCTGCTTGCACAACGATAACAAACAACAACATCTCTTCATCCAAAACTAGTGCCAGAGCAAATATGTTAGATTGTGTCGACATTTTTAGATTCAGAAACAAACAGTTTGCGAAATCAGATACTAGTAACAGTTCCGCGGATATTCCGTAACCGCTCTCAAGCGCCCACAGTAAAGCATTTTCAGAAGAGCATTAGCATTTTCAACTGGCTAAAAATGCTCTGGTGGACACAGCCTTACTCGTACAATCAACTATAAAGTACATTATACCTGTTCGATTACACAAGACTTGGCAGCAGTAGCGCTGTAACTGTGTGTGTGGATATGTGACAGTGGGATGCTGTTCTGACCGTTGACGGTCCAGATGTTGATGAGTTTGTTTTGGAAGGCGGCCAGTAGAGTTCCCCCTGCGCTCCACAAGACGGCGGACAGCAGATGAGATCCCATCGAACCATCTGAGCTCTGAGCATCCTCACTGCAGGGAAGACACACACAAAAACACGGAGCTGTCAGAGCCCAAAGCATCTATTTCTATCTCATTCTACAGAAAAATTATTTCCCATCAGACCTATGAAACATTTGGATTTCTCCCTATCCTAATCAAAGAGATGAAAAGCAAGGAGTCTCACCTGATGCTACAGCTGTGTGTGTGCTGCAACTCTGTTGTGTTTGGCGTTATGGCCCACAGCCGAACGGTTCCGTCCTGTGAGCCGGTGGCCAACAGACCTTGTTCTGCATTCCAGCTGCAGCTGCTCACCTACAAACACAACAGCTAATTAGAAACAAATCAAGATATTCTGTGATGCCCTGGACAAAGTTCACAGTAAGAATAGCTCTTTTTCTATTTAGAATATATAAGAATAGCTCTTTATATACACACACACACACACACACACACACAAACATACACGCACATACATTTAACAGTTAGCAGTCTATTAGCAGTTGTGTACCTATGAATACATTTGTGAGACATCTAGAAAGTTTCTTTAAGTGTTGTGTCTATGTCCTCTTTACCCTGTTCTGATGTCCTTCCAGCTTCCTTATGGGGCACTTGCGCAGATCTCCGGCCATGTCACTGTATGTCTGGGGTCTGGCGATGTTGTCTTTCTCAGAAACTGCCAGGGCCTGGACCAGCTGTTGTGCCGCCCATTGACGGTGTCTGCTGGTCAGCCTGGCTGACAGGGCACAGGCAGCGAGCGCATTAGCCAGCTCCAGCGGTCCAACCCGCACCCCCGCTTGAGAGAGAGGTGGACCTGAAGGTGGAGGGCTTCCTCCTTCTGTCCAATGACATGTGGAGTTAATTAGGATAAATTAATAGCAAATCCTTTATGGCAATGTAAAAAAAATATATATGGGTAGATAAGTAAGTGAATAGAATCAAAACCAGCAGGGTTCCCAAAACCACAGTCCATGACTATTCCAGTCATTCATGATCACTAGTTAGTTAGTTAGTTAGTTAGTAAGTAATTAATTATTTTTTTGTGACTACATTCACAAGGAACACTTGTGAATCAATCAACTAATCAATGACATATTTTAGAGATAAAATATATTTAAATTCACTATAGAACTTTCCTTTTATAAAATGTTCAAGTCCTAATAATAATAATAATAATAATAATAATAATAATAATAAAAATAAATGTAAAAATTCCTGATATTTTAATAGACAGCTAAAGCAAAACATAAAAATTAAAATTCTAATACAGGATTTTCATGAAAAAAAAAAAAAAAAAAAAAAAATAATTAAATGATAAAAAGCGTAAATATCCTTGCAGGATTAAGTCCTTATGAAAAGTAAAAACAAAATTAATAAATAAATAATAAAAATGTAAAATTAAAATAAATAGATACAAATAAAAATTAAATCACTTACTAAACAAATAAATATTGTATTAATTTATTAAAATAAATATTGTATTACTATTTAACCACCAAAGGACCATGAATACTGTATGCAAATGTGTTTTGATTTTTTTTTTTTTATTATTACTGAAATATTAACTTAAAATGTTAATTCTTCAATTAATCAGTTTGGTTGACATTTTGGGAATCCCTGCTCTAAACTAAACAAAACATTTATGAAACACGAAATAAAAAGATAATAAAATTGTATAATATAATATAAAAAAAATTTAATGTGTACCCGTTTGAGTCAAGAATTATTTTATTTTTTTACCCTTTGATTCAGTGGAATCACTTCTTTCCACACTGTAACGGAATCGGACACCTTTCTCTGTCAGGAGGGACACAAGACTCTGTGTGACCAGGAAAGTGGGCGGGGTCAGTTCTCTCGGCTCCTGCAGAGCCCCCTTCAGGGCGGCGCTTTGCCTCATTCTCTGCTGCGGATCAGTGATAGCACTGATGTTCATCCCTGTAGCTGCTGCCATGAGATCCTGAGAGGAAGGACATGCAGGTGAGACAGCATGATTAGGAGGAAGACAGGATGATTAAATGAGCTTAAAAGGAGAGAATGATGAAGAGCGTAACAAGGATAATGAGGTAAGAAACATTAGCAGAGGAGTTGGGAGGTGAGACAGAGACAGAGAGCGAGACAGAGAGCGAGAGAGAGAGCGAGAGAGAGAGCGAGAGAGAGAGCGAGCGAGAGAGAGAGAGAGAGAGCGAGAGAGAGAGCGAGAGAGAGACAGTGAGAGAGAGAGCGAGAGAGTGTACCTGAGTGCAGATGTCCACTAACTCTCTGTAGGCAGCAGGACTATGGGACACTAAGCTGCCGATAGCTGAACTGAGGAAGGACAGAAAGGCGGAGCCTGTGCGATCGCTCACTGAGCCACGCCCCACCCCCTGCTGGTCCACGCCTGTGTGGACACGCCCCCCTGCTGCCAGACACATCAATCGCACCAGGATACGGATGTCAGCCAGACCCAGAGCTTCCAGACCACTGGACTGATTACACACTGAACTACTGAAACACATAGGGACAGAGAGAGCTTTGAGAGAGAGTTCATAATGTACAATAACATAAATACACATATGCATATAAAAACAGACTACAACGGAAGTAGCAACAGATTATTTGTTTTGTACTGATATGTCCATCCGAAAAAAACAAACAAGAATGTCTGCCGAAAAAGAAAAAATGAAGGGAGGGGACTTGTTTCTATCCATATGATGTTGACTGGATGAAGGCAATTCTAAATGAGAGTATGTAGTCGATTGTAAGAAAGGTGAAATGCTGGTGAGTTATTTACCATTAAACATTTTGGGGAAAAAAATCTGTCAGAATTTGACAGATCATCACAGTAAGGAACTATGGATTCTGGATTTGTGTGAAGGAGTTTATGATTGTGAGAATGCATTGTGCAGAATGGATTTAAATCAAGTAACTGGTGTTAAACAGAACCAAGAGTACTATACTTGTATTAGTATTTGAAAGAATTAACAAATTGGTCAAATAAAATTAGAGGGCCAAGGGAAGAGTAAAACATTTGTGAATGACGGGTGTGATGTTGATGGGTGAATGATGGAATAGTGCAAGGCTCAGATTCCGTCCAGGTTAGTCAGACATTGATAGATCAATCACAGTATGACACGTCAGAGTCGCTGTGGAGGAGTTCACAGAGCAGATGATATTCTGTAGGGTAGTAAGGTGGAGGTGTGCGAGTGTTTGTTACCTGGAGGACGTCTGTGAGAGAGCTCTCATCACCATACTGTAGGCCAGCAGGATCTGAGCGGTGGAGGTGACTCTCCTCAGAGCCAACAGCCTCTCCTGGGGCTCCCGAAGGGATGCTGCCTGCTCCCCTAGACTCAGGGGAACCGAGGAGCTCTTCAGCTCAGTGCTAACAACACCTACACACAATAAATAAACAATGTGTTGCATTTCACTGTGATTTTGGGAAGCTCTTACATGCAATATGAATGGGACAATTGTAAACACACTGTTGTTGTTAACTATATAATATTACCTTTGTAAAGCAGGTTATTGTCGCCGCTGACCGAGCCACTGACCAGAGCTCCAAGAGGGTCGTGTTCCATGAAGGGGATGGGGTCAGGCACGGGCTTCTTCTCACTCAGACCCAAAGGTCTCAGAAGAATCCCAAAGTCCTCTAAACCTGTAAGCCGGTCTGAGTCTGAGTCTTCCAGGTTACCTGGATCCCACTCATCTAACACACACATCATTACACATTAACTCAAGGTAAGTAGTTTAAAAGCACAGTAGTTTAAACCTAATACACATATCACCATAATTCCACTTTACATTAGAAATTGCTAACCTTTTTGCATTACCAGTTTTCTGAAATGTATGTTTAAAAATGCAAATCAGGCATTATCAAATTAAATATGCACTACTTTCCATACATTTCCAGAATATAAATCTGAACATTGAATAAAGCCAGGTTCAAAACTATTATTTTATTTTGTTGACATATTAGAGGTTTTTACAGAGGGGATTTTGTATATCTCTTTTTATCGCTCCATAAATCTGAAAATAAATGTCAACAGCAAGGGAAAAAAAAAACATTTACCTTGTTTGGAGGAATAAAATGTTGTATAAAACCAGACAAAGTATATATATGAACAAACCACTCTGTAAAACCTTCAGTATATAAGTCACATTATATAAACAAGCAATAAGAGACGGATATTTTCTTTTCACTAGTCTGAAAAGTCATGGAGGAAATCCCAAAACTGACCAGTGCCTGTATTTTTTTTTTACAGAAAAATAACCACACAAATACCTTCTGATGTGCCATCCAACTGACCAATCAGATCAGACGCCAAACCTCTTGCCCTGAAAAAAAGATCATCTGGGTTGCTGTGTTGAAAAGGTAAATGCCTACAACGTGCTCATCATTTCCTCATCCTCACCTATCCTGTTTGGAGTTCATAATGCCCAGGTTGGAGGCCAGATACTTTTCCCTGCATGCACTGCACAGGAGGTAGTATGGGCTTCCTGATCCGCATTCGCCTCCAAACCAGCCATCCACGTAGGCCCCATTGCTGCGGTAACCACGGCGACCGGCACTCTGACCGCAACCTGGATGGTGACGTTTCATGTGGTTGTTGAACTGCAGGGTGAGAGTGTTACACAACTCACACTCCACCATCTCATGGGGGTCTGGGTGCTCTTCTCTTCCCTGAGACAAAACAGACGTATGTTCACTCAACTCTGAGATACAGTGAAGGAGAAATGAAAAATACATTCATACATGGACAAATAAAAAATTCACACAACAGAACAATTGACAAACGGAACAAAACAATCAACAGAAATAATACATGAAAGATAGAAAGATGAAAGAACAGAACGATAAATGAGATACAGAATGATAAAGTGATAAATTATAGCATGGAAAACAAATTATATTTGATTGAAATATAAATCAATGGATTTATGGATGGAAAAATAAAATGGTAAACGAGAGAACGATGCACAATAAATACATAGAATGATAAAAAGACAGAACGATAGATAGATAGATAGATAGATAGATAGATAGATAGATAGATAGATAGATAGATAGATAGATAGATAGATAGATAGATAGATAGATAGATAGATAGATAGATAGATAGATAGATATAGATAGATAGATAGATAGATAGATAGATAGAATGAACTATAGACAGAACGATGGATGGATGGATGGATGGATGGATGGATGGATGGATGGATGGATGGATGATAAACCATAGAACAATAGATGGATAGATAAATGATAGAATGATAGAAAGTTAGAATTAACTATTGACAGACAGACAGATAGATAGATAGACAGATAGATAGACAGAACGATTGAAAGGAGTCTCCAGCACCTCTACCATCCACAGCGTGTCCCTCTCAGAGGTGATGAACTCTGGGGTGAGCAGCTCTTCGTAGGGCTCTTCGTGGTACGGATCATCCATGTAGCCCAGCTCTGAGTCTTCTTCAGCAGCAAACGGGTGCGTTTCAGCCCGCTCTGGCCACTCTGCCACTCCCACGTCCTGTCTGTACAGTGATTGGACAGGACTGGGTGACGGGGAGTCTGAAACAGACAAGATAGGCGAGTAATCTTCAGAGCAGAGTCACTGAAATGTCTCAAAGCACAGTACAATCAGTTTACATCCACATACAGTTACAGTACATGTACATGTACACTACCGTTAAGTTTGGGGTCAGTAAGGTTTTTAATGTTTCTTGAAGTCTTGTGCTGCATTTATTTGATCAAAAATATAGTAAAAACAGTAATACTGTGAAATATTATTATAATGTAAAATTATATAGCTGTTATCTATCTTAATGATTTTTAAAAATGTAATTTATTCCTCTGATGGTAAAGCTGAATTTTCAGCATCATTCCTCCAGTCTTCAGTGTCACATGATCCTTCAGAAATCATTCTAATATGATGATTTGCAATGGTGAAAACTTTTTAGGATTCTTTGATGAATAGAGTGATCAATGGAACAGCATTTATTTGAAATAGAACGCTTTTGTAACATTATAAATCCAGTCTTTACTGTCTTTTTGATTCATCCTTGCTGAAAAAAAGCATTCATTGGGATGGACCCCGAACATGTACACTCCGAACGGTAGTGTACATTAGTGTACATGTGTGAAAATCTGACCTGCTCTCCTGAAGGATGTTCTCTGACCCACTCCAGAACGCTGTCTCCGTGCAGGTGGAGGTCTGTTCCTGGTGAGGTGTACATCTAAGAAGTTCTCTCTCTCCACCAGGTCCAAACCTGCTAATAGACTGGAAAACACATCAGAATACACAGTGAATAAATACAATATTCTATGCACTGTGCTCTGTTGTATACCATATATTTTAGAAAATATATGTGCTACTATAGTATCAGTATACTAGAAATAGTAAGAGTAGTATGCTATTCTGAAAACAGACACTAGATACATTACCATTCAAAAGATTTAGATCTGTAAGATTTTTTTATTGCAGTGGTTCCCAACCACGTTCCTGGAGGCCCACCAACAGTGCACATTTTGCATGTCTCCTTTGTCTGACACACCCACATCAGATTTTGGAGTCACTACTAATGAGCTGATGACTTGAATCAGGTGTGTTTGATTGAGACATGCAAAATGTGCACTGTTGGTGGGCCTCCAGGAACGTGGTTGGGAACCACTGACTTATTGTTTTTGAAAGAAGTCTCTTATGCTCACCAAGGCTGCATTTATTTGATCAAAAATACAGCAAAAACTGTAAAATTGTGAAATATTATTACAATTTAAAGGTGCAGTGTGTAATATTTATGAGGATCTACTGACATAAATGCATTATAATATATATTTTCAGTGTTGTATAAAGACCTTAAATAATGAACCGTTATGGTTTTTATTACCTTAGAATGAGCCATTTCTATCTGCATACACCGCAGGTCCCCTTACAGTGAAGTCACCATTTTGCGCCGCCATGTTTCTACAGTAGCCCTAAAACGACAAACTTATCTACAGTGCACTAGCTAATCTCTGCTGTATCAGACGACGACATCTTTGTCCTGTGTCGGCCACCTCTATGTGCTTCAAAAGGGAGGGGTGAGCGGTTGCAATTCGCAACCTCACTGCTAGATGTCATTAAAATTTACACACTGCACCTTTAAAATAACTTTATTGTATAAATGAATTAATATATTTTCAAATGTAATTTATTCCTGTGATCAAAGCTGAATTTTCAGCAACATTACTCCAGTGTCACGACCCTTTAGAAATCATTGTAATATGCTGATTTGCTACTCAAGAAACATTCTTATCAATGTTAAAAACTATTCTCTATTCTAATATCTAATGTTACAAAAGCTTTCTATTTCAGATAAATGCTGTTCTTTTGAACTTTGTTGATAAATCCCACATGTGCGCAAGTACCATGCTCGTTCACGTTCATGGTCATTAGCATTCGGAAGCGCCTCTAATGAACCATATATGGTGACAACACTTCCCTTAAAAAAATAAAAAAATAAATAAATAGAAATTTAAAAAAATCATGTGATAGTGTTTTTTCCTCAAAGAAGAGGAACTTCACAAACACAGAATGAGTCGTGCAAAGACGTTTAACAAGAACAAGCATCACAAATGATTTGCACGTTGACAGAATGAATCCCTTTTCTATTTACATTATTAAATTTGTTGGTTGATGGTGCTTTTATGGCGATGTGGGTGCAGTCAATGGCCTCCAATTGTGTTTGGGAATCTGGCGATAGCATGAAAGCCCCATTTTATTTCAGCTTGTTGAGGACTTCGGTAAGGAAACTGGATGCAGGTTGGGTCCAAGGAAATAATCACATCCAACATTTGTCACAGCTGTCTTTTATAGGGTTTGACACCAATTACGCATCGTGTTTAAAACTACAAAAATGATAAATTGAGTGTTTTATAATTAAAGGAATCACAAGACTTATGTGGATTGCTTAATGCATACTGTGACACTCTTAAATGCTTTTTATGAGTAGTGTCGCTATTCTACCACTAGAATCTCTGCGTAAGCATGCTCAGAGGTGTGCTTATATTTACACACATTTCTACGTATAAGTACAAGTTGCTAGAGCCCACACTTTGTGTGAAGCTGTTCTTGCGCACTCATTACACACAAATCTGTGCGTACGCACCGTTGACAAATGAGGGCCCTGCTGTTTGGGAATGCATTTGTGTGAGACAGTTCTGGGAGGTAATTATACCAAATCATTTTGATCACAGACTTTGGCTAAGATGCTGTGCAATGACATAGATCTGCTGGTTAGTGCAGTTAACCCATCTCATTGGATAAATCAGACAGTTGACAGCACCCATGTACTTCCATAGTATTTTTTTTCCTACTATGGAAGTCAATGGGTGCCATAAACTGTTTTACCAACATTCTTTAAAATATCATCTTTTGTGTTCAACAGAAGAAAGAAACTCATACAGGTTTGGAACAACTTGAGGGTGAATAAATAATGACAGAATTTAAATTTTTGGGTAAACTACGCCTTTAAGTTTTTGTATAAGATGTTCATCTTGACATGAGAGTGTTTTTTTTTTAATGCAAAATCCCAAAATGTGTATAAAAATAGGTGGATGGAAAAATAGCTACTGAAAGTGGACGTCAAAAACTCTTACGATCAGTTGCGGTTGATTAGCATTTAGGATTAATATGCAAGAGATGTGATTTATCGCTTGTCACTTTGTGTTGTGCCCAGTTGGGACGTGGCGTATGTGTGAATTTACCTCTCATTGGGTTCTCTGCTCTCCTGTAGGGTCAGAGGTGCAGGAGACTCGGGGCACTGGACCGTCTCAGGCCCTTCAGATGAGGGTGTATCAGTGGCGCCCCCTGCAGACGAGCCCTCTCCCGCCTGCTGCTCCTCTGTGATCGGGTGTTCCAGCATCCAGCTCGCCAGCACCTCGATGGTGCGCGAGTCCACCTCTCCAGTGACCCCTAAGAGAAAAAACGGTTAGGGAGCATACCCCAAAAAAGATGCACTTGACTGAACTTATGTTTTCTCATGAACTTAAAATCTTTTTGGTCTGAAGGTGTATAATTAATACTTGAAATTAGTCAAATTGTGTCTGAGAATTAATTTTTTTAGAAATCTATCAATTTAATTTAAACAAAAAAGAATTTTATTTTCAAAATTTGAAAGACAAAATTTAGAGGTTTTTTTTATTTTATTTACTTGAATATTGTTAACTTGAATTATTTTTGTAAAATTATACTGCTGAAGAAAATGTTAAGTATGCAATAAAATCATACAAATCATATAGTACACACACACACACGTATACATACATAAGAGTGTGTGTGTATATATACACACACAGTGTATAATATACACACACAGAGAGACACGCACGCACACTTTTTATTTTGATTTTGGTTGCAATAAGTATGCAAAAAAATATGCAAAACATTATGAAGACACTTTGAAAGAATTTTGTTAAATTGTGAATTTATAACACTAAATAAGACTTCATGCGGTGCTCTACTAATATTTCCCATGATTCAGCTGAGTGTTCCAGTGGGGAAGAACAGTGAGGGGTGAATTGAGGCAGGATCTCACAGGGGGAAGTGTAATGAGTGAATCACCAGTAAATAATTATTTAGTTACAAAAACAAAATCAAATGCAGTACAAAACTCAACATAGTTATCCAATATTTCTACTCATGAATAACTGCATCGCTTTGAAAATTCAATAAAACTGACTACTGTAACAGTATTAGAGGAGTCTAGATGTTGCAAGCACTTGTTGGTACCTGCTGCCTCCATGGCCCTGTAGATGTGTCTCATTGAGAAGCCCATTTCAAGCAAGCGAACTGGGACAAACATTTGGGGCTGTTCTGAAGGACAGAAATAAAAATTAAGTGATGAATCAGAAATGTGTCTGGACTGGGCTGACTGATCCAGTCAGGAAAATATTATTCTTTATTTATTTACTTGGACTACAAATTAAATTATTATTCAATGATTCATTTCCATTTACTATTTTATATTTTATTTAACTAATATGTATATTTTTATTATTATTATTATTATTATTATCATTTATACATTTAATTTAATTTTAATTTAAATATAAAAATAAACAAATGGGGAAATGAAAAATAAAAATAAATACCCAAGATACTTTTTCTAATGAATTTTGTGATATAAAAATAATTTCAGAATGTCTTTATGAATGTTATTTAATTGTATTATTTTTTCACTTTTGACTCAGATTGAGTGAAATGTGCTGATAATAATTAAATGTAATTAATGTAATTTATATATATAAAAAATTGATATTATACTTAATACTACAAATATACATATTTATTTAATTTATTATAAAAATAAAATAAACATTTTCATAAAAATTGCATAAAATTGCATCAAAATATATGTATAGAAGCAATAGGTCTTGTACTTCATTGTGAGATTCAAGGTGCTATTCAACTGGGTGTGAAGATGCACAAAAAAGACAAACAAAATTCTTGAGTGAGTATACAGAAAAAAAAAAAAACATCAAAGCAAGACTCAAGTGTAAAACATGCACAGGTCATCAGGGTTAAATTAAAGGAAACTTCTAAAAATTCAACATAAACCAATCTTGATGTTAGTTTAGTTAAAAAAAAAAAAAAAAAAAAAAATTAATTAAAATCACTGGAACATCATCCGTTGACCAGATAAACCGTGTCCATGGACCCCATATGCTAGACATCCACTTTTACTAGTCCCTTATATTCCAAGAGTTTGTCTGGACGTTATTAAACCTGCGCTGTCGGTCTTACCCACGGGGGTCCTGGTCTGACCGCAGGGCTCCAGGAAGCTGGTCTGCTGCTCAGTGAAGCCCTCACAGGACGCTGAGCTCGTCAGGCTGAGCCCGGGGGGCAGAACGGGACTGTGGACAAGACCTGCCAATGTGGGAAAACGGGCCAGCACCATCCGCCTAGAGGAGCCCAGCCACACACACATGCACACACAAACACAGGAGAACCGCTAGCACCAGCTTTAAAGCAAACCTTCAGTTTGAGCGCGTGTTATATTGAGGTGTTAAATCGCCCTTGTGTCATTAAGCCATGCTCAGACACTTGAGGTTATAATGCACACATCCACTAGCGCTTTACACTCGCACACTCACCTGTATTCTCACTCACACTCTCAGTGACCTGTGTGAGTGTGTGTGTCTCAGTTGACAGCGATCTGGAGTGAGAACATCCAGACACGTCAGAGAGTTTACAGTGTGTGTGTTAGACTGAAACCCCTTCTCGTGTCCCTTTGGTTTTGTCTTCAAATTGACAGTAAATGGCACAGTAATTACAAGTTGTACACATTTTAAGTGCCAGAACAATTAACGTTCAGGAGATGTTACAGGAGATGTCATCAACAAACTGGCATTACTTCATAATTATTTCACAAATTCATAGGTTCCTTTAAGGCCAATTCACACTGTTTTGTCGGATCCTTGTTGGTGCGGTATGAATTGGCCTTTACAATATTTAATTTGGCAAAATAAACTATAATATCATAACTTTTAGAAAGTTTGTTTTGAAGTAAACAATTTAGCTTTCTATATACACACTTTTGAGGTTCACATAGAAAAATCAAAGGAGTTAATGAGACAATGATTTCTGTAAAAATAAAAACTGCAAAAATGTTTAAATGATCATGCTCTATGAAATGTGTGTACAATGGCCAATTTGCTTTTTAAATGTTTACCAATATAAAGTATACTAATATATTAATATTTTCTAATTTTCTAATATGGTGACACTAGTAGTGCAGATATTGTACACTTCACCTTTGCTCACTGCAGTGAAATCATTCACAGAATAAACTGTGACTGGATGGAAGAGAAACTCACTGTAGCAGGTTGATAGGCAGGAAAGGGTTAAAGTTCTCCAGGCCATCAGCCTGCAGGGCGGTGAGGAGGGAGGCTGTGAGGTCATTGGTGGAGGGTGAAGCTGACTGGCCGAAGATGGCGGTGCCCTCAGAGCCGTTGCTGTAAAGTGAGACTGAACTGGAGGATTTGGACACTGGCTGAGAGGAAGAGTGACCCCCTGAATCTATGTACACAAACACAAATGATTTTAATTTTAATTAAATTTTAATACACAAAAAAACAAATCTATTCAAAATATATATGTTGGTATTATTATTATTATTATTATTATTATTAATAATATATTATTATTAGTAATACATTTAAATAATAATAAATTAAATCATTATATTACAATTAAAAACAAATAAACAGTAATAATAATAATAATGTATTATTATTATTATTATTATTATTATTATTATTATTATTATTATTATTACTACTACTACTACTACTATTATATGAGTTAAGTTAACCAGGATTTTATTTTTGAACAACAAACCTTTGTGTTCCTTGCTTCCATCCTCATGCAGTCTGTTCAATGCTCCTTTAAAGATGATGATCTGGGCCCTCTCGAGGTCTGATAAAGCCATGGCCTGTTTAATGGGACAGGGTCTGACAGCCCACTTCACCATGCTCCGCACCACAAACTGCAGCACAGAGCGCAGCTCGGCGCTCTCTTCCCTACCAGCAGAGGTCCTTGCTGGGTCAGGGCTAGTTACGCTGACCCCTGCATCTGATTTGGGAACCAGGAGAAGATCTGTGAACTTCCCACAGCTCAGAATGACAGCCAGAGATTTTAACGCCCCCAAGAGGAGGTAGGAAATGCGGACTGCACGAAGTTCCAAAGCAAAGAAGTCCACCCTGGGTTGGGGTGCGAGGATTGGTGGACAGGGGGCGCCAGCACGGTCCTCGTTTGACTGTGTGAGGGTTTTGAACGTGTCGTCTTGGTTCTCCTCTCTCCTCTCCTCTGTATTATTTTTGACCTCATCCACGGGACAGCTCATTCCCTCCTCGTCCATCATAATGCGAGCGATGTCCTCATCCAAACGTCTTTCCAACTCACTACGCGGGCCACCCTCTGAGCTGATTCGGTTCCGTGGCAATGCGGATGATCCGGAAGGAAGCTCCTGCTCATCCAGGATGCCGGTCATCAGGATGAGGTCGAACAACACAGATGCTTTGAGGCCGCAGCAGCGGGACATGTCCAGCTGGGGGATGTCGCACGGCTCCAGGGAGGAAAGAGGTGTGTCGCTAGGTGACCAAGAATTCAGGAAGCTTTGGGTTAGTGGGACCACAGCAGGTCACAAGCAGTATGAAGATGAGGAGAGGAGTGAGACGGAGGGGGCAAGACAGAAATAAAAGAGTGGAAAGGAAAGGATACCATGATTAGAAAAAAAATGAAGAGGACAAAAGACAATACAGGAAAAGGGAAGTGAAGAAATTGAAAAAGAAAAGATGCATGCAACTGGCAAAAAGAACAGGACAGATATAACAATCAAAATATACAAAAATTACGACGGCATCTGAACAGACGCCAATGACAGTGCTGGAGGTAAAAATATTTTACTCTAAAACAAGAGTTTTAAAATATTTTGATGCCAAGGACACCAAAATATGAGGGACATCTTTCGTAAAATATAATGCCAGTTATATATGTTCATGCATAAAGATCAATTTGTTATGTGTGAGAAAAATATTAAGCATCATATTATAAGGACATCTTTTTCTCAAATTAAATAATTGGCTTTTATATTGTCACTGTACTAAATTAAAAACAAGTTAATAACATTTTATTAGTTGGAAAAAGTGAGTGTTCGTATAAACCTTATAATAAATATAATAAATAAATAGGTAAAAACTGGGTAAATGTGTTGAAAATATATTGAGTTAAGAATAAGATACTTAATATCTTAATTTACGGTAACGCATAAATAGTAATTTCATAGTCTCGTTTCTCTTACATTTCTTGCAGACCCCCAAACTCCTACAGAACCCAGTTTGCAGTTTCCCATTTAGGAAAATGATCACATTCCTCTTGGTGTGAGTAAAATATACATTTTCAATCATTTGCATGTCTGTAAGAGTACTGTATATGAGTGTATCTGTGTGCTTACCTCACAGTAAAATCAGTCTCCTCCCATTGAAGCTTAGCCAAGGGGCTTCCATCTTTCAAGACCCCAAGCAGGGTCGCCCGTCGACCGCTGGGTTTGTGCAGGCAGGTCCCCCCAGCACGGAGACCGCTGTCCACCCCTCCGATGAGGGCCATGACAGGCCAAACTTCAGTGCACAACACGCTGAGCTGGGCATCAGAGAGCCCCGCCGGGCCAGAGAGGTGGTCTGTCGATGTCCCGACATCTACCCAAGCAGAGCCTCTCTCTCTGTTCACCCCACATTTCTCTTCAGACTCATTACTGGCATGGCCTGCTGGCAGAGGACAGAAAACAGAATATATTAACCTTTAAATGAGGACTCTGTTCTTCATTGTTTTAAATCATCCTCTGTCTTATAACAGTGCATGCAAGGATATGTTACTGTTGTCCTACACTTACGGTTTACAATTGCATAATTAGTGTAATATATATATATATATATATATATAAAAAAAAGTATTTAACTTGAAAAATGAAAGATTATATACGCTACTGCGATATAAGATACTTAACATTTTAGATCCAGAAAAATAAATTTTAAATGTATGTTAATATATTTGGCATGCATTTAAATATATTGTATATACATTTTGTATTTTATATGTTTGAAATATCTAGTTTATTTCTAGAATGTATGTACTACAGGCTTGATATAGCATAGTTAAAGGTGCAGTTTGTAATATTTATGAGGATCTATTGACATAAATGCATTATAATATACATAACTATGTTTTCAGTGGTGTATAAAGACCTTAAATAATGAACCGTTATGGTTTTTATTACCTTAGAATGAGCCATTTCTATCTACATACACCGCAGGTCCCCTTACAGTGAAGTCACCATTTTGTGCCGTCATGTTTCTACAGTAGCCCTAAACGGACAAACTTCGCTACAGAGCACTAGCTACTCTCTGCTGTCTCAGACGATGACATCTTTCTCCTGTATCGGCCACCGTAGCTTCTCTATGTGCTTCGAAACTCGAAAGGGAGGGGTGAGCGGTTGCACTTCGCAACCTCACTGCTAGATGCCACTAAAAATTTACACAGTGCACTTTTAAGCTAACGAACATGGTCTAAAACGTTTCCAAAATAATAATTTGCAATGATGTCAACTAGAATTCCCAATCATTCTACACAAAACTATATATAATATGATATAATATGTATATTGTTGTTATCCAAGTAATCGTTTAAGCAGTTAACTGACCTATCTTGCCATGTCCCTCCCTCATGAGGGGGTTGATGAGCTGTAGTTTATTCAGCATGTACTGGTTGATATGTTGAACCCAGTCATCGTTCACGTACAGTCGTCTCAGCAGCTGAACTGTGGACTCCAACAGAACCGTCGCCCGCGGGCTGCACAGTGGCTCCCCTGGTAAAAGATCACTAGGCATGCCACGCATCTGCAGGTCACACAGCGCCACCTAAAGGTCAGTGGAGGAACAAGAGGTTTTTGTGAGTTTAGCTCATTTATTTTTAGCAAGCTTATTATGAATTGTGTTTCAGTTCTGGTATGATTTGCTTAAAATAGGCCCATTAGTGTATAGGTTTAAGACGCTGACCTTTTCTCCTGGGTTGCTGCTGTAGAACAGAACACAGGGGTAGAGTTCTGTGGCATCCACTCCTTCAAAAGCCAGCTTGGGCTCCTACACACACACACACACACACACACACACACACACACACACACACACACACACACACACACACACACACACACACACACACAGTTAAAGAACTTTGTAACTCAGTTTCCCCATAGAAGTTCATTAGTCTTTATATATTATTTTATTTATTTGTAAAAAATTATTTTCCTAAGTAATAATCTAAAATATTCCTTAAAATTTGTCAAGTTGCAAAAGAAGTGCAACGCATTACATTCCATAAAAATGTAACACAATTAGTTACTTTTCAGGGAGTAATGCAATATTGTAATACATTACTTTTAAAAGAAACTTTCCTTGACACTGCCAGAAAGTGTTCATCTTGAAATATTATTATCAATATACAGAGGTGTAAAGACTACCTGAAAACCATGAAAATGACTCCATTACAAGTTGCAAGTTACCAATTCCAATACAACTTGATTAAAAGTCTTAAGGTATCTGATTTTAACAGTACTTAAGTATTTTACTCATACTAAATGTAGGCTCAACGATGCACTAGTCCTTGACACCTGAGAGATGTCCCAGTGGAAAAAACAAAAACAAAAAAACAATTGATTTGTAAGATGAGAAATGTTTATTTTCTAAAATCAAAATAAAACTGAACACCTCAATATTGCAATAAATCAAGGTCGACACAACAGCATCTTAAACGTCTACTAACTCTCAAGTCTCAGTTAAGTTCAAGTGCACAAAAAGGCCATAAGAAAATCAATATGCTTCAAAAAGGTATCGTCAAAATAAGGGGATAAATAAAATAATGTGAAGTAAAATGAAATAGTTAAAGCCTTCTTGCACTGGATGTGCTGGTTTCAGCCTCATCACTGGCTGCAGTCATGAACTCATCTCATAAATCAAACACCTGCGATTCAGCAACTACCTGCCAATGCACTCACATTCATGTAAAGTAGCCTTGTTGACATGTTTGGGTGAGTAAAGGCAAAACGCACAAGATATAGTACCTTCAATGCCCTTAGATAGAAGGCTGTTATAATTTTACATCATCTTACCTGAGCATTTGAAAGCACAAATATTTTCATAATAACAAGCCGACTGGAATGAAGAAAGTGATCAGCGTGATTGATATTCAAAATGGTAAGCAAGCACTGCTTTGTTTACAGTTTGTATATCTGCAGTCCTAGTTTCAGTTTCCCTTCTTATGAAAATAGACTATTGATACCTGCTGAAATAGATATTTCCATACACATGCTAGTTGACAGTCGCCTTTAGTCCTTTTGGTGTGTTCAAGTGCAGCTTTTTGGCTGAGATGCAGCCGACGAGAGGCGACAACACAGTCAACTTTCGTCGACCACCAATTTTTTGGACGCCGACTTGGTGTTATTTCACAGCAAAAAGTCACAAGTACCACAACCTGGAGAAGGATGTTCTTAGAATGATACTAAAATACCTTTTATTTGATGAAAAATTATGAACTATTATGACAGAATGCATGTAGTAGATTGTGTACAACAGGTTTTTCTGCAAAGTTTTAATTGCGTTAATAATTTTGAGGCCCTAATTTGGATAAATCTATCAAAATCTATTTTAGTTAATGTCATCTTTAAACTACTGTAACTTCTAACCGTTGTAACTTTGTTTGATGCAATTATAATCCATATGCTATTGCGAATTGTACCTTATATTGTTGAGCTAAGTGGAAAAGTGTTTTTATCTCATAAACATGCACTGACCCTGTTGTTTTTGGCGAAGGAGATAGTTCTAGCCTCCATGTCTAGGATGCAGGTTACGGTGTCGCCCTGGGTGAAAGAGGGCAAGGCTCTGCCCAGTTCTCCTCCATGATACAGGCTACCGCTGTAGGCCCGGTACAGCCACATGTCTGTGGTGGTGCGATGGTTGTAGTCCCGGATGGGCCATCGGGACACTCCGATACACGTCCCTTCATTTCCCCTGTTCTCCTTAGTGATATAAAACTAAGATATGGAGACAAAAAAAACCCACACTAGAACATGGACCCTGTAAAGGACAACACTGACTGAATTTTGCATTGGTACCTTCCAGATGAAGCATCCAGATGTGATGGCAGTGGTGGCCAAACCGTACCCTTTCCCCCCCGATCCATGAGATAGTACATTCCCACTCTCCAGAGAACAACAGATCAGTTTATGTGGGTCAAAAGAGAAATCTCCAATAGGAATACATTCATCTTCACTTCCACTGTCCTGGAAGACACATAAGCACATAAAACAAACTATCTAAAATCCATGGACACAAATACAAGTGTGTAAAATGTGGACAGATAGAGATGAGTTTAAATACCCTAATAATATTCTCAGAAGTTCTCTCTTTTTCTAATTTCTTTCTCAGGGCCACAGGTTCCTCCCACATGTATGTGGACAAAAGGCTAAATAACTGATCCACAATCTGAAAAAAAAAAAAAAAAAAAAAAAAAAAATCACATGGTAAATACTTATTAGTCAGAATCAATCAAGCACCAATCATTCAGTGTTAGGTGAACAGCACTAACAATAAAAAAAAAAGCACTTCCTTTCTCACCTGTTTCATGATGACAGGGTCTGAACAGGCAGGGAGAAGAGCTTCTAGAATATGGAAGGCCAGCAGCTTCGTCCGCAGGTTGTGGAAATGTGGATTTCCCGAGTTGCACTTGTATGAGATAATTGTCATCAATGGATCGATCCACTTGACAAATGCTGAGACTCGTTTGGCGACCCTTAGTGACAAAATGCGCCTTAGGAAGACTAGAAAGTCAGCGAGCTGGGACTCCACAACCCTGCTGCTGCGAACTATATCTGCACCTAAAATTCAACAAAAAAAGTATATATACACACACACAATACAATACAATACAATACAATACAAAACAAATGACAATAATATGTAATATAATATACAATACCATTCAAAAATTTTATATCATATAGATGTCATATTGTGAAATAGTATATTATTAGTGTATTGTGGTAGTGTATAATATTACAAAAGCTTTTTTTATTTCAGATAAATGCTGTTCTTTTGAACTTTCTATTCATCACAGAATCCTGAAAAAAAAGAAATTGTACACAACTGTTGTTTTCAACATTGATAATAATAATAAATGTTTCTTGAGCAAACCATCATATCAGAATGATTTCTGAAAAATCATGTGACACTGAAGACTTGATACTGAATGATACTGAAAATGTAGCTTTACGTCACAGGAATACATTTCCTTTTAAAATGTATTCAAAAAGAAAAGAGTTATTTTAAATTGTAATACTATTTCACAATATTACTGTTTTGCTGTATTTTGGATCAAATAAATCAAGCCAGGTGAGGTGAGCAGAAAATCCATCCATACCAATCTAAAACTTTTGAACGGTAGTGTATATATACATATACACACACACACAAGTTATTATTAAGTATGATGAAACAGTAAATAACAAAAAAAAGACTATACTAAAGAACACTTCATCTTGTTTTGTTATGACTCACTTTCTTGTTTGGTTGTTTCTTCTTGGATGTGTTCTGTGGTGTCTCTCTCTAGCACCTCCTGCTGGTGGACTGCATGTAACAATCCCTGCAGCTGTTCGCTCATTACATCCATGAGAGCCTGGGACACGTCCAGCGGCAAGGTCTCTTCACAAGAACTGGAGAAACACACACGGTAACTGCAACTGTGCAACCTGGATTATCTGTAGCCAGGTACTGTAGCATGTGGCCAATCTTTATGGCAGAAGGAATATTTGCTGATTCTAAAACTTTTAGACGAAATTATGTTTTGGAATTGGAATTTCTTTAATTTACACTTATTTTACTATGCAAAACTGTTGCATAAAATCAATATGATGTTAACATGAAAACTGCTTTGAACGTGATTATCTAAGGCAGCAGTTTTCAAAGTGTGATGTTTTCAGGGCATATTATGGGAGGTCTTCTCCAGTTTTGTATTTAATTATCTAGTTTATAATCTCACCTGGCCGCTATGGCGAATATCTGCAGGAGTCTGGCAGCAGCCAGCTTCACCGCCCCACCGAGCTGCATGTGACCGGACATGGAGGCGGCCAGCCAGCGTTGGTTCACCAGCACACAGGTGTTATCAGTCAGTGTGGACAAGATCTCCAGGACGCCACATTTAATAATCACTACCAGATCCACCGGCTGATAGTGAAAGTTCAGAGCAAAGACTGTAGCTAACAGCAGGTGCTGATAAGAGCCTGAAATGAGACAAACCTATGTTAAATCACTGATTAATTGAACTGGTGTGTATTATTAGAGTACTAGGACTGTGCCAAAATACAAATGCAATCAAGCTAAAATATAACCACAAAGCAATATCACAAATGCTGAATCAGTGGGCATTGATAACATTAAAAATAAATCAGTTTAAAGCCACAATATGTAATTTTTTGCAGCTAGAGGTCGCTTATTCAAAACAAAGGTGTAGCTTGATGACGCCTTGATTTTGCAGAGCTTTTATTCTGCCGCAGTCGACCACTTCCGCTTCTTCCGCTCATGTGTATGTGGGGTAACACTGTTTTATCATATTAGATGCATTATTTGAGCGTGTTAAAAGTGATGTTATAATGCTACGCTGTGTTTTTAGTCAGTGGCTACTATGAGACACTTGTTGCACACTGCAGAAAGAGATCGATATTAGGCATGGTAAAACATGGTACTCGCGGTAAATCGAGAAAACGAGATTTAAACAATAAGACTGTGTTGAGCTATATAACAATGATTCATTTTCTGTCGATGAATGTATCCAAAAAGTTGCTCACCTGTCTAATAAAACATATAATATATTAAAGCGTCTTTGGTGATTCCACGGTTTCTACAAAATAAAACCAGAAATCGAGGGTAACGTGCGTATGATGTCATTGATGGGCGACGTACGGACACAGTCCGTGTCCTGGTTACAATGACTTATTTCTCTGGATTTAAACATTCTTAGAAACATTTGGGATAATGTAAGTACACAAGTCAACAAAATATATAACATTGTTCTAGTGGTTTTGGGATATTTGAATCAAAAAATCTTACATATTGTGCCTTTAAATTGTAAATGTTTTGAATGTATAAATAAGAAAATAAACTAAATTAAATGTTTCTATTACTATTAATTTATTATTTATAATTTTATTAATATCATCAAGATACACTGTAAAGTACAAAATAGTTCATTTAAATGTAGTTTAAAGTAAATTTAGTTTTACTTAATTGTATTAGTAAAAAAAGTGTTTAAATGTAATCAATATTATTTACATAAATATTAAGTCATTTTAAAAATCAAGTAATTATATATAAAAAAAAATCTATGAAACAATACAAAAATATTTAAGTTTAGGTGGCTTAAGAAAAACTATTTTAATGTTTTTTTTTTGTAATTTAGATAAACGTTGCATGCATGAGTAAGAAGCATTCCCCACCTGCTTGTTCTCTCTCTAGCGCCACCTTCTGTCTGAGCACACGCACCAGCTGCTGGTAGAGCGTGTGAGCTGCAGACTGTAACTCCCTCTGAACACTGATAGGAGCCGACTGAGTCCCAGCCTACACACAAAAACACAAAGTCATCTAGACACCTGAAATCATATTTTAATATGCATTTAAGCTCACAGTGATTTAATGTAAGTGATCTTAAGGTAAGAACACAGATTATCCGTAATTTGCAGATCACAAGATGTTTGTGATAGCAAACAAAAGGATCATTTATCCCAAAAATGGGCAGGACCTAATTTTTAAAACCAGTCAGGACACAAAATGATCTTTGTCAAAATTATCACCTCTATAAATGTTTTTTCCTCAACATTTCTAGCATTCATTCAATAAAATTCAAAATAAGCATGATGTAAAATGAATTTGTATTTAGGCTGTCTTACGGTATAATGGTGAATCTTGTTGTTAGGTGCCACTAGACTGCCGGTGATCGGGGCTCCCAGGCCAAAGCAACCTGAGAGGAACTGGAGCTGCACTGACTGCAGGAGGCCTGGAAAACGTGGGGGCGCTAGCGAGCTGACACTCTTTTCCTCCATCTCTGACAGGAAGGTGGAAATCTGACACAAAGCCTCCAAACGCACCTGGACAGAGAGTATGAAAAAAAATACTATTACTGTATAAGAATATTACATAACTGTTAATACACTTACTTACTTCTGAACTTTAGCCAGTTACCGAACGTAAAAAAATGATCTGCCATGGCTTTCCCACCTGAGCTCTTTGGTGTTGCTGTGCCATGGCTACAGTGATTGCTTTGGGGTCTGCCTGTGCACCTCCATCTTTGTCCATCAGAGAAGAGATCCGGAGGAGGCTCCCACACAGGAAATGGAAGACCTGGCCCAGGATGGGTGTGCCACCTCCGCCCGGGCCCAGCACGGTACTGGGACTGATGCACTGCCGCAGTCTTTCCCAGGCGTCTTTCATGATGCCCAAAGAACAGAGCGGAAGGCCTAGCAAGAAACAGGGCTGATTAGCACAGAAGTGTGATATTTAAGATACCTAAAATGGATGACTCCAGTATATGTGAAAGCAGAGAGAGCTGTAATGTGAGATATCAGATATGTGAGAGATTAAACATGTAAAATCAGATTAGATGTGTGAGATCAGATTTGTGACATTCTTCTGAATTCTTCAGAAATCAGATTAAACATAAGATCAGGTAAATGAGATATTAAGGTGAAATGAGAGCTCAAATGTGAGATCCGACAGGTGACAATCTGAAATTTGAGAAATCAGATATGAGAGATCAGGCATTTAAGGGATCAATTATGTGAAACATACTGTATGTGAGATCACTCAGTTCAGACATGCAAGATGTTATATGATAAGATACGTGAGATCAGACGTGAGAAAAACAGAAATGAGAGATTATTTATGTGAGATGAGACATGATCAATTAAAAATCTGAGAAAATATGTCATTTGTTATTTGTAAAATATGTGAGATGAGAAATTAGAAATGAGAGAAGACAGGTGAGATCAGATGCTAGATGAGATGTGAGATCAGATATCAGATGTGAAAAATCAGATGTGTCAATGGTCTGATGTGATATCACATTCAAAAGATCAATCATTAATGTGAGATCAGATATGCAAGAGGTCAGTTATTTTAGATGAGACAAGATGAAAAACACGAGATCAGATCTGACATGATATCAGACAGAAGAAACAAATGCACTGTGTGAGATCAGATATGCAAGATGCAAAAAATGCAAGATCAGACATTTGAGAGACCAGTTATGTTAGATGAGATGTGAGATGAGACAAGAAATTGGAAACAAGCGATAAAAAACGTGAGATCAAGATTCAAGAGTTTTATTTGTCACATACACAGTTATATACAGAATATACAACCGGCAGTGAAATGTAAAATAAAAATCAGACGTGTTAGAAAATCAAAATCTGCAACATATCCAATATGTGTGATATCAGACATGTGAGATTAGATACATAACTTAATATGCTTCTATATATACACACTCACCCATTTTGTTCTTGAATGACCCTGAGGAGCTTTTAGACTGATCTAGTGTCTTTAAAAGAGAGACGAAACAGACCACAGGTGAAAAAAACAAACAAACGAGAAGACCCAAACGAGAGATCAATTCATCAGTATTATACTAGGGAAAAACATGGGATGCATAAATACCTCTCTCTCACTAAATCTTCTCTCAGAAGAGGACTGTAACTCCATCTTTGTTCCTAACGCCTCATAGTAGGATGGAGATCTGTGGAGTGAGAGAGATTTATCGCATACGGTAAATTTATCCCACAGCATGCGCAAGCGAATGTTCTGTAATTGTACACAAATGCAAACCTTGCCAAACTCTCAGTGGGCGTCTGTGATGACACAATCTCCTCCTGCCAAGCAGCTCGGACCCCCAGCAGAAGGAAAAGGCAGCGGGAAACCAGCAAGTGGCATGCTGCCGGGAAGGACAGGCCCTGGTCAGTGGTGCTGTGGTGGTTCCAGGGCCGTTGGGGAGGCTCTCTGTCTGGCGTTCCTGGGCTCTCTGTGCTGCTGGGTAACGTGCTAGTGCCAGACGACTCGTACACAGTCTCGTTCTGTTGGAGCTGCATGGCCTCACGGGTGGCCAGGAAACACTGCAGAACCTCTGCAAGGAGGAGGAAACATGCAAAAAGTTTGCAATTACACAATACAACGCCAGAATAAGTATTTTAGAGCAAATAATGCCACATATTAAGCACAACCAATACACATCTACACTGTAAAAAATTATAGGCTTTGGATTACAGGTAATAATGCTGTAAATTATGTTACATTTCTTGCACAGACAGATGGTTTCGCTTCATAAGACCTCAGTGTATCGTCTGGAGCCATGGGTATTAACTCTTTCCCCGCCAGCGTTTATTTAAAACATTTTTGATAATTTTCACAAAATTTTCATGGCCCCTAGAATATTTTGCTGTTTGAATGTCTGAACATGCAATATATATAAAGAACAGAGCATCTGCTTTTAAACAAAAATCCTGTTTTATTCTAGCTTAATGCATTCTTTTTTTTTTTTTATCAACACTTGAATTTGGGTAAGTTTCATTAAAAAAAAGCAACATTTTAAGCAAAAAGCTGAGAACAACACATACTTGTCAAAGACTACATCCAAATCGGATTCAGAACGATGATCAAAAAAATAGATGGAGATGATCAAGTCCATCAACACCCTCAAAGCTTCACAGTCCTTGGACGACATTTCATTCAGTCCGTTTTGATTTATATGCTGTTTAATATTGACGATAGCATTATTTTATGCATCTGCTTACATATGCTATCGCTTGTTTTCAGTACTTTTTCAGTAGATCTGACCGCTCCCTACTGCATTACAGTGAAAAATCTTGTTTTGCCTCAAAGTAACGGTAGCCATTGGCTTGCATTATATGAATCACCGAGAACCACGGTTTCAGCTAAAAATCATTACATTTCTACTAAAGAAACAAAAAGGAAACGTACAAATCTTCATTTTTGAGTGAACTATCCCTTTAATTCAATGTGTTACCTTTTATAATTTAGTTTTTAATTATTTGCAAAAAAAATTACTGAGTGAAAATTGTTTCAAAGTAAATCCAGCAACAATTGTTTTCAGTGTAATGACAAGAGGTGGACAGTAGTTAAAAATGTACTTGAGTAAAGTAAAAATACTTAAGTATCTGTACTTTATCAGGGTGTTTTTTTTGAAAAACTTTTACTTGTTGTACATAATTGCATAGTTTTTTTTTTTTACCTTTAATACTTAAGTACATAAAAAATTTGGTACTTTCTCACTTGTCACTCGTGTAATTCAAAGTTTTACTTGAGTACAAGAAAGTACTACATTTTTATTGTAATTATAATATTAAATGAAATTCAATATGAAACGTGGTGCAGTAAAAAGTAAGACATTATGCTTTAGAATGTAGTGAAGTAAAAGTTTTCCAAAGAAAAACACTGCTTAATTAAATTTTTCAAGTGTCTATACTTAGAGCAAAACACTTCACTACTGTCTGCCTCACACACAACCTCAAATGTTAAATACAAACCCGATTCCAACAAAGTTGGGACGCTGTACAAATTGTGAATAAAAAAGGAATGCAATAATTTACAAATCTCATAAACTTATATTTTATTCACAATAGAATATAGATAACATATCAAATGTTGAAAGTGAGACATTTTGAAATGTCATGCCAAATATTGGCTCATTTTGGATTTCATGAGAGCTACACATTCCAAAAAAGTTGGCACAGGTAGCAATAAGAGGCCCGGAAAGTTAAATGTACATATAAGGAACAGCTGGAGGACGTCTGGGGACTGAGGAGTCAAGCTGCTCAAGTTTAGGAATAGGAATGTTGTCCCATTCTTGTCTAATACAGGCTTCTAGTTGCTCAACTGTCTTAGGTCTTCTTTGTCACATCTTCCTCTTTATGATGCGCCAAATGTTTTCTATGGGTGAAAGATCTGGACTGCAGGCTGGCCATTTCAGTAGCCGGATCCTTCTTCTACGCAGCCATGATGTTGTAATTGATGCAGTATGTGGTCTGGCATTGTCATGTTGGAAAAATGCAAGGTCTTCCCTGAAAGAGACGACGTCTGGATGGGAGCATATGTTGTTCTAGAACTTGGATATACCTTTCAGCATTGATGGTGTCTTTCCAGATGTGTAAGCTGCCCATGCCACACGCACTCATGCAACCCCATACCATCAGAGATGCAGGCTTCTGAACTGAGCGCTGAGAACAACTTGGGTTGTCCTTGTCCTCTTTAGTCCGGATGACATGGCGTCCCAGTTTTCCAATAAGAACTTCAAATTTTGATTCGTCTGACCACAGAACAGTTTTCCACTTTGCCACAGTCCATTTTAAATGAGCGTTGGCCCAGAGAAAACGCCTGTGCTTCTGGATGTTTAGATATGGCTTCTTTTTTGACCTATAGAGTTTTAGCCGGCAACGGTGAATGGCACGGTGGATTGTGTTCACCGACAATGTTTTCTGGAAGTATTCCTGAGCCCATGTTGTGATTTCCATTACAGTAGCATTCCTGTATGCGATGCAGTGCCGTCTAAGGGCCCGAAGATCACGGCATCCAGTATGGTTTTCCGGCCTTGACCCTTACGCACAGAGATTGTTCCAGATTCTCTGAATCTTTGGATGATATTATGCACTGTAGATGATGATAACTTCAAACTCTTTATAATTTTTCTCTGAGAAACTCCTTTCTGATATTGCGCCACTATTTTTGGCCGCAGCATTGGGGGAATTGGTGATCCTCTGCCCATCTTGACTTCTGAGAGACGCTGCCACTCTGAGAGGCTCTTTTTATACCCAGTCATGCTGCCAATTGACCTAATAAGTTGCAAATTGGTCCTCCAGCTGTTCCTTATATGCACATTTAACTTTTCCGGCCTCTTATTGCTACCTGTCCCAACTTTTTTGGAATGTGTAGCTCTCTTGAAATCCAAAATGAGCCAATATTTGGCATAACATTTCAAAATGTCTCACTTTCAACATTTGATATGTTATGTATATTCTATTGTGAATAAAATATAAGTTTATGAGATTTGTAAATTATTGCATTCCTTTTTTATTCACAATTTGTACAAGAAGCTTTTGGAATATGGTCCAGCAGAAGCACAGAGGGAAGAACACAGAAAGCACAGTGTTTACCCGGCAGGTACATACTGCTGATGCTGGGCGTCTCCTCTTCTAAGGGATCGTCCTGGTTGTGTTCAGCTGCATGGGGAGTCTGGCTGCTGGGATCTGCGTCTCTTCCTGTCTGCTCTCCTGAACTCCCTGCCTCCTGCCTCTCCTCACTGGGGCTCTGAGAGACCAATGAAGCCTGGGAGGAACAGGGATAATATTGGTTAATGTTTACATTTAAAGTTTACATTTCACTGCCGGTTGTATATTCTGTATATAACTGTGTATGTGACAAATAAAACTCTTGAATCTTGAATCTTGAATGTTATTTTGTTACTGGTTGCACATATACATACATACATACATACATACACACATACATACATACATATACATATATATACACATATACATATACATATACATACACACACACACACACACACATATATATATACATATATATATATATATATATATATATATATATATATATATATATATATATATATATATATATATATATATATATATATTATTTGCAATTTTTTTCTGTGATGCAAAGCTGAATGTTCAGCAACATTACTCCAGTGTCACATGACCCTTCAGAAATCATTCTAATATGCGGATTTGCTGCTCAAGAAACATATCTTATTATTATCAATGTTGAAAACAGTTTTTTTTTTTTTTTTTCAGAATTATTTGATGAATAGAAAGTTCAAAAGAACAGCATTTATTTTAAATATTATTATATTATAAATGTCTTTACTGATCATTTTGATAAATTTGTGTCCTTGCTAATAAAAGAATTTGCCTTTGAATAGAATGCGCTCTCTGTGGGCGTAGCCGCATTAGCAGATAATGAGGAGGCTCGCGAACGACTGACATCTCTCTCTTTTCAAATAGATTACATAAACAGAGATTATTTGTTTTTTATTTGATTTATCATTTAAAACCTGACATTTCAACGTTTCTTTAGACATATGTCTCATGTTTGTGTGACAAGTATTCGCTAAGTTACAGTTAATTTTCTGACGAGTTTCATAATGGACTTCATTGAGAGAGACAGCAGATCGCGCATCATGTTTGCTTGCTTTATTTTGCAAAAAGCACAACATTTTGTTTTTATTGTGAATTTAACAGACACCTGCTGTCATTATCAGCCACTTGACCAAAATCGACAGAGTATTTTGAGTCTCTTTCGCACTGATAAGAGAAAAAGCGAGGTGGTCGTGCCAGCACAACTGCTGACCCCTGGGGGTTAAAAATAAAATAAAATCTTACAGACCCCAAACATTTGAAGTAGTAAATATGAATGAGAATATATATAAATATAGAGTTGTCCAAAGTCTGGGATTTAAAATATAAATTAAATAAATTGGGAATGTATATAAAACAATATATATTTTTTTAATTATTAAAAAAATTAATAAATGAAGAACAAATATTTTGATCTTTGCACTATTTCTAGGTCAGTAATAAAATATAATTTGTGACATTGATCATGTGATAATTCAACATTTATGTTAACTTAAACTAGTTTCACTAGTTGTCTGAGACATTTAAATAATATACCCCATTATATTTATTTAAATAAAATGTGTTTATCAATGTGTTTTACCTGTTTGGTGGTAGTCGTTTGGACGCTGCTTGTGTTTCCTATACTTTCTTTATAGGACAGCAGAGTGCTGCGGATTTTATACACCACCTGGTATATTTCAGTCAGAACCTCACAAGGCTCATATCTGCAGTCAAACACACACACACACATTAATGGACTGTTTAAATTATTGGTTACTGCTGTCCAAACACTGAGTAAGGTTCATCTGGATTTATGACTGTCAATTCATATTTACTAAACTCTCACTCTCACAAATGAGGCATTATGGCTAAGGCATTTATCATGTGAGATTTCACACAGCACAGGGAGAAACAGAGACTGACACTTTAATATTCACATATAGAGCCATTCTTTAAATAGAGCATATATTCATTAAATCTGGGTCAACTAATTACAAAGTTCATTAAGCTATAGCATAAGTGAGACGTGGGAAGATAAAGGTGTAAAAAGAGATCTAGGTAAAGAGAGGTGGTGTGGATCTCACTCACTTATCCTGCCAGTAGGCTTCATGAAGGCCGGTGTGTTTGAGCAGAGCAGCCAAACTACAGCGACATGCCATCTCTAGCAGAGAGTCTCCCACTGATCCACTACTGTCCCAGTCTATATTAAAACATACGTCAAGGTCAATATTTGGACATGCACATGATGACAGCGCTTATTGTAATCTGGAATACCTGACTCTGGTTGGTCAATTGCAGCATTCTGTACATTCCACTGAACAATGTACTAAATACATAGGCAGCGGATTTCCTACATAGCTATGAGATGTTTGTTTATCTCCTATTACTTTACAGTGTCTTTCTGCTCACATAATAATATAAATTTTAATAAAAATAAACATTTGCATTTATAAAATGTATAATTTTTAAATGTATAATTAATATATTTCTATTTATAAATATATTTTATATATTTTAAAATATATATTAACTTTTAACTTTTTTAAATATAAAAACATATAATATATTACATTTATATATAAATAAAATTGCTTCAAATAATACTAAATAAGTGTCTGCAAATGAATACCTTGCAATGTTTTTTTTACGTTCTTTTCATATTCTATATAACTTAAATCCTGCCTCTCTTACCTCGACTTGCTGCATACTCCTTCATCTTCCTCCAGAGGGCGCTGGCGGGTTCTCGCGGGGACCCGAGGGCGAGTTCCACTAGCGTTGTGTTCTCTTCTGACAGGTGCAACTCAGCAAGTCTCACATCCCCACAACCCATGAACACGGCCTCAGTCAGCCAACCCATTGCACAGTCTACAGGAACATAGATGAGTATTCATTTATTAATCTGTATTTATGCATGTGTTTATGCCTTACAATATAAACAAGGGCTGCTGCCCCATCGTGGTAGGTCATTACCCAGCTGTTCAAAGTCAATCTCCAGCCCGTTTCTCAAGAGTGGGTTACACAGCCAGAACTCTGCCGTCTTCTCCTGGATGGAAGGGGGCGGGCCCTGCAGCATACCTCCCAGGCAACGGCCAATGGCAAGAGCTACAGACCTCTCCAGGTCAAGTAGCCACGCCCAGTCATCTGACTCTAGTGCCAGGACTGGCTCAGAGGTTTCTGATGGTTCTGCAACAGGAAGGAACGGTGTGTAATTGGCAGTAATGTGCTCATCTCATTAAATTTCTTCACAGTGTATCACACTGTGATGATCTGTCACTTGTTATTGAAGAAGTTGTTTTTTAATAGTTTGGATGCCAAAAAATTAATTAAGGTATTTGAAATGATTTCAGAGAATGGTTTCAGGGTGCTTACCCTGTGAGGTTCCTTCCAGCTCCATGTTCTCCAAGTGTGAAGTGTTGGGCAGGTAACAGTTGAGCTCGTTGAGATGTTCAAGCAGAGTGAGCAGGTGAGGGAGGAGGGGTTTGACAACAGCCAATGGCAGCAGCAGCAGAGAGTACATCACCTGACACAGCAGACTGCCCGCCACCGAACCAAACAGCACGGCTACAGAGAAACAGTCAAACAACTCAATTGGATGGATGGATGGATGGATGGATGGATGGATGGATGGATGGATGGATGGATGGATGGATGGATGGATGGATGGATGGATGGATGGATGGATGGATGGATGGATGGATGGATGGATGGATGGATGGATGGATGGATGGATGGATGGATGGATATGACGCATAATGTGTGTTCTCACTGTGTAGTTTCTTGATGACGTGTTTGTCCAGTGTGCTCTCCTCCAGCAGAATGGTAGATCTCCTGAAGGTCTCGGCTGCATATGGCAGTAGCAGACACAGGTGCTTATGTAGCAGCACTACGCTGCTGTCATCCTACACAACACACAAGCAAAAAAATTATTATTATTATGCAGGTTGCCTCCAATTCTAGGTTCTGGAACAAGAATTAAGCATCTTTGAATAAATAGGCTCACGCAACAGAATTTTACTTCTTACTAAACTACAATCTGTAACCAATGCAACTGGCAGACTGAGGGAGGTATCATATGGAGCAAGTTTTAACAGTAAATGTGTTGTTGTTGCTGTACCTCAGCGCCTGTGTGGATGTAGCAGTGGGCCAGCAGGTGTCTGTGAAGGGCTGACAGCAGGTGGTGGAAGTGTGATGGAGCCTCCGTCTGTTTCTGGGATGGACTGGACCGCTGTTTATCACTGTTCTTCTCCAGTTCACCAAATGCACGCTCCTGTGTGTACAATGGAGTTAATGGAAAGGAAAACATGTTATGATTTGTGTTTTGATTTCCAAGTTTTCTCAAACTATATTGAACATAAATGTTTAATTTCATACATATATATATACACATATACACACACACACACACACACACACATATATATACATATATACACACCTCAGATTTCAGTCAGAAAGTTTCAGTCAGAAACTCATTTATTTAGCAAGGATGCATTAAATTGATCAAAAATTACAGTGAAAACATGTATAATGTCACAAAAGATTTCTATTTCCAATAAAAGTTGTCCTTTTGAACTTTCATTTCATCAAAGAATCCTAAAAAATGATCACCGTTTCCACAATATTAAGAAGAATAGTTTCTTGAGCAGAAAATCATCATATTAGAATGATTTCTGAAGGATCATATGACACTGAAGACTGAAAGAATGATGCGAAAATTCAGCTTTGATCACAGGAATAAATTACATATTAAAATCTATAAACATAGAAAAGTTATTTTAAATGGCAATAATATTTCACAATATTACTGTTTTACTGTATTTTTATCAAATAAATGCAGTCTTGGTGAGCATAAGAGACATCTTTCAAAATATATTAAAAATCTTATCAACCCCAAACTTTTGAAGAGTAGTATATATTATAAATTATTATATTAAATATGTATTATCAATTATATTTTTCTATATTCATTATTAATTATATATAATCATTTATGATAATCAGCTAAATTTTATATATATATATATATATATATATTTTTTTTTTTTTTTTTTTTTTTTTTTTTTAAAGTGGCCGATTTTTTCTAATGTAGGGAGCATAAATCCTTTCCTAAACCAGTAAAGGAAGAATCATTAAGTCCGTTTTCAAATGTCTTTGGGAAAGAGCATATTCATTCTACACAAAAGAATATGCTTGCTTAATGCTTTTTAAAATAATTTCAATTAAATTTAAATTAAACCGAATGAAATGCTTGGAAATAGAAAGCATATTTTGGGTCTGTAAGTCTGGACAACTGTTGAACCACTGGACTGACCGTATAGAACCCAATGCTGAGCAGCAAGGTCTTCAGAAGGACCTCGGCCAAGTGAAGGTGGTCTGGAGCTTCTGAACTTGAGCTAACACTTCCTGTGGGGCGGTCAGGAGTGGGCGGCAGTGCCAGACCTGCACTCAGCTCCCCAGGCGAGCTGTATCCCAGCAGGGATGCCACATGACTCTGTTCCTGCAGGCTGTTCAGCACCATATCCAGCTGTAGGCGCTGTAGAAGGGCAAACAGTGATATCACTGAATAATCAGCAAACATTTACTACAATATTTACATGATACGGTAAAAACAACTGGGGCGCGATAGAATGGCAGGGGTTATAAAGACATAGTTTTAAAGGGTTAGTTCACCCAAAAATGAAAACACAATTGGAGTGATATTAAAAAATGTCCTGGCTAATCCAAACCTTATAATGGGAGTGAATGGTACCCTAGATTCTGAAGCCCAAAAAAGAACATTCATCCATCGTAAAAGTAATCCATACGGCTCCAGGGGGTTAATGTAGGCCTTCTGAATCAAAGTGATGCATTTTTGTAAGAAAATTATCCATATTTATAACTTTATAAACCATAAAATCACTCGCTTCTGGTAACAGAGAGTGACCTCTGACATGACGCATTGACGAACAAAACACCGGTAAAGAATTCTAATTTTTGAAGAGAAACGTCAGAGGAGTTTGAGTTTGTTGCCCAGCCCTATTTGTTTGAACCGCAAGAGGCGCCTACTCTCACGTCTCACCTAAACTTACGCCACTCCTACATCCAATGTCAGGTTAGAGGTCGCTCTTCCACCAGAACTCAACTTGCATACGGCCGTTAAAGAAGCCATTATAGCTTATAACGTTTTTGGGTGAAATAACCTTTAAACTTGAGTTATGTTCATTTGAGAGCTTTTCTCAGCAAATATGGATATATGCGATTAATTCAATGAATTACTCAGTATATCATGTGATTAATTAAAACTTTGATAGTGTTTGTGTATGAGTACCTGTCCTTTAGACAGGCTTTCCCAGCTCTCCGGGCCCTGAGGTAACAGAGAGTGCAGCAGCTCCGTTCTCTCCCTGAGAGGAGGCAGCAACAGAGACGCTCCGATGGACAGCGTGCTCATTACAGCCTAAACACACACACAAACAAATTAATTACCATGGTGAAGGGAATGACTCATATTCTGGCATTCTGACAGATGACTCAGTCGAAGCGGGTACACTGAACTCTTGAAGGTTGTGAAAAGTCGTGTTCCCTGCAAACTCCCTCGAAATTAAAACAGAGCCAACAGATTCCATCATCTTAGTATTTTCAACATGTGGGCAGAACTCCAGCAGCATGTGCAAGCATTCTGATTGGCTGAAGTTTACTGTTGTGTAAGCCTGTTGGAGTGTGTGTTTTAAAAAAAAATCTTTCGAGATATTGCATTAAAAAAAAAAATGTATGCTAGACAATCCACATAAAAACTAAGCTTACATGAAGCAGATAAACTGAGGTTTAAAAGTATAATAGTTTAAATATATATAATTTATTATGTGTAAATAAGAGTCAGAGTAGCTTTTACAATAACTACAACTTCCATTCTATTTGTATTTTTCACCAATTTCCCCAGAAGATAAAGTTTTGTTTTCTTGAACACAAGGTATAGAAATGCACTTTATTTCACAATTGTTTTAAATATTTTAATATCATAAATAAATTAAATGATCAACTTGGATGAAAACATAGCTACAGACAATTAACATGAGCCTTGCCAAGTATCATTTTCCAAAGAGCACAATAAATCTCAAAAAGAAATAGACATTCACATCTATTCAGCACTTTCTGTGAGCTTTACTTATTTCTTGTAATATGAATTCAAGGTACAAATTTAAGGTACAAATTACCGTTTGGGGTCGGTATGTCTTTTAATGTCGGTAAGTCTCTTTTGCTGATTTATTTGATTAAAAATACATTAAAAGTAATATTGCGAAATATTATAAAAATTTAAAATAACTTTCCCATTTTAAAATATATATTTATTCAAATGTAATTTATTTCTGTGATGGCAAATCGGAACATGGGATTATTTGATAAACAGAAAGCTCAAAAGAACAGCAGTTATTTGTAAATTATAAATGTCTTTACTGTCACTTTCCTTGCTGAATAAAATTTCTTCTTAAAAACAAAATCAATCCTTACTGATCCCAACGTTAGTGTTCATGAAATGGATGAATATATGTGAATTCTAAGTGTAAATATATGCAAATAAAGCTCAGTGTTTCATTGCAGACCTGTTGTATGGAGTCTGGTACATTTGAGTCAATGAGTCTGAAGAGCAGGTTCCTGAGGGGCCGACCCTGAGCACCCAGCACTGTGGCCCCTGTTCCCCCTGCGTGGGCCAGCGACAGGTGGATGGACAACAGTTTCATACACAACAACACAAACTGGTGATGTTCCCTGGGAAAGAAACCAAGAGGGAGAGAGTGAGAAGTTTAAAGATGAGAAGTCTAAAAGTGACCTTTACCGAGTGCCAGGCCATATGCTGCTCTGACCCCATCCCTGTGGGTATGAAGACGGTCATGGGCTTGTGCCAGTTACCCTTGCGGTTGTGAGTATATGTGTGTGTGTGTGTGTGTGTGTGTGTGTGTGTGTGTGTGTGTGTGTGTGTGTGTGTGTGTGTGTGTGTGTGTGTGTATCACATTCCTGTTATATGAGTGTCTTTCATCAACTGACATTGACACAGATAAACCAGATTCCTTGCTTGCCCATGCAAAACTCTCTGCCACGATGCTAAGGTGTGCTAAGTGGTTGCTAAGGCATTGCTATGCAGTTGTTTGGGAGGTTGCTATGTAGTGACCCAAGAGAAAAATCAAAACTAGCTGCAGAAACTTAGAAAGAGTTAAAGGTTTCTTATGTATGAGCAATAGTACAATGCTCACCTTTGCAAGCGCCACTAAAAAAAGCATATAAAGTGTTAGGGTATTCTGGGAGCTTCCACATAATGGGATCAATAAGATATTTGACACACTCTCTTTCTTTAGAAATACTTCAGAATAATTAAATGTTCTGACCTCAAGGTCAACATGTATCACTTAACATCTTGTGACCTCAGCAGGGAAATATCTGCAATAGTATCTGTATGATAATAATCTGTATGACAGCTCCTATGTAATCTTAAAGGTTTAGTTCACCCAAAATTTTTAATTCTGTCATTACTCACCCTCATTTTGTACCAAACACGTAAAACTTGTGTTCATCTTCGGAACACAAATGAAGATCTTTTTGATGAAATCTGAGAGCTTTCTGCCCCTCCATAGACAGCTATGCAACTGATACTTTGACCCCTCAAAAAGTTCATAAAGAGATTTATATGAAACGAATAAAGCTAATCCATATGAATTGAGCAGTTTAGTCCAAATGTTCTAAAGAGACTCAAATCGCTTTATATAATGAACAGATTCAATTTAAGCTTTGAACTTTTATATTCACATATAAGCATTGATCAGTGAACATAAACCAAAGGTCAACCAAACCTGCTTGACGCTAGAGAACAAACGTCATTGGTTATTGAGGAAACTCAAACGTGCTGCGTAACATGGGAATGAACCTCAGTGGTTCTTGCGGAAGCTCAAACGTGATGCGTAAGACAAAAAAAAAAATTTACCTCGTTGGTTCTTACTGAAGCTCAAATGTACAGTGTAACACATGAGAATGAACCTCATTGGTTCTTGAGGAAGCTCAAACGTGCTGCGTAACATGAGAATGAACCTCATTGGTTCTTGAGGAAGCTCAAACGTGCTGCGTAACATGAGAATGAACCTCATTGGTTCTTGAGGAAGCTCAAACGTGCTGCGTAACATGAGAATGAACCTCATTGGTTCTTGAGGAAGCTCAAACGTGCTGCGTAACACGAGAATGAACCTCATTGGTTCTTGAGGAAGCTCAAACGTGCTGCGTAACACGAGAATGAACCTCATTGGTTCTTGCTGAAGCTCAAACGTGCTGCGTAACACGAGAATGAACCTCATTGGTTCTTGAGGAAGCTCAAACGTGCTGCGTAACACGAGAATGAACCTCATTGGTTCTTGAAGAAGCTCAAACGTGCTGCGTAACACGAGAATGAACCTCATTGGTTCTTGAAGAAGCTCAAACATGCTGCGTAACATGAGAATGAACCTCATTGGTTCTCGCACGTCAAACGAACATGCTTGAGCTTCCGTTTACCATAACTGTGTATGTGATGATAAATGTTTATATGTGAATAAAAGCCTAAATTCAATCTGTTCATCATATAAAGCGATCAAGTCTCTTCAGAACATTTGGACTAAACCACTCGATTCATATGGATTTGTTTTTTGGGGTTTTTTTCATTTCATATAGATCTCTTTATGAACATTTTAAAGGGTCAAAGTATCAGTTGCGTAGCTGTCAATGGAGGGAGAAAATCTCTCAGATTTCATCAAAAAGATCTTCATTTGTGTTCCAAAGATGAATGAAAGTCTAATGGGTTTGGAACGACATGAGGGTGAGTAAATGATGACAATTTTCATTTTTGGGTGAACCAACCATTAAAAACTTGCAGTCTACAGCTGTAGACTACTGACATCTGACATTGCAAATGTCTATGCATCAGATTGGCATGGTTTAAGCATTCATTCATTAATCCATATCAGGGTTATTATTATAACTGAAACTAAAACCATAAAAAAACCAATAGGTATTTGAAATAAAATAAATGTTAACTGAAATCTAAATTTCATGACCATTTTTTTAAGTCATTTAGTTTAACTTGATGTACCAAAAACAAAAAACTGAAATAAAAATGAATAAAAACTATATACACATACATTTAAAAACCTTAAAAACTCATAACAAAACTGATTAGAAATGTAACTGAAATTACAAAGAAAATGGAAAATGTAAACATTAAATCTAATTTGAAATAAAAAAATAAAATAAAAAAATAAATCGATAATAGTATCTCAAATGATACTAAAATAACACTGATCCATATATCTTCATTCATTTTATAAAGTAGTATAAAAGGTTTTTTTAGGTTTATATTTAAACAAAAATTAAAATTAAAAGAAACTCATAATATAAAAATAAAATAATTTAAATAGTAAAATCAATTTATTAAAAATGTAAAATTATTATTTAAAATTTTTTTAATAAAAATAAACAAATTAATAAATAAACAAATTTAAATAAATAAATACATTTAAATGAATTAATAAAAAATTATTTATTAATGTTTGGTTTCTTTTGCTGTTTATTTTTCACAATAAATCAAATGTGAATTTTCAAGCATGTGTGTTGCTTCCAAGCGTTTCTTGTCAAATGTCAACTGTCTCACAGGTCGCCCCCCACTGTGCAAAAAGACCCCCTGGATGGTAGCTGGTTCTGATTTCCCATCATGCATCTATCTATCTCTCCACCAACCTGTCTGTCTACAAGATTTGTTGCATGATTTATGTTTCTACAATAGCAATATCTGACATTCTGTGCCTCTATATACATTATACTGTACATCTTTAATCGTTTGTGGTGCAAATCACAATTCATAGGATTTCATTTGTAAAATCTAGGTGGTTTGGTGCTGGTCCAAGTGGTTTTATTTACCTCTTAGAGGGGAAAGGTGCAGGTGGTGTGTCTCCACTGATACAATCACAGTAACGCTCCAGGAAACTGCGCAGGTACGTAAATGTGCTCTCCTCGAGATCCACACAAAACGGCCTGTGCCAAGCCACCAGCTGCCTGCCAGCCACACAAGAGAGAGATAATTCACATTCAGTCATGCCAGGTAAACAATGTTAAGTGAACACCTTTGAATGATGGAAAATGTAAATGAGATTGCATTAATGCATTAGTGGTGGAACTCACTCCAGATGGAGCGATACGGGTTTTGATTTGCATGACGATATGAGAATGTTGTCGGCTCAAACTCATTTCAGAACAAATTGCTTTTGGTTTGGGATTAGATGAAGAAGTGAAGGCTTTTATTTCCATTATCCACAGACAATGAGGGACATACATAATAGACGTACATGTATTGTGGAAGCCCAGTCATATCACTCATCACTACTAACGAAATATGTCTTGATCTCTCTCCTCACCTGTCTGTAGGAACTGCTGTCCAGGCCAGGCTGTGGGAGGTGCCTGCAGTGATCTGCTGTATTGAAACCCCTTCTAGACCAATCACTTTCTTGGGTTTGGTGACTGGTGTAGAGGTGTGGCCCTGCCCACACTGGCCCATGGCATTGTTGCCCCAAGCAAATACTTCGTTTTCTGTAACAAAAAAAACGCAAAATTTCATAAGCATTTTCACACAAAAAAAACAACTACTTTTGGTTTTGGTCTTTTCCTCACACAGGTGTCATAGGGTTTCAAAAGATTTGTAATTTAGTTGAATAGACTATTTTGAGTTTTTGGGATTATTAGGATTTGGGATTCATTGTATTTATATTGAAAAGAGTAACTAGTATGGCACCAACTATAAAAATAGTTTTCTGTAATAAAATATAATAGAGATACTAGATAAAAAATAAAACGTATACTAAAATTAAACAATGTAGAAAATATAGCCTTTGCAACTAACTGAAATAAGTTTAAATTTAAGTACTAAAATGACCAAAAAATTTATTGAAAATAAATTAAAGCTATATATAAATTGCTAAAAAATCTAATATAAAAAAAAATTAAAACAACGTAAAATTAAAATGAAAACTGAAAAGTATACAAAATATATTATACTATATACTGTATATAAAATATATAAATATTATAATAGTATGAAAATAATAGAGTAACACTTATCTACAATTAATAAAATAAATTACTCATATTGAAGTATTTTATTTTTTTGTTAATACAATATATAATTATAATACAATATAATATAATACAAATATAATATAATATAATATAATATAATGTCTAATAATATTTTGGCCAGCAAAATTTGCCTAGTGGAGCAGAAATTACACATTTCAGGGTTTTTTTTTTTTATCTTATTTAATCGTGTCTTTTTCATTTATGTTTCTCCACCTCTCTCACCGTGAGACAGAGCGAGACAATGGCTGTCTCCGCAGGAAATGTCGATGACTTTAGTGATGCTGAGTTCCTCTATCAATCGAGGTCTGAGCGAGGTGGTCTCAGACGAGCCACAGCCAAGACACGATCCGCAGCCCCACGCAAACACCTGCATCGTACACACAGGAGAACATAGAGACACAAGAATTTATATGGGTGTATATAACGGTACATATTTACTCAGTTCAAGTCTGTGGGATAAATGAGAGGTTGTGTATACCTGGCCAGCAGATGTCAAAGCTAGTGATGACTGGCTCCCAGCACACACTTTCCTGATAATGAAGCCGTGCAGGGCTTCTATCACTTTAGGCCTGTACACACGGTTTGTGTCCCCATGTCCGAGTTTACCTGTAACACAAACACAACGGTCACACTCACACACAATTCCCCATGAATTGAACAACAATGATTTAAGGTGTGTCAAATTCAGAGGCCGTGCCGGTACTTGCATCAACAACTGGCTCTATATTTTGCCTTATAAAAACACATTGTAACGGCATTATTACAAACATGTTTAAGCTTGTCTGTGGATATGTCAGATAGTGCTGCATTATTGGATTTTTATTGCTCTACATATGAAAAGCATCACAATGTCCTACTCATTCTGGAGGCTCGCAATATCAAGCAATATCAATATTCCTTGGGTGAACAGGAAATTAGAGATCAACCAATAATGCTTTTTCATGACCATTGCAAATAGACAGAATGATAGAAGATAGAACAATAGATAGTAGGGGTGTGACGAGACAGTTAGCTCACAAGACAAGACAAGATTTGTACACAGTATTTTTAAGAAATCCTCAGTGACTAAATATATGACTAGAAAAAAATAGTCTGCAGGTGCATTTGAAATATTTTAACTAAACATCTTGTAATGAATGTCATTTCAGTTCTACTTTCTAAGTATGAATTATCATATGCAGCAAAAGACAACAATAATCAAGCACTGTAAAAGGTTTTGCCACAAATTCAACTGACTAGCTTCTCTCCTGTATGATTGTCTCGTCAGACCTTAGAACTGCACATATTTATGAGCTTCTACAACTTTTGACCTCCTAATTGAACTGCTTTCCACAAATTGGTCATAGAAATAAAACCAGTATAAATAAAAATGAATAACACAGTTTCTCTTAGTCTTATTAAGTGCAACCATAATCAAAGTACTATCAAGATTCAAGAGAGTTTTATTTGTCACATACACCGTTATATACAGAATATACAATCGGCAGTGAAATGTAAACAGGTCCGCTCCATGGACAGTGCAAATTCACAGTTAAAAACACAAGGAGGAAATTATAATAGAAATAGAATAAAAAAGTACTAATATATATATATGAATTATAAATAAACCAAGTAGAAAAAAAATTTGAAGTATAACGTGCAAACAGGTTTATAACAGGTTGTTACACAGTAACAACGAGAACAGAAAGTGCAGTGCAATGTCAGTATGTCGGTATGTCAAAGAGTCATGCGACCTCAAAGAGTCGTGCGCTTATCCGAGCGTATCTCAGGGTCAGCTCTCCCGTCTCTGCAGGACGTCTACACCAAACGCTGCAAAAGTAGAGCTACTAAGATCATCAAGGACTCTAATCACCCTGCAAACCCTCATCTCACGCTGCTGCCATCTGGTAAGCGCTTCCGAAGCCTGATGGCCAAAACCGAGAGACTCAGGAGGAGCTTCTTCCCCCAGGCCATCAGACTCCTGAACTCAGTCACTTAACATCACGTGACCATCGATACACTGACATTGCACTGCACTTTCTGTTCTTGTTGTTACTGTGTAACAACCTGTTATAAACCTGTTTGCACATTATACTCTTTGTACATTTGTTAACCACATATTTATAAGTCTACAGTTTACTCACTGCACAGTTTACTTCACTTATTTTATTCCACTTCTTTATTTTTATTTATTTATTTTTTCTACTTGACTTGATTATTTATAATTCTACAGATAATTTTTATTCTATTTCTATTATAATTTCCTCCTTGTGTTTTTAACTGTGAATTTGCACTGTCCATGGAGCGGACCTGTTTACATTTCACTGCCGGTTGTATATTCTGTATATAACGGTGTATGTGACAAATAAAACGCTTGAATCTTGAATCTTGAATAGGCAAACTGAAGAGGGTCCAAAGTGTCAGGAATGAAGGAGCAAATGGTGTTTTTAATGAGTCTCTCAAAGACCTTCATGACTATAGACGTGAGAGCCACTGGACGATAGTCATTTAGGCAAGAGGGTTTACTGTTCTTAGGGACAGGGATGATGGTGGATTTTTTGAAGGAGGTGGGCACCACAGATGTAGCGAGGGACTCATTAAAGATGGATGTAAACAACCCGGCGAGCTGATCAGCACAGGACCGCAGAACACGGCCTGAAATACCATCCGGCCCAGCAGCTTTCCTGACGTCCACACACTTGAGTGCCCTCCGAACTTCATCCTCCGAGACAGAGATCACGTGGTTGTTGCTGCTCTGAGTAATTCCCTCTGACGTGTCACTTGGCGAAGTCGCGCTGCCGCAATTACAATCAAAGCGAGCGTAGAAAAAGTTTAACTCATTCACAAGCAACGGATCAGCTCTCACCTCTGCAGAGGATTTAGATCCAAAAGAACAGATGGACCTCAGACCCTGCCACATGCGCCGGGAGTCGTTGAGTTGGAAATGAGACTCCACTCGATCCTTATAACGGAGCTTTGCGGCTTTAACTGCGCGTCAGAGAGCATAGCAGGATGATTTGTAGTCAGTCATGTTCCCTGTTAGGAGACCGGCGTTGTAAGCGGCAGTGCGTGTGTTCACTGCAGCGCGGATTGAATTGTCCACCCACGGTTTCTGATTTGAGAAGGACGTTATTGTTATTGTTATTGTTTGTGTGGCTTGCTCTGTAAGCGTGTTGATGAAGAAAAGCGCCACATCCGTGAACTCGCTGACGTCAGATGAACTCGCCCGGAACATGTCCCAGTCGACGTCATCAAGAGCTGCCTGTTAGCGCGGTCTCTGAATGGGTCTCTCTCAAAGTGCAGTGAGAGCAAATTTTTCTTGAATGATAGCATGATACAGGGCTAAGAGACGGTTACAATTACACAGCCCAGCCTAAGATAACATTCATATTGGGAGATATTTGCATGCATCAGGGAGTCAATTTCAAAATGTAGGGGATTGAAATAGCATTTTAATGCACACTAGAGTACTTTCGCTTTCAATTTCGCGATACTCTGTGAATAGGGAGTGGTTGTGCTGAACGTGCATTCTACAAGATAAGACATTTGTCAGATGCTTAGGCTTTGTTGTGCAATGAATTCTCTGCCATGGTCCTGTCAGTCACCTCATCACACGATCAGTGAACTCTGATTCTTGCTGAAAAAAACGTACTATTAAATGTATTAAAATAGTATATTTGTATCGTATTCAAGCTAATTTTTTATTAATTTAATAGTATGTATTTTTCACCGACATATGACTCTGAAGCTCGTGTTGGATGAGCTGGATGGAACTGAAGCAACCGTTATCCACCTGAATTAAATTGTTTGTTTTTTTCTATAAAAAGCCAAACGACAGTGGAGGCGTAATGTAAATGTACGTATATTCTATCCTAAATTCCCCCTCACACTCCGTCATGGCAATATCGCGCGAGACAGCTTTTCACTTTGACGAGAAATCTCATCACATCGTGCCACGAGATCTCACCATAGAACGATAGATAGATGGAACAATGGAACTAATGATAGCTTGTCCATTGGAGCAATGGCTGAAACATAGCTAAAACAATTGAACAACGTGTGGCTGGATTGCCCATTGGAACAACAGGTGAAACTTTGGTACAATAGTTGGAGCGGTGGATAAAACATATGAGGGACATTGAAACACTGTAAAGGTGAGTAGGTGTCTAGATGGAACGGTGGAACGACTGAACAATGGAATGATGGAACGGTGTATAGAAAGAAAGAAGACAAATCATTATGCTGCTTGATATTGCAAACTGGTATTTCTTATACTATTTTAATGTATTTACGTAATTATAAACCTAAGAGAAAGTCTAGGACATTCACAGAAAATAACCCACATCCACATTGCAAAATAATGTGGATATGAAATATTACCATTGTCCCCTCCTCCAAAGGACCAGACGATTCGGCCATCTTGAGCCACAGCAATGGTGTGAGAGCTGCCACAAGCCACTTGCCCGACCCCACTGATGTCCTTGACCAGAGTGGGCACGTTACGACTGTGACTGTCGCTATGACCTACATGACAGACAGACAGAGTAAAAATAAGACAGAAACAGACAGGCAGAACTTCTGACTCAGTCTGAGGGATCAGGCATCCTGTCGAGGGCCTGACAAATCATCTCTGTGGATTAAAAAAAAAACCTCTGTGCAGTGCATACTGCGCACAGCAGTCATTCAAACCATAAAAACCACCTCACAGAAATCAATAGTGAATTGTATTTCACTGACAACACTACATCTGAGAACATATACTTAGGTCTCAGGTGTGTGTGTGCGTGTTCAGTGATGTTGAGGGTCTGTAAGAGGAGAGTGATGTACCGAGTCGACCGAAGTCGCCTTCCCCCCAGGTGTACAGCTCTCCGTCATTTGTCACCGCAGCACTGTGTCTGTATCCAGCAGACACACACACCACCACCTGAAATACACACACAGGAAATATGCACACTTTTACAAATGCAATGATAATACACAAACTGGTTTCTTACATTTTCTGAAGAAATATTAGTGGTTGCTAGGGTGTTCTGGAATGCTTAGGCATTTTTATGCAGTTTCAGGTCATGTGGTAGCTATGGTATTGTAAGTGGTTCAGGACAACTTACTGGCCCAGGTCAAAAGAGCCCAGGCAAATACCCATGATTAGACACAATTAGAAACAAGCTACATTTTGCATGTAGAAAACATTATTTCCTCTCACCTTCCCTAAAAGAGGGCCCTGTATAATCTTGGGGTATTTCTGCGTGGCGCTGTTCCCGTGGCCCAGTTTGCCGTAATCTCCGTCTCCCCAACTGAACACCTCTCCCTCCGCCGTGACGGCCAGAGTGTGTCCGTCTGATCCCTTGGAAGATGACACCTTCCTCATGGTGCGAGGCGGCTCCAGAACCAGCTTCTTGGGCATAGACTGGTTATTAGAGTCTCCCAGTCCCAGACGGCCATAACTACCCTTGCCACAAGCCTTCACTGCACCATCAGCAGATACAGAGAACGTGCAGTACTGGCCCGCCTCAATCTGCAGGTGGAAAAACAAGAGCACCATTTAGAGCTGAGTGAATTGAATCAACTGTGAGCGAGGATGTCTAAACTGTATTAGTGAAAGGGCACAGTTTATTAAGATGTGCCTGCTGTTTTCTAAATTGTATTTCTCAATTATAATGAAAAGACATGTCTGTATTAAAAAGCAAAGACTGTTGGGCCAGAACGCTACTCCAGATTAGAACACAACAATTTAGATCGGTACAGATGGTTTAATATTATTTATAATATAGTCAATAACCAATACGAGCCTGACTGCATTACTTAACTATATACTTTAGTTTATATAACTATCACTTCTTGTTGCCTCTTAAAGTTATTAAAAATGAATGAATGAGCTCCTTAAAATGACCTAAAAAAATTGAACATTTTACAAAAACATTAATTTACTAAGAAAGCAAATAAAATAAGTAAATACATTTTTAAAAATCTGAAATAAAAGGACTAAAACTGCAATAAAATAAATATAAATATTTAAAAAAGAAAAGAAAAAGAAAAACAATTACAAAAGATGTCCTTATATTATGAGATTTTCAATATGCATATTTAATTAAATAATAATAAAAAATAATTTAAAAAAAGACAGTCATGCATTTCAATCATCCAACTAATAATTTAATTTTCATCATCTAACTTTTTTCTGTCAATGAGCTAACAGCCCAGACAGCGCCGTTACCAAGAAAACAATTGGATCTTTTAATTAAAAGCTCTATTGCACAGCCATCAAATTGAGCGTTGTGATCTCTCTCATTAAATTTTTCTTCCAGTGGTCTTTCTCCTCCTTCTCATGCTGTCTCTGTTCAAACTAATGTTAGCTTTATAACGGCTTCCAGTTATTTGACTTTTCAATACACTTGAGTTACACAAACCCACACACACCATTTGTGCGTCGCTGAAGCCCTGAGCCAGTTTGGGCTGTAAAATCTTCTCCAGTGTTCCCTCGGCGAGTTGATGGCTGCTGTTGCTACCCCACACGTACACCATAACGGCATCGTTCTCCGAGCCGGAGGAAGAGGAAGAGCCTGTGCTGCATGAGCACAAGCAGTTAGAGGCCAGGGTGCAGATCTACAACACATACACACACACACACACACAAAGATTAAAGATTATTTATAAGAAAAAAAGACTCATAGAGTCCAAAGTCTCCCCGTCTTGAGAAATCTGTAATAACACCTTATATTACAGTCTGTGAACACTTATAGATTTATTCACACAAACACACCTCTTCAAAAAGGCAAAGAGCAACATGCGAGAGGCTACAGAGTCCGTCTGCATCTTTCTTCAGCACCTGAGTATTGACGGATTCACCACGGAAAGCCTGTAAGAACAAACAAAAATATTCAATATTTGTAGTGGATGCAACCAGTGCTACAGTGGATCATTCAAAAAAGAAAAAGTACAGTAGAACGAAAAAGAAAAGAAAAAAAACTGAATAAAATGCTGCCTTATTGCTTGAAGTCGCAATGAAACGGAAGTAGTGACAGATCTTTTCTTCCATATTATGACGCACATCAGAGTGAAATGGATTACTGAAATGAAAATAAAAGTAGGGCACGGACTTCTATCAATCGGCTGTTGATTGAATGGAGGCTGAAGGTGAGCTTGCAGTCGATTGTAAGAAACTGCCAGTTAAAGCCGACTAAATGATTGGAAGTACAACATATATCACCAAAGAAAAGTCTGTCATGTCACAAAGATGATCAAGTTACCAGAATGTATTTATGTGGGTTTTTTTATTTTATCTAGGTTTTATTTTATTTTTTATTTTTTTTATGTAAATTTGCATTTATATGGTTAATTAAACAATTTGAAGGCAAGATGAAACCCCACTGGTAACCAATGTCACTTCTGTAATTGATTAAAATAAAAAATTAATTGAGAAAACAACATGTAGAGTAGGACTTGTGAGGTAAAAAGGTGGCCTAAAAGCTAAAGTTTGCTGAAACGTAACAACTAAAATCACAGATTGGCTTTTGGTTACCATTATCCAGTGGCCAAACAATCTAGGTGACATTATCATGAAAAGAAACCCATTATCATTGTCATGAAGTTTTTTTGATAGAAGATAACGAAGATAGTCTCAGTCTCAATACTGGTTCCAATGTATGTACAAATTAACTTCCTCTGAAGTAGGAAATCTATAAACAGTTGCTTCAATACAGGCAACACATTCTGCTGAACTTCAAGCACAAAAGCCTTGAAGTAGACATATTTCTCATTAATTAAGACATGAATAAATTAGAACATGGATGGTCTGGCGTGGCTAAGGCAGCTTTCAGTGCTGGGAAGACGGCCAAGAGCTCCCAGTCAAATGAAAGCCACAATCTTATTTAGAGTAAACAAAAATGTTTGAGCCATTCCAGCCCTGCAAGAGAGGAATACAGACTACTCTATGGTGCTAATAGCAGTAACAATTAGCAACAACATTTTCCTTTAAGTGCAGAGGGAGGGATGAACAAATGGAGGAAGGTGTTAGCCTAGCCACAGCGCTGTAACTCTATATTCTCTCTGCGTGTGAAAGAGGCACAGCTTTCTATACTAGTGCCCATTACCCATTAGTATTACTGTATATTACTTCACTCATGCTATCAGCATGACCACTAGGTCAACCGCATGGTGTAGGAACGCACCGTGTGCTGGCGCATCTGTTGCAGTGTTTGATGGATCAGCTCGTAGCCCACTCCAACTGTTTCAGAGGTGGTGGAAGAAGCAGAGGCGGCCAACGCCACCTCCACCCACTCCAGAAGGAAGCGCAAGGACCCTCTTTGTAAGGCTAGAGAGAGAAGGAGCTCCAGGGCTAGCCTGCGACCCGCCCGATCCGCCCCGGATCCACTGACCGCTGTCTTCTTCAGGAAGTCTCCAACTTGCGCAAGACAGTCGAGCCCCACTGTTGGGATCTTGTTCTCGTTGGCCAAGGAAAGAGGCGGCAGTGCGGCCAGGACTGAAGATGCAGTAGCTAGTACCTCATTGCACAAAGCGACATCTGGTGGGTTCTCAAGACGCCCCCGCTGCCAACTCTGCCTCAGGAGGGCAAAAAGAAGACTCAGCCCAGTTCGGACACCCATTTCGATAAGAACATCAGTGCCCGACTTCGAACGGGAACTGCCTGTTGGCCAAGGCTCAGACACTGACTCCAGAGTGCCCCCTTCTGCATTAGAGGATGAGGGCTGGGGGGGCAGAGGTGCTCGGAATCGGTCATGATACTTGCTATGGAGGGCATAGAACACCCTCTGGAGGATCACCAGCCTGTGGTGAAGGGATAGGGCAAAAGGGGTCCTTGCCAGCATGCGGTGGGCCAGGCATCGTTGACTGTGTAGCAGCGCGGACAGATATTCCTCCTTCTCCTCCTCAGCACTAGATTCATACTGGAAGTCAGGCAAACGTGGACCCATTAGGTCCTGCACCGGCTGGGCCAAGCCCACAACCTCCTTGTTGTAGAGCAGTTTTGCATAGAGAGCAGCCGCTCCATGCCGTGTGGCTGTCTGAACGCTGTCCTCCGCTGCCCAGGAGCTGTTCAGGTGCTCCTGCCACTTGAGCATCACGTGGGTCTGAGAAGGCACCATCACTGTACATTATTCACACACAAGAGGCACATATCTGGAAGAGAGAAATAAAGAACAGATGTAAGAGACATTTAAAAATACTGTTCTAGGCATAACAAAGTTTTAACCAGGGTTGGGTCATGAGAACCGTTCTGCAAATTTCCAAGAACCAGTGATTTGATAAGACAAGTGCATTTCGATTCCGTTTAACAATTCCTGTATTCACATTTTAATGTGATTTTAAACCATTCAAGCGCAAGAAGACATATCCAAAGCACACTAACCAGTAGCGGCTCCTGGCCATAAATTTAGGTAGGGCAGATTCAGGGTCTTAGCACTAGTTTATGATAACCATGTTGCAAGCTTTAAATTCTAATCGCTGAACACATCAGACACTTTTGACAATTCTAATGTCCTTGCATTATTTAGCCTGAGGGTGGTGCTCTAATGATGAATGACTGACTTTAGTACACCTGAGAGAAGTTTACGTGAGGTAACCTCACAAGAAAATAAGAGGGGCAGCCAGAAATCTGCCCCAATGACTAAGAGATCGTGCTGCAGTTTCATTTATTACAAGTGATTTACATTGGAAAACCGTGGGGCACTGTAGAGCTGGGGAGGGCTCAGAGACCAGCTTACGCTGCATTCACACGGGGCCTCTGCGTTAATGCTTCTCATTTACTTTGAATGGGTGATGTCATGCTTTGCCGAACTGAACTGTGGGTTCCGTTGCGTCGCATCACTGGCGTTGCTCGCGGCAGAAGTTGAAAAGTTTTCAACTTTTCAAGCGCCAATGCAGGTGACAGCCAATCAGATTGCCTATGCAAATACCCTAGTGCAAACGCTAACCAATTGCGTTCATGCAACACTGGAAAAGTAATATGAATGGCTGTTATCACTATGATAGTAACGTCAGCACCAGCCTCAGACATGTCCTCCGTCAAGCGTTGACGCTGCCACCCCGTGTGAATGCAGCATTAGTATCATAAATGCATGCCTGTCGAATCCATGCGCTACATTGTAATATATCCTGCTCATATTTACGACTTAAAATAGTCTAGAAAAATCTAAAAAACATTTGTTGAAGAATGCTGAACACATTTATAATTTATAACCTGCCCATACAGACGAGCCACGGCTGCCGCTAACAGAAAAAGTTATTTTAATGTGATTTTTAAACCATTCAAGTGCAAGAAGACTTGCATGCTGTTTTTTGTGCGAAGCACACATCCAAAACATGCGCACAGAAAGCTGCCTCTCATACTGAATAGTGTGCATTACTGTTCTCTCTAGTTAATATCAGTTTCAATAGGAGTCTAATACTTCCAAATAAATCAGAAAGCTGCTTATATGAACCCTGCATGAAATGAGACATGGCCATTGTACCCTTGAATATGAATGATCAGTTTTGCACGATTAAGTTGGTCATGCACATTTGCCGGATTGACCAACAGAAAGCTGGCTAGTTTGAAAGTGACTTGCATGTGGGCAGTGCTTCATGCAACATTACACCACTGACAATAGACAATGGACCTTTTGCAAATTTAAATACATTCTACTAGATTAGAATAAAATCAAATAAGTAATCTAATTAATAAATTTAAATAATCCAAGCAGAGTTCGCCTGTAATCTTCACAGTTGTTTGTTTTATTTTTATGGTGCAACTAGCATTTGGGGGCATGTCACAATATGTGTATTACAATGGTTGCTTTTTTTTTTAAAATTATTATATTTGGCCTCCCACAATCCAGAACATGTGGTTACATCCTTGTCAGACACAGACTACAAATCAGCTCTTCCCCAAAAAAAGACATGTCGTTCCTCTAGGGCATCTCTGAATGAAATTTCTTGACAGACTGCATTTGTTTTTCCCAGTCAGGATGTAAGAAATGTACCAGAGAGCATATGTCGAAGGGAATCAAGGTCATTTTCCTGAGCCACGGTTTGATTGAACATGAGAAACAAGCACAGCTTACTTGACAACAATAATCATGCATTACAGATTAATTAGCGAATCACTGACCCCTACCCCTCACCATATTTGTGACTCATTAATCAGAAGGTTTAGACTTCACCCTAATCTAGTTATTATGTGTAAAACTGATTACAGACTGTAACTAGCCTACAAATAACCTAATGAGAGGTGATGTCAAGATGAAAACAGCTTCAAAGCTTGGGTTTCTCCTCTCTGCAGTTTTGGGTTTCTCCACTCTGGGTCTCTTTCCAATCTGAGAGTTGCATTAAATTGAAAGATGTAACAATGAATATATCCACTTGAGAGGTGCAACATTTAAGTTTAAATTATACCTGTAAACTCCAAAGAAGATGGAGACATTTTTATTATTCCAGAATTAATTTTTTATTGCTATCCTTTTAAATTTAAATGTCATGAATGTACACAACATACAAATAAATCACGGTTTATTACTCTGCTCTTTTGAATGGTCCATTGTGGCATTCGGCCATATAATCCAAGATAATAAAATTTTTCTTACACAGCTATCTCTTTCAACTTACATAATCAATTTCCTTTTATTTTATTTTTTGTTAAAGCCACAATATGTAATTTTTTGCCGCTAGAGGTAGCTTATTCAAAACAAAGGCGTTGCTTGATGAAGCCTGGATTTCATAGAGCTTTTATTATGCCTTATTGCGCCATCTTGACTAAAAGTCAAGATGGCGCCGCCGTGTTCGCTCGCCGTTCAGGTCGCTCCGCGAAGACTGTACTTTTATTTACCATTTTACTTTCTTTTGCTCTCAATTTTTACAAACTCATCATCTGCATTGATCTGCTATGACAGCAAAACTCTTTTGGACATTGGTTACCTCTACACTGGACTGTTTCAGGACACTTTCACCGATCCTCTGTGGCCATCTGAGATTCTTCGGAATACGAGTTGAACAATGGACAGACGAGTCAATGGCGAAGAATCAAGAAACACCGTGGGAAACGCGCGGGGATCCGCAACAGACTGAGGAAAAGAGCATTCAGCCTTCCTCTCCCGAGCATTCTGCTCGCAAATGTCCAATCCTTGGAAAATAAGATGGACGATCTTAGAGCCAGGATAAGTTTTCAACGGGAAATGAGAGACTGTAACATCTATTGTTTGTCCGAAACATGGCTCACGCCCGCAGTCCCGGACACAGCTGTGATGCCGAGGCCGGTACATCCAAAGGCGGTGGAGTATGCTTCATGATCAACAAGAAATGTTGCGACCCCAGGAACATCACCATTTCGTTTCGCAGTCCTGCTCGCCTCATCTGGAACATTTAACAATCATTTGCCGCCCATTCTATCTGCCGAGGGAGTTTTCTGCAGTCATCGCGACCGCTGTTTACATTCCACCACAGGCAGACACAGGGCTGGCTTTATCTGGCCTTCATGATGTTACCAGCAGCGTCATAAACAAATACCCCGATGCGGCGTTCATCGTCGCGTGCGATTTTAACAAAGCAAACCTAAAGAAAGTCTTGCCAAATTTTCACCAGCACGTCTCCTCTCCCACACGAGGAGCAAACACGCTGGATCATTGCTACTCTCCGTTTAAGAACGCCTATAAAGCGTGGTCACTTCCAGCTTTCGGCAAATCGGATCATGCCGCCATTTTCCTCACACCCAAATACAAACAAAGGCTCGTTCAGGAACCCCCGGTGAGGCGGGAAGTTAAGCGTTGATCACCCCATTCAGAGACCGCGCTACAGGCAGCTCTTGATGACGTCGACTGGGACATGTTCCGGGCGAGTTCACGGATGTGGCGCTTTGCTTCATCAACATGCTTACAGAGCAAGCCACACAAACAATAACGTCCTTCTCAAATCAGAAACTGTGGGTGGACAATTCAATCCGCGCTGCAGTGAACACACGCACTGCCGCTTACAACGCTGGTCTCCTATCGGGGAACATGACTGAATACAGATCATCCTGCTATGCTCTGCGACGTGCAGTTAAAGCCGCAAAGCTCCGTTATAAGGATCGAGTGGAGTCTCATTTCCAAATCAACGACTCCCGGCGCATGTGGCAGGGTCTGAGGTCCATCTGCTCTTTTGGATCTAAATCCTCTGCAGAGGTCAGAGCTGATCCATTGCTTGTGAATGAGTTAAACTCTTTCTACGCTCACTTTGATTGTAATCACGGCAGCGCAACTCCGCCAAGTGGCGCATCAGAGGGAATCACTCAGAGCAGCAACAACCACGTGATCTCTGTCTCGGAGGATGAAGTTCGGAGGGCACTCAAGCGTGTGGACGTCAGGAAAGCTGCTGGGCCGGATGGTATTTCAGGCCGTGTTCTGCGGTCCTGTGCTGATCAGTTCGCCGGGTTGTTTACATCTATCTTTAATGAGTCCCTCGCTACATCTGTGGTGCCCACCTCCTTCAAAAAATCCACTATCATCCCTGTCCCTAAGAACAGTAAACCCTCTTGCCTGAATGACTATCGTCCAGTGGCTCTCACGTGTATAGTCATGAAGGTCTTTGAGAGACTCATTAAAAACACCATTTGCTCCTTCATTCCTGACACTTTGGACCCTCTTCAGTTTGCCTATCGTCCCAATAGATCGACTGAAGATGCCATCTCTCATGTCCTCCACTCCTCCCTCACTCACATCAACAGCAAAAGTGGGAACTACGTAAGGCTGCTATTTATTGACTATAGCTCAGCCTTTAACACCATAGTTCCCATTAAGCTAACCGCCAAACTCCTGGATCTCGGCCTGAATTCTTCTCTCTGCCACTGGATTGAGGACTTCCTCACTGGCAGGCCTCAGGTGGTGAGAATAGGCCAGTTCACCTCCACCTCCATCACCCTGAGTGTGAGAGCTCCACAGGGCTGTGTCCTGAGTCCCTGCTCTACTCTCTCTACACACATGACTGTTTGTTCACACACAGCTCCACCTCTATCATCAAATTTGCTGATGATACTGTTGTCCTGGGCCTCATTTCCAACAACAATGAGACGGCATACTTGGATTCAAGATTCAAGAGTTTTATTTGTCACATACACAGTTATATACAGAATATACAACCGGCAGTGAAATGTAAAAAACGGATGCTCCACCTGGACGAGGTGGAGCATCTAACATCATGGTGCCAGGACAACTGTCTCTCTCTGAATGTTGGCAAGACCAAAGAAATGATTGTGGACTTCAGGAAGAGACAGCAACGGACATACTCCCCTCTCATGATCAGCGGGTCACCAGTGGAGAGAGTGAGCAGCTTCAAGTACCTGGGTGTAAACATCTCCGAGGACCTGACCTGGACTGCTCACATTCAGACACAGGTGAAAAAAGCCAGGCAAAGACTGTACCACCTGCTCCAGCTGAGGAAATTCAGGGTTTCACCAGCTATCCTGAAATTTTAGATAGAAAGTGTATTAACTCAGTGCATCACAGCGTGGTATGGGAACAGCACCAGTCATGACTGCAAAGCCCTGCAAAGAGTCGTGCGCTTATCCGAGCGTATGTCAGGGTCAGCTCTCCCGTCTCTGCAGGACGTCTACACCAAACGCTGCAAAGGTAGAGCTACTAAGATCATCAAGGACTCTAATCACCCTGCAAACCCTCATTTCACGCTGCTGCCATCTGGTAAGCGCTTCCAAAGCCTGATGGCCAAAACCGAGAGACTCAGGAGGAGCTTCTTCCCCCAGGCCATCAGACTCCTGAACTCAGTCACTTAACATCACGTGACCATCGATACACTGACATTGCACTGCACTTTCTGTTCTCGTTGTTACTGTGTAACAACCTGTTATAAACCTGTTTGCACATTATACTTCTTTGTACATTTGTTAACCACATATTTATAAGTCTACAGTTCACTGCACAGTTTACTTCACTTATTTTATTCCACTTCTTTATTTTTATTTATTTTTTTTCTACTTGACTTGATTTATTTATAATTCTACATACATATATATATATATATACACACACTCACCTAAAGGATTATTAGGAACACCTGTTCAATTTCTCATTAATGCAATCATCTAATCAACCAATCACATGGCAGTTGCTTCAATGCATTTAGGGGTGTGGTCCTGGTCAAGACAATCTCCTGAACTCCAAACTGAATGTCAGAATGGGAAAGAAAGGTGATTTAAGCAATTTTGAGCGTGGCATGGTTGTTGGTGCCAGACGGGCCGGTCTGAATATTTCACAATCTGCTCAGTTACTGGGATTTTTACACACCACCATTTCACAAAGAATGGTGTGAAAAGGGAAAAACATCCAGTATGTGGCAGTCCTGTGGGCGAAAATGCCTTGTTGATGCTAGAGGTCAGAGGAGAATGGGCCGACTGATTCAAGCTGATAGAAGAGCAACTTTGACTGAAATAACCACTCGTTACAACCGAGGTATGCAGCAAAGCATTTGTGAAGCCACAACACACACAACCTTGAGGCGGATGGGCTACAACAGCAGAAGACCCCACTGGGTACCACTCATCTCCACTACAAATAGGAAAAAGAGGCTACAATTTGCACAAGCTCACCAAAATTGGACAGTTGAAGACTGGAAAAATGTTGCCTGGTCTGATGAGTCTCGATTTCTGTTGAGACATTCAGATGGTAGAGTCAGAATTTGGCATAAACAGAATGAGAACATGGATCCATCATGCATTGTTACCACTGTGCAGGCTGGTGGTGGTGGTGTAATGGTGTGGGGGATGTTTTCTTGGCACACTTTAGGCCCCTTAGTGCCAATTGGGTATTGTTTAAATGAAGCATTATCCTACTTCCAGCAGGATAATGCACCATGTCACAAAGCTCGAATCATTTCAAATTGGTTTCTTGAACATGACAATAAGTTCACTGTACTAAAATGGCCCCCACAGTCACCAGATATCACCCCAATAGAGCATCTTTGGGATGTGGTGGAACGGGAGCTTCGTGCCCTGGATGTGCATCCCACAAATCTCCATCAACTGCAAGATGCTATCCTATCAATATGGGACAACATTTCTAAAGAATGCTTTCAGCACCTTGTTGAATCAATGCCACGGAGAATTAAGGCAGTTCTGAAGGCGAAAGGGGGTCAAACACAGTATTAGTATGGTGTTCCTAATAATCCTTTAGGTGAGTATATATATTATATATTAGTACTTTTTTATTCTATTTCTATTATAATTTCCCCCTTGTGTTTTTAACTGTGAATTTGCACTGTCCATGGAGCAGACCTGTTTACATTTCACTGCTGGTTGTATATTCTGTATATAACTGTGTATGTGACAAATAAAACTCTTGAATCTTGAATTATGCCACGTGACCGTTTTCGCTTTTTCTGGTCATGCGTGCGCAGCACTGTTTTATCATGTTAGATACATTATTTGAGTGTGTTGAAAGTTGTTATTATGCTAACGCGTTCGCTCAGTGGCTACTATGAGACACTTGTTACACACTGCAGTAAGCTAGAGCGATATTAGGCATGGTAAAACATGGTATTCGCCGTAAATCAAGAAAACAAGATTTAAACAATAAGACTAACTGTGTTGAGCTATATAACAATGATTCGTTTTCTGTCGATTAAAGTATCCGAACAGTTGCTCACCTGTCTAATAAAACCTGTAATATATTAAAGCGTCTTTGGTGTTCCCATGGCTTCTACAAAATAAAACCGGAAATTGAGGGTAACGTGTGTATGTCAGTGATAGGCAACGCCTATGGTTAAAGTAGCTTTAACCATCTAAAATTGTGGTTTTTGGAGATTTGAATATTGTGCATTGTACATATTGTGCCTTTAAGTAGTTGTGCTATATACACCATCCAAACAAAGTTTGGGGGAATTTTTAAAGAAATTAATACTTTTATTCAGCAAAAATGCATTAAACTGATCAAAAGTAATTCTACAAAATTTCAAATAAATGCTGCACAGCTGTTTTCAACATTAATAATAATAATCAGAAAATGTTTCTTGAGCAGCCAATCACCATAGAGTGATTTCTGAAGGATCATGTGACACTGAAGACTATGATGCTGAAAATTCAGCAGAATAAATTACATTTTAAAATATATTCAAATATAAAAAAGTTATTTTAAATTGTAATGCTATTTCATAATATTACTGCACATGAATGCAACCTTGGTGAGTGACAATATGAGACTTCTTTCAAAAACATAAAACATTTTTTTTTATAAATCTTACTGACCCCAAACTTTTGAACGGTAGCCTGACTATGCATTATCTTTTACTTACCACACACTATATAAACTTCAATGCTGTGAAGAGGGACTACAGTACTTGCATTTTTGAGAATAAAAAGAGGAAATGAGGAAACACTGACAGTTAGGGTGAGAGACGTACTCATGATATTTTATTTCTGTCTCGGAAAACATGATTAGCTAACATATGAATATGAAACCTTACTTGATTATATTTGGAAATCAGTATTGACTGACATGATTAACCCAACTTGGATGGCAGTATGACTCAGATCTAAAATAGAATACCAGGTCTAAAAAGTAAAAACCCTGAATGAACCAGAGACCATCAGCCTGGGAATTGAGCAACATGGACGCCTGCCTCCATCTTTGTTTGAAAGCTCTCACGTCAATGAACCCGGTGACCTTCTCGCACTTTGAGCAAGTTACCCCCCACCACCCCCCCGTTGGTAAGTGTCCATGAGCAACATGACCCGGCACTTCCACGTCTGCTCAGTCTTACACCCCAGAATGAATTAGGCCTACACCTGGCAACCTCTACTGTTTCATTATGTATAAAAATAAAAAGGATGCTTCTCAAAGCTGCTTCACAGTTATGTGGGAGGTGGTGTGGGACCGAGTGTCACATTCCCCAGGAACTGACTAATCCTACAAAAAAATCACGACAACAACAAGTCCTTAATGTGGCGGGCTGAGCTTATACTCTGAGGTGTTTACCACTTTACAACAGACATACTGGCGTGAGTACAATGCTATGGGTGTAAATATAGACAATCTTAGGTTACAAGTTACTATTAATAATGAGAAAGAGGTAGTTATGCACCCAAATAGTAATTTTAGATCATGTTTAAAAATAGAGGCAGAGAACATGCAGTTTTAAACCAGTGTTGATCTGATAGCTCATGGGTGTGCTTTCCAAATTAAACTAGAGGACATAATAACTGTTGGGTAATTTCTTCTAAGAAGGTCAGATTCATGTACACGTCTACATGTGTTGGATACATTAAACTTACAATTTTTAAATATGAAAATCGTACTGGTTAGTTTATCTTACGCTACCATTCAAAGGGTTGTCGGTAAGGTTTTTTTAATGTTTTTGAAAGAAGTCTCATATGCTCACCAAGGCTGCATTTATTTGATGAAAATATTATTACAATTTAAAATATTTTCTATTTTCTTATATTTTAAAATGTAATGTATTCCTGTGATGAGAGCTGAATTTTCAGCATCATTACTCCAGTCTTCAGTGTCACATGATCCTTCAGAAATCATTCTGATATGCTGATTTGCTGCTCAAGAAACATTTCTGATTATTATCAATGTTGAAAACAGTTGTGCTGCTTAAATTGTATTTGCATGATGCATTATGTTCAGGATTTGTTGATGAATAGAACGTTCCTAATAACAGCATTTTGGAAATAGAAATCTTTCTGTCCCCAAACTTTTGTATGATAGACATTTTTAATTACTTTGAGAAAAATAAAAAATATCTTTTGACTAGATTTTTTTTCTTTGGGATTATCATTTTAATTGCCAATCAATCTACAGGCTTTTCTGTGTCCTCAATATAACTGTCCAACATCTTAGTCTTTTGTACAATCCCTTTAACTAAAAGCCAGTTCCTTAATAACATTATCTTCCAGGAAGTTACTTCATTTTACAGGGAAAACAACAGCACAAACATTAGTATGTGCCAGCAATGGATTTCATTATTTTTTTATTTTTGTGTGTGTGTGTGTGTGTGTGTGTGTGTGTGTGTGTGTGTGTGTGTGTGTGTGTGTGTGTGTGTGTGTAACTTAAAAAAATTCATTCCTGTTTGATAAAATTACAGAAAATCATTATGATATTATAAAAAAACTCAATGATGGTTAAAAATAGCCACATTAACTATTAAAAATATCCAAATTAAATATTAACACTGACGCCCTGACGCAAGCCAAATTTAAGTCTCTCACTAATTTTACCATCCTATTCATTTTCTTTATCTTTGTGTAAATAATCATATCTGACCAGAGCCCAATTAAGAAAGTCTGCAACACATTTTTATGGAAATATACTCTCTCTGTCTCTACTCGCCCTCAATTTGTTCCAAACCTGTATGCATTTCTTTCTTCTGAACCCAATAATAGATATTTTAAGGATGTCTGTAACCAAACAGTTGATAGGTCACATTGACCTCCATAGTATGAAAAAATATATACTATGGAAGTCAATGGGGTCCATCAACTGTTTGGTTACGGACATCCTTCAAAATATCTATTATTGGGTTCAGAAGAAAGAAATTCATACTGGTTTGGAACAACTTGAGGTGAGTAAATGATGACAGCATTTTCATTTATGGGTGAACTATCCCTTTAAATTACAACACAAGCATATTTATTTTTGAATGTTACCGAGTTCAAAAGAATGCTGCAGAACAGAAATGACCCAGTAAAAAATGTGTGTATTGCAAAAAATATCAATTTGGTGTCTTGTTTGTCTTAATGGAAATAATTCATGAAATGTTTTCAAGTATTTCTTGGAATCTCGGATGCAAATAAGCCCACAGTCAAATGATGAAAACGCACAAAGGATGTAAACCGAAAACAGAGAGCGCATGGAACCACAAGGTCATTCCCAGCCACAGAGGTGAAGAACTGAGCTTGAATCTGTCAGACAAACATAAAGCTGCCCAGCCAAGGTTTTCCACTGCCAAGTGCCTATCACTGTTGACCTTCTGTTGAATTCAAATCAGCCAGTCAAAAATGGTCTGGGAGTCTGAACACCTGACTTATCCAGGGCAACTGCAACAACTAAAACTTCTGTCCGGTGTGATCACATTTCAGACAGAGGGCATCAAAATATAGTACAAGAAGAGAAGATGGTATACGCACAACTGTGAACTAAAAACCTGTCCTTTGGGGATTGCGTTGAGAGTCACATGTCTCCTGAACAATGTACAAACAAGAAATGTTTCATTTCTTTTTTTCATGTCAGAGACGCCTGTATGGCTCCAGTTATGAGATCTGGATTGACTTGTTTGCAGAAGTAAACAATAAAGATGCTGATTATGACACGCACAATACTATCATACAACACGCAATACAGTGAAGATCTCCTCGAGATCTTCTCACAGAACTGAGAAACTAAATAGTTATTATTTATTAGAATTAATTATTATTAGAGATGCACCGATCGACCGGCCAGGGATCGGATATATGACAACATGAACAGATGAACTTCATCTCCAAAGCTGCTCTGAGAGTCACTTCATGAGCATTTTACGGTTTCATTTTGAGAATAAAACGGAAGGGATTATTTACATTTCATTTGAATGAATGTTTTATGCCTTCATTTGGATTACCATAAACTAAAAACACAGAATTTGTGAAAAAATAAATAAAATAAAAATTCATACATTCAAATTAATGTAAACAAATTAATAATTTGTGTTTATTTCATATCTCTCTTTATTCTATTGCATTTATTTGTGCAGTTGCTTGAAATTAGTTTATTTTTAAGTCGTTTTTTGGTTGTATAAACTGTCAATTATAGTTCTTTGAAAGAAAATCAGAATCGGCTGGTTACACAAAAAAATAAATAAAGAAAGAAATTCAGAAATCAGCCAAAAAAATTGTAATCGGTGCATCTCTAATTATTATTTTATTAAAATCATTACTCATTTTAGCTAAAGTGACTGTCAGTACACATCTTATGGGAACAGTAACCCTGGAGTAACCTGATGTTAAAGTTCTGTCATCATTTACACACGCTCACGCTGTTCCAAACCAACATTTTCTTTCTTCCGTGAAAAGCAAACTAATATATTTTGCATTAAATAAATACAATGAAAGTGAATGGGGACTGGAGCTATCAAGCTCCAAAAATGACAAAAAAATAAATCCATTAAAAAAAGATTTTTGCAACCAAATGATAGTTTTGTTTGGGAACAGATTAAAATTATTAGTTATTAACTACAAACTGGCTCTGAAATATCTTTTGCACATTTAAATTAATTGACTTAAAGGGATAGTTCATCCAAAAATAAAAATGGTGTCATCATTTACTCACCCTTAAATTGTTCCAAATCTGTATAAATTGATTTTTTCTGCTGAACACAAAAGAAGATTTTTTTTTTTTTGAAGAATAAGGATAAACAGTTGTGGGGCACCATGGAAAAAAGGTCAATGGTGGCCCACAACTGTTTGGTTACAAAGATTCTTCAAATATCTGTGTTCAGCAGAAGAAAGAAATTCATACAGGTTAGGAACAACTTGAGGACGAGTAAATGATGACAGAATTTTCATTTTCAGGTGAACTATCCCTTTAACAAATGACATGCAAGAACCAGTTATTTTTGACTTCACTGACATCAAACCTGGCTCGAGTTGGTGTCATATGTATTAATTTAATGATATTTCAAGGTGTTTTATGCCAGTTGGAGCTCGACGGTCCTCATGTCCATTCACTATCATTGTATGGAAAGGATCAGCGTTGATATTCTGCAAAAAAAGAACATTTGCATTCCACAAATGACAGAAAAACATTAGGGTTAGGGTGAGTAAACTGGCAGTATTTTCATTTTTGGGTGAACTGTCCCTTTAAATGCATTGCTCGAAGGAACAATAGTGGTAGTTCACGGGTCACCTGTTCTCTGCTGTAAAGACCAAATTGGACCAGCATGAATTTCCATGCTTGTCTAGCTGGTGGACCAGTATAACAAAAAAAACAATGCTGGTCAACCAGTATTGTCTTTCTAATGAGGCTGGTTAACCAAGGGAGGCTTGCTTTGTTAAGCTATTTCAAATCCAGGTACGGACACCAGCATTCGGGCATCTAAAGCAACACATCCTGATCCTTCACAACAGTGGTATGAACCTTCAATCTATAACCCCAACACCCCAAAGAATCTGCTGCTTCTCAAGCATGGTGGACCAGAATGCATCAGTGGTCTGTCAAACAATGCACTGTGCATCTAAACACTGATCTTTGAAAAATACAACACATTATGCAAAATGTGGCCACAATCAGATCAGTAACCACAGCAACATGCATTAACTGTCACTTAGACAAGACTTACATCGTTGCATCAGCTGGGACTAGTAATAAAAATACAAAAATAGCTGACATGTGACGGGCTCAGCTGTTTAAAGAGCTAAACCACAGCAATTACAGATACGAAAACCCATTATCAGATACTGTCGAATGAAATATAAAAAGACAGTATAAATAACGCTTACCAAACGATCCGAGCTTCTCTCTTCCTTATGTCATTCACGCCCAGCAGATCAACCTGCCCCCAGCAAGGCTTTTTAAACCTGCTGTCTACCAGAAAGGACGTGAATCCTCCGCTTTATTATGAACCATACCCTGTATTTACTTTCACAAATACACACTTTTGAATTAAATATAACTAAACGCCACCCGGCAAAGAGGAGTTACGCAATGCGAGGACGAAATGCCGGTTAATCTCGCGCTAGAGGGTGTTTATAGTAGGGTAGGTTGCCGCTCCGCAAGCTGTTGCCATGAAAAATAACGGCGTTCGTTTTCGGGAATGCGCGTACAGCGGTGGATTTTACGCATATGGCGTAGTGTCATGACGTCATGACGTTTATATCGTAAGGGTCTGTTTTGTGTGTATATATATATATATATATATATATATATATATATATATATATATATATATATATATATATACATATGAAAAACAGACAAACAGTCATATTGTGAAATATTATTACAATTTGAAATAATGGTTTTCTATTTTAATATATTTTAAAATGTAATTTATTCATGTGATTCAAAGCTGAATTTTTAGCATCACTACTCCAGTCTTCAGTGTCACGTGATCCTTTAGAACTCATTCTAATATGCTCAATATTGGAAACCGTTGTGTATGCTTAATATTTATATATATAATATATATATATATATATATATATATATATATATATATATATATATATATATATATATATATATATAAAAACCTGTGATATTTTTTAAACGTTTGGGGTCAGTGATTTTTCCCTTCTTTTTGAAAAAAAAATTAATACTTTATTCATGTATTAAATTGATAAAAAGTGATAGTAAAGATTTATATTGTTAGACAAATTTTCTATTTTGAATAAATTTTGTTCTTTTTAACCTTCTATTCATCAATGAATCCCAAAAAAGAATGAAAGGTTCAATAAATAAATAAATTGTATATACACACACACACATATATATATATATATATATATATATATATATATATATATATATATATATATATATATATATATATATATATATATATTGTAATAATATTTCACAATATTACTGTTTTTTCAGTATTTTTGATCAAATAAATTCATTCTTTATTTTTTTCCCAAAACATTAAAAATAATGTTTCCAAACTTTTGACCGGTGCTATATAAGATGAAAAACATATTTTGACTTATTTCAGTAATTGTCGTTTAGTTTAACTGGAAATAAAATATAAAACAACAAAAAACTAATGCTGAAATAAAAATAAATGAAACCTAAAATAGTAATATAAAAAAACATAACAAAATGACAATTTTTTTATTAAAATTAGTAAAGAGTGTATAAAAATAACAAGCTAATTCAAAATGAATACAAACTACAATAGTATATAATAACACTATACTGTATTCATGTTTTTTATTGTAAATATTTTATCATTCAAATATTAAAATATTTCTTTTAAATGATTAAATATATATATATATAGAACAGCATCCATCACATGCCTCCTCTTTTCAGGCCATGGAGTCCAAGGTTCTTAAAGTTTGAACTCAATCAACTCTTGGCTATGCTTTCCATACTTTACCATTTTCACATTATTTTCCTTAATACACAATTTGAATCTATAATTTTATGTTTATGGAAAGTTTATGAACAAATCCTTTAGAACAGTTTTGACTTAAATTTCAATCATATTACTTGAGAAGCCTCAGAACATGCAGCAGCACGAGTCATACGGACCGGAATACTTTTACTCTGTCATTCGGAGCTCGACAGGCCCATCACAATAATACTGCTTAACTGCAACAAAAGCACACTGAAACCACAGCTTGTTTTCAAAAAGACTTTTTATCACAATGCAAAGCAAAATCAAAGTCTTCTCTCTTGTCTTAACTCTGAAACGACGGAGGACAGTGAAGTCACTTTCTTCTTTAACCTTCGAATCCTGGCGCTCTGCAGTTTCAGCCGTTTCCTGTAGTCAGTAAGCTCGCCTTTGGCCAGGTTTAAATTGTTCTTCAGCATCTCTGGCGATTCGGCCATGTAGGTGTGATCCATGGAATGACAAACTGTGTCAGATGGCACAGAACGACAGCAGGGTAAATGGCTATTATATGAAACGTTACATCGTCCGCTGGGATGGATCTCTGATGCCCCATTGCTTTCATCCACAATAACCCTCACAATCTCCTCCACAGCTTCAGCGTTTCTCAACTCATCATCCCCGCGCCTCTGCCTTCGCCTGGTGTGTTGTGACGACTTCTGCAAGTGCTCAGGGAAGGAAAAGATGGTGGGAACAGCAGCTGCAGTAAGGCGCACTTGGCCCAGATTGTTTGTAAAGAAACAGTTATCTTCAAAGTGGACAGAACACAGGCGAGAAGAGGCAGTTGGCATCCACTTGTCCCGTCTGAGATTCACCATCCACTGCCGAAGCCTGCTGTTATCACCTAAAGGGAAACTGAATGAGAGATAAAGATAAGTAGACAAGTGGAAAAAGACTACATATTAGAGAGAGACAAAGAGGCTTATTCCGACTGGATCAATCGATTCACTAAAAGATTCAAAGATTCGACTCAAAAGAAGCATCGCTGAATGCGCCAATACTGACTAACTACGAAACTGGTCACAACTGTTGAAGATGTGATTAAATATGAGATGTAAAATAAACAAATAAATAAATAAAACCTTTTACTTGTTGCTAATAAGAACGTCATCCACTGAATAGCTTTTTTGATGTAAATTGCAGCTTGTTGAATAAACCAACCAGAATGCATCATGACAAGGTTTCTGACAAGGTTCTCCGCGCATAGCTTTACTATGATTGTTGTTGTTATTATTATTATTATTATTATTACATATTGGCAGAGAGAAATCATTAAGAAAAGTCAAATCATTTATAGTCAATATAACTTACCGAAAAAACTGTAAACTAGATCCTTGTGAGTGGCGATTTGTACAATTTATAGCTGCGCACGACATCATATGAGGCTTTAAGTTCAAGGCAATGACTAAAAATATAAAACTACTGAACAAATAAGAGAGTTGTGTATGTTTTTACAACCAATGCATGCACAAGAAAGCAGTACTTGTTCTGGCGTTTGACAAACCAATGGTGCATTTCCGCCAACTACTGGACTGGAGTGTGGAGTATCAGGATGGACGGATGTGGTTGAACGCAAAAAGCACCATAACAAGTGTCATGAAAGTCACCCAGACGACAGCGCTTATGAAGCCACAAAATGTGTGAGGAACTCACTGTTGTTGAATTTGTTAAATCAGCATTCCCGCTGCCTACCGCAGATCTCCTGCCATTATTTTATGCAACAGCGGCATCTAGTGGTGGATTGCCTGCGTTGCAGCGCTGCTGAGCGTGTGAGCTTCTTGCGTTCCTTTCCGATAGAAACATTGATGAAGACAAAATCAGACGTAGATTGCAGAAAAACAATTCAAAGAATAGTTTCAAGATGGGTATATATGACTCAATAATTTTCAACGGATAGCTTATTTTTAAGCTTAATAAAACGTAATAAACATTTTCTGTTTTTCTATAAACATTTTCTATCAAGTCAATGCTATAAAATGAGATAATACAATTAAAATCGATTACTCGTGATTAATCACATCCAAAATAAAAGTTTGTGTTTACATAATATATGTGTACTTAATATAATTATGTATATATACTCATTCATGTAATTAGGAAATATTTGCATTTAATATGAATTATATTATGTATAAATATATAACAAATCTTAAATATATACCTGTGTGTATTTATATATACATAATAATTATACACAGTACACACATATATTATGTAAACAAAAACTTTTATTTTGGATGTGATTAATCGCGATTAAACAATTTGACAGCACTAAATACACTCACCTAAAGGATTATTAGGAACACCATACTAATACTGTGTTTGACCCCCTTCAGAACTGCCTTAATTCTACGTGGCATTGATTCAACAAGGTGCTGAAAGCATTCTTTAGAAATGTTGGCCCATATTGATAGGATAGCATCTTGCAGTTGATGGAGATTTGTGGGATGCACATCCAGGGCACGAAGCTCCCGTTCCACCACATCCCAAAGATGCTCTATTGGGTTGAGATCTGGTGACTGTGGGGGCCATTTTAGTACAGTGAACTCATTGTCATGTTCAAGAAACCAATTTGAAATGATTCGAGCTTTGTGACCTGGTGCATTATCCTGCTGGAAGTAGCCATCAGAGAATGGGTACATGGTGGTCATAAAGGGATGGACATGGTCAGAAACAATGCTCAGGTAGGCCGTGGCATTTAAACGATGCCCAATTGGCACTAAGGGGCCTAAAGTGTGCCAAGAAAACATCCCCCACACCATTACACCACCACCACCAGCCTGCACAGTGGTAACAAGGCATGATGGATCCATGTTCTAATTCTGTTTACGCCAAATTCTGACTCTACCATCTGAATGTCTCAACAGAAATCGAGACTCATCAGACCAGGCAACATTTTTCCAGTCTTCAACTGTCCAATTTTGGTGAGCTTGTGCAAATTGTAGCCTCTTTTTTCTATTTGTAGTGGAGATGAGTGGTACCCAGTGGGGTCTTCTGCTGTTGTAGCCCATCCGCCTCAAGGTTGTGCGTGTTGTGGCTTCACAAATGCTTTGCTGCATACCTCGGTTGTAACGAGTGGTTATTTCAGTAAAAGTTGCTCTTCTATCAGCTTGAATCAGTCGGCCCATTCTCCTCTGACCTCTAGCATCAACAAGGCATTTTCGCCCACAGGACTGCCGCATACTGCATGTTTTTCCCTTTTCACACCATTCTTTGTAAACCCTAGAAATGGTTGTGCGTGAAAATCCCAGTAACTGAGCAGTTTGTGAAATACTCAGACCGGCCCGTCTGGCACCAACAACCATGCCACGCTCAAAATTGCTTAAATCGCCTTTCTTTCCCATTCTGACATTCAGTTTGGAGTTCAGGAGATTGTCTTGACCAGGACCACACCCCTAAATGCATTGAAGCAACTGCCATGTGATTGGTTGATTAGATAATTGCATTAATGAGAAATTGAACAGGTGTTCCTAATAATCCTTTAGGTGAGTGTATAATATATTATAATATAATTAGGGCTGTCAAAATTAACGTATTAACGCATGTGACATGTTTTAATAAAAAACATCATAAATTGTATCTTGATGTTCTCTACAAGAACAAAAAAATAGCAGAGAATTGAAAAATCAGCTGATTATTTTATGAAGAAAAATGTCAGCTAAAATTTTTCACTTTATGAAATGACGTAAAAAATATATATTTTGATGGTCCCATTCTTTAAATTGTTCAGATAATAGGCGAATGATAATAATACGAACTTTGAAGTATTACATTTATATTGAATGTACACACACAATCTCCACAAAGACACTCTTCGTGTCATTCTATTACATAAGTTAAATAAAATTAGAAATAATTATAATAGAAGTTACAGTGGTCGTTTTGCTGTAGGCTCACTGGTTAATTTACCTGAGCACATTTAATAGGCTATTACATTTAATCAAATTAATATTTATTACAATAATTGCATTAAATATTTCATAGACTTGGGTTTATGAGCTTTTTATGACATATAATGACAGAAGAGATTTCCCTCTCAAAGGAAAGGACCGTTTTAATGCTTCTCTAACCGAAAACATCTTGTCATGCACGTTCACGTCAGGAACGAGGGGTCATGGGGGTCATCTTTAAAAGCCTTCAAACAAACAACTCCAGACTTCAGTGATGACATCAATTCCTGGATGGCAGCACGGCTCTAATTCCACTTCCACGCCGGATTTCTAAAACAGGGGAGGGGGGGAGGCTGGCAAATAGACAACAACACCGGATTGAGGAAATTGACGAGGGCATACTATGTGCAAAACAAACTTGTTTAAAGCTGACAGCCATGCAGCCCGAGCTGTTTCATTCACTGTCACATCTGAGAAGAGGACAGCTCCTCCCTGGTGCACTAGACCCGAGCACAGCATCCAGCGTGGTGTTCGCAATCACTTCAAGTCATGCATTTCTACGCGATCCCGGTCTTCTTGTTGATGGTGTTTGGAGCTGCTGACGCGTGGGGTCCCGGTGGTAAATACGCCGTGAACTGCCCGGACAAATGCAACCCCGCGCAGTGCGGCTCGACGCAGCGCTGCAGGCGCACGGTGCTGGATGACTGCGGATGCTGCCAGGTCTGTGCGGCGGGACGGGGAGAGCACTGCTACCGCACCGTGTCCGGGATGCACGGCGTCAAGTGCGGACCGGGACTCTTCTGCGACTTCTACAAGGATGAGGATGATTATGGAGATGAATATGGCATCTGTAAAGGTACAGTCTGCTGTGTGCACCTGTTTAGGCAGATTGGATTGCGCATGGGGGGAATATTCAAAGTATTCAATCATTTTGTAATCAGTTATGGACACAAGTGAAGTAAAAATCAAATGCAACTTTCAGAAAAAGAGAACTCTTAAAAATAACTTAAATTAAGATCATATAAAGACAGAAAAAAATTACATTATTACTTTTCTCTTACCAAAAATATATATATCAGACAATTTCTTTATATAAATCAGTGTATTGAATGTATATATACCAATTACTTAGTATACGATGCACTTATTACTTATTATCCATATCATATAATATTTTCTCATGTAGCCTAAATTGAAGTTATCTATGTATGTACATGAGATATATATTCGAGGAGTTTGCCAAGTAATCATAAAAATGTATTAGCTTTAAAGTTTAATAAAATTATTATATATATATATATATATATATATATATATATATATATATATATATATATATATATATATATATATATAAACCTTTATTATTCTGTGATCAATATAGTTTTAATCTCCTGTGATCAATATCAAATCATTTTCATAAAGGCTTTTTTAAAAAGAAGAATCATAAAGTTGTGTACAATATATATATTTTTTAAAAGTTACAGTGACAAAATCAACAATGTCAAAACAGAGCCAACAATGTGAAAAGAATGTAAAAATAATATATGCACTATATATGAATGATGCATGAATATATGAATAGTGTATGAATATATATATATATATTCATGCATACCTATAGAGTCTGTAAACTGTCAAACTGTCACAATTTCAGAACTTTTACTAGCTGACATGTAACTCAGCTTCATCTCACCTGTTGAAGGCAGATTAATTGTTTTGTTTTTTTAGAATATTCAAATATTTACCAAAACCCTCATGGTTAGCTGAAGTTTTAGGGGTTGGTACAGGTTAAAGAACAGTTTGGCATACTAAAGAAAACTCACCCCAGAGTGTTTTACTTAATGTATTATGTAAGAACAACGTGAGTTGGTGAATGAACACTTTGTATTAGGGGAACACACTCTCTCCACACCAATTACTCACGCTCAGCCCTTTAATTGGGCCTTAGTGTTAGATGTAAGTGAGCCTTTCTGAACCTTTTACACTTGACACAAATGCTGGATCAGCAATGAGCAAACATCTTCAGAAAGAGAAGTATGGCAAATATTTACCTCCAGATCCTGCAATGGCTAAACGAACTGTAATGTGTTTGTTTCTCTTATCAGACTGCATGTATGGAACTTACGGCATGGAATGTCGGAAAGCATGCAACTGTAAAGCAGGTGGACTGTGTGACAGAGAAACGGGCGCTTGTCTGTCCTTTAAGTTCCTGGCTAAAATGGCCATCCTGAAATCTCATTCAAGTGAAGGTGAGTTTATTGTTTATTAAAGTGCACAAAGTCATTTATTTTTAATAATACATTTTTTCACTTGAAATTTGAAGTGTCGGTCACACTTTAGATTAGGGTCAAATTTTCACTATTAACTAACAACTATGACGTTTGCCTCAATAAACTCCTAATTACAGCTTATTAATAGTTAGTAGGGTAGTTCAGTTTGGTAGTATTAAGGGATATAGAATATGATCATGCAGAATAAGGCATTAATATGTGCTTTATAAGAGCTAATATTACTAACAAGTGTTAATACAAATAGCCAATATCCTGAGTGATATAAAGTGAAATGTGTCAAATTTTATCATTTATTTTTTATCATATTACAGGTAATGAACTGGGCTCGGGTGACACCAACACTGAAACCAGCAGCAATCGGTCCTCAGCTCGCAACTTTCTCACCCCTCGCTGACAGCAACTCTCCCTCTTCAGTTTAGTTAGTGTACATGTAGCATAATATATTCAAAGACCAAACGGATATATTTTAATATGTTTAAAAGGGTCAAAGAAAATGATATGTTTTATTCTGTATATTTTACAGATGTGTATGCCAGTTATGTATTTATTCCAAAGCATGTCATCATGAATTCACATGTCACTTGCACTCTCTCTCTCACACAAACACACACACACACACACACACACACACACACACACACACACACACACACACACACACACACACACACACACACAAATAAATATGCAAACATTCATTAGTGTTATAACACAATAATAAGATTCCCTCAGCAACTCATTATGCTGAAACACAAAAATGAGATGTCAAAATTGTGGTTGAACTGAAAGAACACACACAAACACTTTTACATTATGAATGTATTACAATTAAACATGCAGCAGTGTTTATATAATCATATTTAATGACATGCATACATTCTAAGATTATATACCAGGCTCAGTTCCAAGGCTGCTCAGCATTAATATGCCATCATTTATTTGACCTCATGGTCTCTGTAATGCTAAACAATGACGTTTTTAATGTGGTATATTCTAGCCAAGGAGATTATTATAATTTATGGACTGTATATCCTTCTAATCTGTGTGTAAATTATTCTCTGTGAATCTTTGCTTTAAAACCCTCTTGAAAGAGATATGAATTATTTTATGTATGAGATTTAAATTAAAACCATGTCATTCTGAGAACAAAAGACATCATTGTATCATCATTCATGTATCATTCTCTTCTTTGTCAAATTTTTAAAGTGGATTTTTTTTTTTAATATTTTAAAATTGTGAATATAAATATATATATATTGCCAAAAGTATTTGGACACCCCTCCAAATCATTGAATTCAGGTGTTCCAATCACTTCCATGACCACAGGTGTGTAAATCAAGCACCTAGGCATGCAGACGCTTCTACAAACATTTGTGAAAGAATGGGTCGCTCTCAGGAGCTCAGTGAATTCAAGCGTGGTACCGTGATAGGTTGCCATCTGTGCAATAAGTCCATTCGTGAAATTTCCTCACTACTAAATATTCCACAGTCAACTGTTAGTGGTATTATAACAAAGTGGAAGCAATTGGGAACAACAGCCACAAAGTGGTAGGCCATGTAAAATCACAGAGTGGGGTCAGTGCATGCTGAGGCACACAGTGTGCAGAAGTCGCCAACTTTCTGGAGAGTTTGGTGGAGGGGGGATTATGATGTGGGGTTGTTTTTCAGGGGTTGGGCTTGGCCCCTTAGTTCCAGTGAAAGGAACTCTTAATGCTTCAGCATACCAAGACATTCTGGACAATTTCATGCTCACAACTTTGTGGGAACAATTTGGGAATGGCCGCTTCCTGTTCCAACATGACTGCACACCAGTGCACAAAGCAAGGTCCATAAAGACATGGATGAGCGAGTTTGGTGTAGAGGAACTTGACTGGCCTGCACCTCAACCCGACAGAACACCTTTGGGATGAATTAGAGTGGAGACTGCGACCCAGGCTTTCTCTTCAGACATCAATGCCTGACCTCACAAATGTGCTTCTAGAAGAATGGTCAAAAATCCCCATAAACACACTCCTAAACCTTGTGGAAAGCCCAGAAGAGTTAAAATTGTTATAGCTGCACAGGGTGGGACAACTCCATATTAAACCCTACGGATTAAGAATGGGAGGTCATTCAAGTTCATGTGCATGTAAAGGCAGGTGTCCCAAAACTTTTGCCAATATAGTGTATGTTCACAACACTGATTTGAGAATATTGGAAATACTGTCTTTAAAAAACTGTCCGAAAACATATTTATTTAACATATATTGTAGATTTTTTTTAAACAGAAAAAAGTAAAACTTTAACTTTTTTTTCCATGATAGAATTGTCTATAAGTGTCTTAAAACCAACATCCAAAATCACTGCTAAAGGAAAAAATTGTGCATTTAGATTAAGAATTGTGTAATTAGACTACACACAAAAAAGTTACTGAAATGCAAACCTTGTATAGGGTAAAGCCCTGAATACAAATCTTCTTCCAAATGAGACATATTTCAACTAATACAAATATTCTACACCCTTAAAAATAAAAAATAAACTTTGAAAATGTATTTAAAGTTCATCCAGATGCTCTAACCTCCTTTACAGAGGTTTCTGAATGAAAACTGCCCCATGACCCGTCCTCATCCTGAGCAGTACAGCAGATGCGCTTCACCACGAGCTCTGAAAATACCCACCGCTGACTATTAATAACCATCAGATCCCTCACCTCGCCGAGTTCTCATATGAGGCTGTTTCCCAGCATCCCACTTGTTTATTTCCTGTGTTTCCTGACACCTGTGAAAATGGCCTTACTTCCTGTTGTTGTTGTGTCTGCCTCTGGGACAGGATTCAAAAACGGCTGGAATTTGTCAACTGACACACGTCACCACAGGACAGGACGGGAAACGAGGAATGTCACGCTTCCGTCACCGCAGCAGGTTAACAAAATATCTTCCGCGCTGCAAACTTCACGTCACTGAAACATAAACAGGTTTATTGATGTGTCTGAATGAAATCAAAACATAGTTTTGTTACTTAAAAGTGTCTTAGTGTAAATAGAATTCATAAACATGCATTGTATGAACACATCCCATATTTAAGCCGGCCCTAATTTCACTGTCATTTGGGTCATATAAGGATATAGAGCAGCATACCATCAAGTCATTTCCATCTAGGGATTTTAATGGTCAGAAAGCTCACCTTCCTGCCAAAGTTTATTTTTAGAGTCCCATTTGGGAGCAATTCTTGAGGATTTTCCTTCTTTTCATGCATTGTTTCCTCAACAGACACAACGATTCTTTCCTCTATAAGCCACAATGAGCTGTAGTATGAGACACCTTTGACTTCATGGTACTGCCTTTGACTCAAACACACACACACACATACACACACACACACACTGACTTGTTTTACGGGGACTCTCCATAGGCGTAATGATTTTTATACTCTACAAACTACATTCTATCCCCCTACACTAACACTAACACTAACCCTACCCCTAAACCCACACAAAACTTTCTGCATTTTTACATTTTCAAAACTCATTTATTTTTAGGGCCCCATCATACACTTGGCACAATGCGAGCAAGTGCAACGCAAGTATTTTTTGCTAGTTTCAATATAGATTCAAATAGCAAATGCACTCTTGCCCATCTGTTCACCCATGGGCGTGCTGGTCTAAAAATGAGGTGTGTTCAGGCGCATTGTTGGCGCGTTGCTATTTTGAACTGAAAATTACTGTTTTCAGAAAATGCCTATATGCGCCTATAGGCGGGTGCACAATACGCGTACACTCTGCTTAATACATACACAGGGACGCACAGCAGCACACAAACATTTTTAAATATTAAAAATACAAGGATTCCTCTCTCGAGAAGCGTTCAGTCTTTCCACTCGCAAATTCTGCCATGTTAATAGCGAATCCGCCATGGTGCAAACACAACTGGCTTTTAAAGGGAATGGGAGATGAGACTCTGATTGGTTTATTGCGCGTTACGCCCAAAACACACCCATGACTCATTCAGAGAATAGGTACAACCCTTATGGATCATGCGCCTGGCACACCGTCTGTTTTTTCCATTGTTAAACTAGCAAAAGTGGATTCGGACACGCCCTAAGTGCACCTGGGCCATGCGCTTCAGAGCATGATCTCAGATCGTTAAAACAGGACCCATAAGCTTGTTTCCTCATGAGGACCTCTATTTGGTCCCCACAGTGACACGAGTCAGTGTGCATTCACACAACTTTATGCAATATAATGATATAAAACATAATTTACTGCAATACATTTCAACAAGATTCAAGATTCAAGAGTTTTATTTGTCACATACACAGTTATATACAGAATATACAACCGGCAGTGAAATGTAAAGAAAAAGTTCAGGGGAGAGCGCGAACGCAGTCCCCCACTACCATAAATTATGCAGTCGAGATTCCCACATTTGGGGAATTCGCAGGGGTCAGCACAACCGGAGTGCAATGGCCGAGCCTCACCCTGGGTGAACCACCTTCCTGATCATGGTGTCTCCCCTGCCAGGTAAGTATGGTAAGTATAACAAAATATATCTGTTAACCGTTCAAACCTTTGGAGTCTCTTATGCTCACTTAAGGCTGCATCTTGATCAAAAATACAGTAAAAACAGTAATATTATGAAATATTACATTTTAAAATGACTTTATTTTAATATATAAAATGTAATTTATTCCTGTGATCAAAGCTGAATTTTCAGCATCATTACTCCAGTCTTCAGTGTCACATGATCCTTCAGAAATCATTCTGATATGCTGATTTGCTGCTAAATTATTATTATTGTCAGTTTTTGCTGCTTGATATTTTTGTGTATTTATATTATTGCTTGATATATGAAATAGAAATATTTTGCAACATTATAAATATCTCACTTTTGATCTCATCTCAATCTTTTAAAATAGGGCATATGACTCTCACATGTGCTAGAAACGACACGCTCTGTATCGGACTTATTATTGAATGATCAGGAATAACACAGGAATTATTTGAAATAGAAATCTTTTGTAACATTATAAATGACTTTACTGTCACTTTTGATCAATCTGCTGAATAAAAGTATTCATCTTTTTTGTTCTTTTTAATTATACTTACCCCAAACTTTTTAATGGTAGTGTATCACAATTTTCACAAAGATATTAAGTTGATATTGAGCAGCAAATCAGCACATTAGAATGATTTCTGAAGGATCATGTGACACTGAACACTGGAGGAATGATGCTGAAAATTCAGAATCACAGGAATAAATTAAAATGTAAAATGTATTAAAAAGAAAACATTATAATAAATTTTAAATTGTAATAATATTTCACAATATTAAGTTTTTATGTATTTTTATTAAATAAATGCAGCCTTGGTGAGCATATGATATTTCTATCAAACACATATTATATATATATATATATATATATATATATATATATATATATATATATATATATATATATAAAATTCCAAACTGGAAATGTACTGGCTGGAAAAGTACAAGTGAGAAGGAGAACTGTGGAGTTTTGCAAGATAAACTGACGTCACTGACACTATATAGTTATTTTTCATATTCTATTTTATATGTGTGGTGTGACCATGACCCGGTCAAGACACAAAACATGCCGACGGAGAGACAGACAACAAGAGAGAGAGAGTTGAAGAGGTCTCTGATAACACAGATCTGCTCCGTGCTTCACTCAGGCACGAATGTAGCGGTTCATCATTCCCCTGAGAACTGAGGAGCAGGAGTCCCGCGGCCAAACAAAGGCCTCGTTCTGAAAAACAGGAAGGAGTTGGTGACAAATACCCTTTATCTGACTCCCCGAACACGTCAACATCGCCCTTCAGAAACAAAGGTGTACAAAGCACCTCGTAAATACGGCTGATTTACGGCTATGGACCGTGTTGATATGTCGACGGCAACAGGTTGTTTATTAGCCTGGGCGAAGTGCATAATGGTAACCTGAATGAGTGTTAGGTCACAACCTTCACAGAAATGAAGCGACGTCTGGGGTCGTCCACTTCAACAACAATGAATCGGATGTCTAAATTTAGGAATAAATACGCAGATGAGAAATTGATTAGATGTTTGGAATTCCTGAGGGCTACAGAGTCGTGAAAAAGCTCCAATAATGTCTCGAAGTGGCTTTGAAGCCGACAGCCAAGAGTTCTGCACACAAACCTTTCACAACTTAACACAAGTTTGCACTGTTTGTGAAGGTGTTTAGGTTGACAATATGTGTGAAATAAACCATTTCCCACAATCCCTATAAACTGTTAGGACTGATGGGTCAAGGTTAGGCTCTGTTAACCCCCTGCTGGTAGTTTCTGTAACTACACCATCTGGATGCAAAAGATTTTATTTAATTTGTTTACATTGATGCCCATTCAATTGTAGCTTGTGCATTTTGATGAAATAACAGTTTTTCATATAGGCCTAAATATTTTATCATATTGTAGATAATTTTCCTTAGTAGCGTCAAATGGACTTAAACTACTGATTAAGATTGCAGAGTGTCTATTTACATCAAGTGTAAATAGCGTGCCTTGTTGACTGGGCCATGTGCGAGTGCTATTTACACTAGCTCCGCCTAACAATGCCTGATTGGGCCAAACAAGATTAAGCAAATATGTGCATATTTAGTGGCATAGTCAGTAGAGCATAAGGCTTGTGGAATAAGGTTTTGACGCGATCGACCTGGGTTCGAATCCGCCTTTTGGCGAGCTCGCTCTTCTCCCTTTTCCCATCACATATCACATCGGAAAGGCATTTACTTTCAATAAAAATTAAGAAAATTTTCTAAAAGTGGAAATTGCCGAACAAAATGTTTAATAATAATAAAAGTATTTATTCGGTAGGGTTAGGGGTAGGTGTAGGGAGGGCTTTTATTGTCCCATTAAGGCTGCATCCATTTTTTTTTTAATTTTAATAAATATAATCATTTACACTCTGTTATTATTGCATCCTGGTAATGTAATAATTTGTTACATTTATATAGCGCTTTTCTGTGTACTCAAAGCGCTTTACATATAGAAGGGGGAAATCTCCTCAACCACCACCTGGATGATGCGACGGCAGCCATATTGCACCAGAACACCCACCACACACCAGCTGATTGGTGGAGAGGAGACAGAGTGATGAAGCCAATCGGGATAGGGGGATGATTAGGAGGCCATGATGGACAGAGGCCAATGGGCAAATTTGCCCAGGATGCCGGGGTTACACCCCTACTCATATTCCCGAAGGACATCCTGGGATTTTTTATGAGCACAGAGAGTCAGGACCTTGGTTTAACGTCTCATCCGAAGGACGGTGCTCGTTACAGTATAGTGTCCCCATCACTATACTGGGGTGTTAGGACCCACACGGACCACAGGGTGAGCACCCCCTGCTGGCCTCACTAACACCTCTTCCAGCAGCAACCTGGTTTTCCCAGGAGGTCTCCCATCCAGGTACTGACCAGGTTCAACCTTGCTTAGCTTGGTCTTGGGTTACAGGGTGATATGGTTATGTACAACAATACTGAGGTGTGTATCTGTCAAAATAAATTGCATGTAATTACTATTTACACATAGTGCAAAGAACTGCTACTTTTACATGGTGTAAATGTTATTTTATTTCACTCAGTAAATAGCATCTACAGTTATTTGCACTTATCTATCGCTAAGAAAATATGTTATTATCATTTAGTGTAAATAGAATCTAGTTGCCATTTACACTTGGTGCCGCTGCCTTAAGTTTGGTAAGTGTTTTTAATGTTTTTGAGAGAAGTATTTTATGCTCACCAAGGCTGCATTTATTTGATCAAAAATACAGTAAAAATTTTGAAATATTATTACAACAAAATTACAGTTTTTACTAAACCATTAGTGGTGTGCATCTTGAGACAAAACAATGGCATCTGTGCAAGTTGCTATCAGTTAAAACAGCTCAAACATGCATTTTAGTCTGGAACTAGCTTAAGCCTTGTCTGTGAAACCGGGGGCATAATATGGTTGTACCTTTCCTTTCTATTTTTTGACATACGTCACATAAAGATGCAAATATTGATGTTTTCAGTGCAACTCTGTTTATCACATATTCTTTGTTTTTATAAAAGATACAGGCTTCTTATCACTGTTTGAGCAGATATCACATCACATGATTATGTAGATGTCAGTGTTTTTTTTCTTTTTTTCTTTCTTGTTGTCCTAGCATGGGGTGTGTGAGTGAGGGAGGGATGAGCGTGCGAACGGTGCTGATACCTGCTGTTGTTCTCACCACTGACTGTTATCTGTCCGGAAACAAAACAATCGTTTCACAAACATGATGAAACACACAAACAGCTCATTATGTCTGAGGAAATGATCAATTATATGAGACACATGCACTTTGTATTTTTAAAGAAAATCATTGGCCATTGGAAGATCACATAAAAAGAACTAATGAAGGCAAATGGTGATTAAAAACAGTGAAAACGTATAAGAAATGGAGACCAGTCGAAGGACCTAAAATGCACAGTATCTCATAAACACCAAATGCTAACTAAAATCTTGATAAAGTAAAGTCCATTGAAGTTGAACCACTGGACTATTTTAACAATGTTTTTAGTACCTTTCTGGGCCTTGAAAGTGGTAATTACATTGCAGTCTATGGAGGGGGTCAGAAAGCTATTGGATTTCATCAAAAATATCTTCATTTGTGTTCGAAGATAAACGAAAGGTCTTACGGGTTTGGAGTGACATGAGGGTGAGTAGTTAATGACAGATTTTTTATTTTTTCATGTATTTATTTTTTTGAGTGAACTATCCCTTTAACATAAACAGTGAGGTAGTTAAAAACCAACAAAAAAACCACTCAGATTTTAGCTGTAAAAATAACAGTCAAATGACAGTAACTCAAGAGTAAACTATAATCTATTATATATATATATTCTCTCTTACACAACCATGTTATGAAGTGTTCATTCAGTGTTCAAAGTGTCCACATTTAGTAAAAACAGTAATGTGAAATATTATTATAACTGTTTTCCATTTTCATATGTTTTAAAATATAATTTATTCCTGTGATGCAAAGCTGAATTTTCAGCATCATTCCTCCAGTCTTCAGTGTCACATGATCCTTCAGAAATCATTCTAACGTGCTGATTTGCTGCTCAAGAAACATTTATTGTGCTGCTTAATATATTTGAAGAATAAATATTTTGTAACATTATTAATGTCTATCCTGACACTTTTGAAGTATCTATGCTGAATAGAAAAAACTGCCCCCAAATTTTTTTAACAGTAATATACAGTGTGCATTCAGGCAGAGACATTCTGGCCACTGGGGGGCACTAATGTCTAAGAAATATGTTTTTAATCTCAAGTTTTTATTCTTCACTATAAATACTTTAAATATCTGGCAAATAGTAGGCCGAACAACATGACCTTGCATTATATATTATGTGTAATGATAAATAATTATTTGTTTAGCATGCTGGGGAGAGAAGTAAGGAAAATGGGGTAAAGTTAATTTAATAAATTACATACTTTTGGTTAAGTATAACATCATATTGCAGCCCTGCTTTTGTTTGTTGCATGCATGTCAACAATTCAGGATGTTACATATTCGTTTGTCTTCATTAATTTTGAAATTGTCTTGTCACCTGTCCTTTTTTCTGCATCGTCAATGCAATGTCAAAAACCTAAATGAGCCATTATGCTACTAGAATGTAGAATTGAAACACTTTTAAAAGCCCTCAAAATAAGGCAGTCATAAAACCAACAGAGGGTGATGACCCCTGAAAGGGTGAGCAAACCCCTTGGCTTTGATACTCAAGTCTCATGCTTGTCCCAGCATGCCTATCTATCAGCGGATCGTTCCAACCTGACCCAAGATAAAATTCCTAAATCCTGACAAGTTAAATTATTAATTGGAAATTAACTCTAAACTTTGATGTTAGAGCCTTTTATGCCAACTCAGGCCTAATTTTCACACTTGTAGTGTCAGAAACTGGCCACTGCACCTCAACTCAACACACACAAAATAATTGGTTCTTCAGCGATTCATCAGCGGTTCTTTGGGGTGGTTGAGGTACTTTATAGCACCGGTACCATATAAAGAACCTGTTAAGCCCAGTATAGTTCTTCAGCGGTTCTTTGGGGTGGTCGAGGTGCTTTATAGCACTGCTACCGTATAAAAGAACCTGTTAAGCCCAGTATGGTTCTTCAGCGGTTCTTTGGGGTGGTTGAGGTGCTTTATACCACCGGTACCGTATAAAGAACCTGTTAAGCCCAGTATGGTTCTTCAGCGGTTCTTTGGGGTGGTCGAGGTGCTTTATAGCACCGGTACCGTATAAAGAACCTGTTAAGCCCAGTATGGTTCTTCAGCGGTTCATCAGCGGTTCTTTGGGGTGGTTGAGGTGCTTTATAGCACTGCTACTGTATAAAGAACCTGTTAAGCCCAGTATGGTTCTTCAGCGGTTCTTTGGGGTGGTTAAGGTGCTTTATAGCACTGGTACCATATAAAAGAATCTGTTAAGCCCAGTATGGTTCTTCAGCGGTTCTTTGGGGTGGTCGAGGTGCTTTATAGCACCGGTACCGTATAAAAGAACCTGTTAAGCCCAGTATGGTTCTTCAGCGGTTCTTTGGGGTGGTTAAGGTGCTTTATAGCACCGGTACCATATAAAAGAACCTGTTAAGCCCAGTATAGTTCTTCAGCGGTTCTTTGGGGTGGTCGAGGTGCTTTATAGCACCGGTATCAGATAAAAGAACCTGTTAAGCCCAGTATGGTTCTTCAGCGGTTCTTTGGGGTGGTTGAGGTGCTTTATAGCACCGGTACCGTATAAAAGAACCTGTTAAGCCCAGTATGGTTCTTCAGCGGTTCATCAGCGGTTCTTTGGGGTGGTTGAGGTGCTTTATAGCACTGCTACTGTATAAAGAACCTGTTAAGCCCAGTATGGTTCTTCAGCGGTTCTTTGGGGTGGTTAAGGTGCTTTATAGCACTGGTACCATATAAAAGAATCTGTTAAGCCCAGTATGGTTCTTCAGCGGTTCTTTGGGGTGGTCGAGGTGCTTTATAGCACTGGTACTGTATAAAGAACCTGTTAAGCCCAGTATGGTTCTTCAGCGGTTCTTTGGGGTGGTTAAGGTGCTTTATAGCACCGGTACCATATAAAAGAACCTGTTAAGCCCAGTATAGTTCTTCAGCGGTTCTTTGGGGTGGTCGAGGTGCTTTATAGCACCGGTACGTATAAAAGAACCTGTTAAGCCCAGTATGGTTCTTCAGCGGTTCTTTGGGGTGGTCGAGGTGCTTTATAGCACCGGTACCGTATAAAGAACCTGTTAAGCCCAGTATGGTTCTTCAGCGGTTCTTTGGGGTGGTCGAGGTGCTTTATAGCACCGGTATTGCATAAAAAGAACCTGTTCAGCTGTTCTTTGGCCCAGTATGGTTCTTCAGCGGTTCTTTGGGGTGGTATGGTTCTTCAGTGTGCTTTATAGCACGAGGTATTAAAGAACCTGTTAAGCCCAGTATGGTTCTTCAGCGGTTCTTTGGGGTGGTCAAGGTGCTTTATAGCACCGGTACCGTATAAAAGAACCTGTTAAGCCCAGTATGGTTCTTCAGCGGTTCTTTGGGGTGGTCGAGGTGCTTTATAGCACCGGTACCGTATAAAAGAACCTGTTAAGCCCAGTATGGTTCTTCAGCGGTTCTTTGGGGTGGTCGAGGTGCTTTATAGCACCGGTACCGTATAAAAGAACCTGTTAAGCCCAGTATAGTTCTTCAGCGGTTCTTTGGGGTGGTCGAGGTGCTTTATAGCACCGGTACCGTATAAAAGAACCTGTTAAGCCCAGTATGGTTCTTCAGCGGTTCTTTGGGGTGGTCGAGGTGCTTTATAGCACCGGTACCGTATAAAGAACCTGTTAAGCCCAGTATGGTTCTTCAGCGGTCCATCAGCAGTTCTTTGGGGTGGTTAAGGTGCTATATAGCACCACTGCCATACAAAGAACCCGTTAAGCCCCTGTATAGTTCTTTAAAGGTTCTCTAACTCTCTCTTTGTCTCTTAGCTTAGTTAGGGAAAGGATTAAAAAATGACATTAAAATGCTGTGTATTTCCCGAAGATGGTTCTCAACCTTTTGGCCCCCCTATAAGGAAATATTCCAGAGCGCCTACATGAGACTTTTTGACCTCAGAAAAGCATAAAAGTGATTCAATACTTTTGTCATTGTAGTAAATTCCCATTCATAGCAAACATATGAGAGTGGAGTAACAGATCTAAAATCAAATCTAAGGAGGAGAATGGGGTGCTAGTGGGTTGCAACAAGATACTGTCAGTTGCAGTTTAAATGTGGAAGGAGGAATACAATTGGAGGATGAGAGAAAGCTAAGACATGGTGATTGGCTGTAGTCTTTGAATGAATGTAAACTGATAAGAGGCTCTAGTCTACAGTATGAGGTGTTTGTGAAGTTAGTTATGTCACAAACTTCAATAAAAAGGCTATATTCATATAGTAACTACAACTTGTGTTATTTATGTAGTCAAATAATTAGGCTTCTTGATGTTTTGTCATTGAAGCATTCTGTAAGTAAAGTTTTCCATCATTTACTATCATCTCAATTTTTTTACTTTGTTCTAGACTAATCTCATAATTTTGATTACATTATTCCCAACCGATAGTAGCATACAGTCTTAGCTACGAAAGTTAAAATATTAAAATGCATCTAAAGCTTAAATCACAGTCGAAAATTGTCCATGGATCTCCCGTACTACTTTCTCTTGGAACTGAATGACTTCCAACTAAAAGTAATTGTAAAAAGGTGCTAAAAGGTGGCTTTATGTTAAAGAATATAATAGAGACTAAACACCCATAAACGCCTTAGCAACTATGCCAAAAGTCCCTCAGAACAATTCAGCAACTGCACACATGTTGGTGCACCTATCATTATGAGGACATTCCATAGACGAAATTGTTTTTATACTGTACAAACTGTACATTCTATCCTCCTACACTGCCCCTACCCCTAAATCTACCCATCACAGAAAACATTCTGCATTTTTAAATTTTTTCAAAGCTATTTTTATTATGAGGACACCGGAAATGTCCTCATAAACCACGTTTACGTTGTAATACCAGTGTAATACCCATGTCATTATACAAATTTGTTTCCTCATAAATCACATAAACACCACCCACACAACCACCCACATCACCCTCTAGCATCACAGAAATGTCTTTAAGTTTAACCCATTTTTCAGAAAAGTTTTTATGCTGGATTAAATTCAAAACTAAATTCCAAAACCAGATTCATATTCAAGTTCATAGATATCCTTTGTGTGAGACACTGGTGTCCCTCAAGGTTCTGTATTTGGACCTTTCTTTCTTAACCTTGAAGAATTCTCACTTCACATTAAATGAATAAAATACATCTATTTTGCCTTTTATGAAACTTTACCATTCGAAACCCCAGCAGAGATGGAGTCAGTCTATTTCATGTGTCAAGACATAGCTCAGGAACTGTGGAATGTGTCAACACAGAAAGTATCACCACACAAGCAGATTCCTCTCTACTCCCAGCTTGGGTAAACATGGTGGTTCATCTCGCAGGGACAAACATCTCTCACAAGTTCCGTTCTCAGCAGTCTTTTCCCTACTGTTCCCCGGAACAATTTATGCTGTGTGACCTCTGACCTGACCTGACTTCAACACTGCGTCCCATCGCAAAGACAGTAAGGTTACTGCCCTGGGGCTCAGAGTTTGTGAGAAATAGAGGACGAATCTTCGGACAGACACGCACACACAGGAAAACATTTGCAAATGGGAATAGCGACATGATGTGTGATGTTTACAGCTGGTGGAACAGATGCTTATGTTGTATATCAAAAGGTCAACAAGGTCTCATGTTTGTCATTCTAAAATAAATTTTTCAAGATACGTCCAGGGAAACATCCCACATCATGACCTCTGACCTTTCTCTGTAAAATGATGTGCAAAAATTCAGAATTTAAGAAATCAATGAATAATAAATTATTTAATAAATTATTAAATATTAAAGCTGAAGTTTAATAAACGGAGAAAAGATTTCTCAAGAGAGGGATTTCATTACTCACACAAATATTTACTATGACAAGTTTTACAACAAAACATAATTCTTTTTAATTTAGTGTAATTATACCTATAATTATAATAATTAATTTAGTGTAATTATACCTATAATTATAATAATTAATTTAGTGTAATTATAGCTATTTATTTGCTGATATGTTGAATACTGTTAAATACTGGCACAATATATTTAAAAATATTTGAATTTTATAAATCAAAGTATATTTTAATTTTGCTAAACACCATCTCAAATTGTTAACCATATTGTCGTCAGTTAAAAAATATGAACAAATATCCTCAATGTGAATATTCATATAGTAATACTTCTAAAATAAGTGTTATTATTATTGTTGTAGTTGTTTACAAATACAATGTATTATAATAAATATCAATATACAAACCCGATTCCAAAAAAGTTGTGACACTGTACAAATTGTGAATAAAAAGGAATGCAATAATTTACAAATCTCATAAACTTATATTTTATTCACAATAGAATATAGATAACATATCAAATGTTGAAAGTGAGACATTTTGAAATGCCATGCCAAATATTGGCTCATTTTGGATTTCAAGAGAGCTACACATTCCAAAAAAGTTGGGACAGGTAGCAATAAGAGGCCCGGAAAGTTAAATGTACATATAAGGAACAGCTGGAGGACCAATTTGCAACTTATTAGGTCAATTGACAACATGATTGGGTATAAAAAGAGCCTCTCAGAGTGGCAGCGTCTCTCAGAAGTCAAGATGGGCAGCGGATCACCAATTCCCCCAATGCTGCGGCCAAAAATAGTGGAGCAATATCAGAAAGGAGTTTCTCAGAGAAAAATTGCAAAGAGTTTGAAGTTATCATCATCTACAGGGCATAATATCATCCAAAGATTCAGAGAATCTGGAACAATCTCTGTGCGTAAGGGTCAAGGCCGGAAAACCATACTGGATTCCTGTGATCTTCGGGCCCTTAGACGGCACTGCATCACATACAGGAATGCTACTGTAATGGAAATCACAACATGGGCTCAGGAATACTTCCAGAAAACATTGTCGGTGAACACAATCCACCGGGCCATTCGCCGTTTGCCGGCTAAAACTCTATAGGTCAAAAAAGAAGCCATATCTAAACATGATCCAGAAGCGCAGGCGTTTTCTCTGGGCCAAGGCTCATTTAAAATGGACTGTGGCAAAGTGGAAAACTGTTCTGTGGTCAGACCAATCAAAATTTCATCCGGTCTAAAGAGGACAAGGACAACCCAAGTTGTTCTCAGCGCTCCGTTCAGAAGCCTGCATCTCTGATGGTATGGGGTTGCATGAGTGCGTGTGGCATGGGCAGCTTACACATCTGGAAAGGCACCATCAATGCTGAAAGGTATATCAAAGCTCTAGAACAACATATGCTCCCATCCAGACGTTGTCTCTTTCAGGGAAGACCTTGCATTTTCCAACATGACAATGCCAGACCACATACTGCATCAATTACAACATCATGGCTGCGTAGAAGAAGGATCCGGGTACTGAAATGGCCAGCCTGCAGTCCAGATCTTTCACCCATAGAAAACATTTGGCACATCATAAAGAGGAAGATGCCACAAAGAAGACCTAAGACAGTTGAGCAACTAGAAGCCTGTATTAGACAAGAATGGGACAACATTCCTATTCCTAAACTTGAGCAACTTGTCTCCTCAGTCCCCAGACATTTGCAGACTGTTATAAAAAGAAGAGGGGATGCCACACAGTGGTAAACATGGCCTTGTTCCAACTTTTTTGAGATGTGTTGATGCCATGAAATTTAAAATCAACTTATTTTTCCCTTAAAATGATACATTTTCTCAGTTTAAACGTTTGATATGTCATCTATGTTGTATTCTGAATAAAATATTGAAATTTGAAACTTCCACATCATTGTATTCTGATTTTATTCACAATTTGTACAGTGTCCCAACTTTTTGGAATCGGGTTTGTATAAATATAAATGTTATGTATTATTAAAATCTTAAATTAAATAAGAATTTCTTGCTTAAATTCACATTCAAATTCTGCATGTTTGCTGCCTCAATTAAATTTCAGCAGCTGAACTGGAATTTAAAAGCCCTTTTTAATTTATTTCCGAATGGCGCACAACCCTGTTAAAGGTCTTACGCCAGCCCAGCTGTTGGTCTTTTATGCCTGACTGGTAGCAGGAAAGCATCTATTATTTTAGCGTCCAATTACAAAGACACATGCCCTGAACAAACATGCCATGTGTTTGCCTGCCCTCCCTCATCTGTCCACAAACACTGTTTGAGATTGAATCTGACCAACTGTTCTGGACACAACACCCACCTCAATGAAATGAGCCTGGTGAAGCCTCTCTGCAGGTCTGAACCATGCGTTTGCATTTATAGCGCTGATGTGCTGGACAAAGCAGCTCAGTGGACAGAATACCTATTGGGCATCTTTATGAGCACAAAGGAAGAACAAACTTGTTAATGGCTTGATACTAGCTGAATTAAAATAAATTTTATTAAGAGGCTATTTTTTTGGCTTCCATAACATGGAAAGAAGACTAGTGGAATGAAAACAGTGATAATGTGTGATAAGGAGTGATAATATCCAAAAGATTTTCCTCTGTAAAACCTTTTAACTCTGATATAGCATCAAAATGAAACCAAAATTTTGATTATTTTGATCCTGGCTTTATTCAATGTTCATATTTCTGTTTTGAAACAGATTAGTTATTAATTAGATAATGCCTCATTTGCATATTTAAACATAACATTTCATAAATACAAAATTAGATCCAGATTCATTTATTAGAATTCAGATTCAATTAAAGTATATTCAAATGCCTAGTATGAGTCAGATTTCATCCAGATCCAGATCCAAATTCAGATGCAAATCCACATTTAAATCTAGAACCAGATCCAAAACTATGTTCAGATCCATATTCAGATCCACATTTAAATCTAGACCCAGATCCAAAATTATATTCAGATCCAAATTCAGATCAGGATCAAGATTGAGATCCAGATTCAGACCCCAAAGAGATCTCATTAGATCCAGATTAATTTATTAGAATTCAGATTCAATGCCCAGTATGAGGCAGATTTAATTCAGATCCAGATCCAAATTCAGATGCAAATCCACATTTAAATCTAGACTCATATCCAAAACTACGCTCAGAATCAGAACCAGGATCAGATCCGAATTCAGATTCAAATCCACATTTAAATCTAGACCCAGATCCAACATTAGTCAGACAATAGACTCACAACATGAGTCAGATTTCATTCAGATCCAGATCCAAATTCAGATGCAAATCCACATTTAATTCTAAAACCAGATCCAAAACTATTTTCAGATTCATATCCAAATGTAAATCTAGACTCAGATTCAAAACTATATTCAGATCCAGGATCAGATCCGAATTCAGGTTCAAATTCAAATCCACATTTAAATCTAGACCCAGATCCAAAATTATATTCAGATCTAAATTCAGATCAGGATCGAGATTGAGATCCAGATTCAGATCCCAAAAGAGATCCCATTAGATACAGATTCATTTATTAGAATTCAGATTCAATTAAAGTATATTCAAATGCCTAGTATGAGTCAGATTTCTTTCAGATCCAGATCCAAATTCAGATGCAAATCCACATTGAAATCTAGACCCAGATCCAAACCCAAAACCAGATGCAAAATTAACAAAACATAACATTTCATTAATACAAAATTCAATGTATTAATGTACTGTGATCAATTAACTGGATGTCTATTAGATAAACATTTACCCTAATCACCTGTAAGATGCTCTGTGTGGTCTCTATATATGTAAATCTGTTTGTTTTTTTTTCCCTTCAGTTTTATCATTCCTCAGGCGTAAATTCCAAACAGTGTAAGAAAGTTCAGCTTATTGTTTGCATATCATAGAAGCATATTCGTCACACTAGAGGGCATCCCAAAGACTCAATGTCAAAGATGAGTTGATCTTAATATAGCCATGGGTCTAATGAGTAGAAATGGTGTTCAATAAATAATGAATCTTTGTGCCTCAAAAGTTCAAAAATTCAAACCTTCCATCATGAGTCAGACTTTCCAGTGTTCAATCGCCACGGCAACAGTTTGATGATCCCAGTACGTGCTGTGACCTCTGTCTCTCCTTGTGCATTGTAGGAAATAGAATATCAGCAGCTGTTGCACAGTGGGTGACTTCTGCACTCCATCCAGCACGGCTGCCCAACATAACCATGATGATTAATTATGACACAGAGATCTGAAACCTCTTAAGTGGACGGCACACTGCGCCAATGAAACGGGGTGGATTTCCATCTGGATCAGAAAAAGGTTAATATTTTTTAAATGTTCTAATCATGATAAAGATATTTATGCTTTTTTATTATACGTTAAAGCCAGTGTAGCTTAAACTGTCCTGATCAGTGGTGTGAGTTTGCACAGTATCATTCAAATTTGAGGCATCTTCCCAAAATAAACAGCTCCAAAATACTTTAAGTTAGATTTTAAAGGGTTAGTTGTTCATACCCAATGGGCCATAAAAGCAGGTCAGAGTTATAATTGCAACCAAATGTTTGTGAGTATTCACAAAAGCTAAAATTTAACAAACCCACAAGTTAAGGTTGTTATTTTTACTTGCTACTTTTTACTGACTGAATAAATAAGGTTTTCCAGATGCCTAAATCTTTAATATGCTGTTTTTTCTGTTAAAACTGCACATCAATCTATAGTCTTATGTAAAAACACTTGCAAAATGATAGGATAATAGGAACCGTGCATCATTACACTTATAGATTGTACCGTTTAATTTATTTTCAAATGCCTAGTATGAGTCAGATTTCATTCAGATCCAGATTCAAATTCAGATACAAATCCACATTCCATTCTAGACCCAGATCCGAACCCAAAACCAGATGCAAGACTATGTTCAGATCCATATTCAGATCCAAATTCAGGTCCAGATTGAGATCCAGATCCCAAAAGAGATCTAAATAGATCCAGATTAATTTATTAGAATTCAGATTCAATTAAAGTATATTTAAATGCCTAGTATTCAGATCCAGAAGCAAATTCATATATACAAATACACATTCAAATCTAGACCCAGATCCAAACCAGATGCAAAACTATTTTCAGATCCAAATTCACATTCAGATCATAATCACATTTAAATCTATACCCAGATTCAAAACTATGTTCAGAAATCTAGATCCGGATCAAAATCCACATTTATATATAGATCCGGATGTTCAGATTCAAATCCACTTTTAAATCTAGACCCGAATACAAAACTATGTTCAGATCCAAATTCAGGTCAAGATTGAGATCCAGATTCAGATCCCAAAAGAGATCCAATTAGATCCAGATTCATTTATTAGAATTCAGATTCAATTAAAGTATTAATTAATTAAATAAATAAAAAAAACTGTTAATTAATTTAAGCACACCTTAAATTCATTCAGATTAAAATCCACATTTAAATCTAGACCCAGATCCAAAACTATATTCAGATCCAGATTCAAATTCAGATTTCAGATTCAATTAAAGTATATTCAAAGGACTGGCAGATTCAGATTTTTCTATGTATATTCCTATTCATACTGCAGTGATGGGCTAAGAAATTGTCTTATACACAGAGCCAGCCATTAGTCTCAAAGCTGTAAAAGATATCAATATCTCACACCAGCAGCAATAAAGTCTGCAACAGCCGTCAATCCTGCCTCTCTCCTCCTGCCAGACTCTATCCACTTGAAACTGTGCAGCAATCTCGTCAAAAGGACCACAGTGAAAACACCATGATTGAAGCAACCATCTCAAACAATAGAAAAGCATCCTGTCCTGATAAACAGAAGCAGCTTTTAGGAGTAATTTTTGTTTTTTTGTAAGATCAAAGAATTTTTACTTTTATGTTGCCTGTATTATACATAAAATTGATCAAAAGAATCAACCAACATTCAATTTCCGGTTGACCACATATAATTTCAGTCTCATGTTACCTCCAATCGTACATGCACACAGTCTGTCCACACAATATCTAGCCAGCACGTTTAATTTTCAGATAATCCTCTTTCTGACACAACACTTGATTTAACCTAGCTTTGACATTTTCTCATTTGCACCAACATTGGTTTCCCAATTTGGATTACAGCGACACTTCCCCTTGCATACATTTTCTTATCCCAAGGTATTTTTTTTTTTGTTTTTTTGTTTAAATGTTTGTGGAGCCCCACCCTGTTGCCACATTGTGTTTGATGGTTTGATATAAGACAGTCATGACAAAGGGACGCTCGGGAATGTAATCGGGTGTCTGATGTTAGAAGTCTGTTTGAAGTGTCACTATGATACAAAGATCAAACCACAGTTCAGTTGGAATACTAAAGGGTCTCATTTAATCATAATATTGTATAGATTTTATGACAAATTTCTAGTTTAATTGAACCAAAGCAATTTAGAGTCAGGTTTGATCAGATTCAGTCAAAATAAAAGTCTGGTTGAGCCAAGATACTACAGATCTTTCAAAGAATCAAAGAACTGCTTGCTTCTTAAAGGTGGAAAAAAAAAAAACATGCTCAAGTCAAATTTAAGTAAGATGTAAGAAAATAAAATAAAATACATAAAATAAAATGTAAGAAAAAACCTACCTATACATATCATGAGAATGAGATGTCCTGAAAATGTCAGTTGTCATTGTGCGAGGTGATTGACAGCTATGTGGACTATTATGACACTCCTTCAGAGATTCAACCTCTATTCTTTTTGGACTGGACTTTTGTGTTGTAAAAAATAATAATAATAATAAATAAACAGAAAAAAAGAACTATGTCATAAACCCCAGTAAAATTGTACCGAAATTTGTTTTTGTGGGATTATGTCGTGTGTTCCATATGTAGAATCAGAACTTGGCGAATGAATCGCTCTTTTGAGTCGGTTCTTTTCTCTGAAACAAGTAAGTTTGAATCATTTGGAAACTCACGCGATGAATCATTTGAGGGGAGACTGTAAAAATAGCTTAATTCAGATCACAGAGAACAAAAAGATCACTGGAATAAGTGGATATTTACATACATCCATTACAATTAAGCCTGCAAATCCATCCAATCGTTTGCCAGCGATGTAGAAAGTCACCTGCGTGAGCCGCTCGTGAACGACTCTGTACTGCAGGTGCGGAATTTTTCAGACCAAAAGCGTATGCAAACACTAACGATACTAGTATTAAAAAAAGATATTGCCATCTCGCATTTAGGGACAGTGAGGAGGACTGTCTGTCTGAGTGTATGCGAGGTGTTCGAATCTCTCCTCCTCTCACACTCACACTTCCTCAAACAAGCTCGCGCTCCCTCCCCTCTGAGGTCGCAGTCCTCCTGTCTGTGTATCGGCAAGGCTCATGTAGTGTATGTGACTGTATGTTGAGGGGCTGAACTCAAAGCCCCCCGTGGCCGCCCTGACTGAGAGCAAAGGGAGGCTGTCGATTTCCCCCAGAGACCCCATTGCAGATGGTGTGAGCAGTGAGGGGAAAAGTTTATGACAGCTCTGCTGTTTTCGGTTCACGGCTGCCCCCATGGAGCTTTTTGATTTTACGGATGCAGCTACAGACTTTTTACCAGGCTGTTTGACTCAGTAATGCACTTGTATCGGACAGAGTCACGTTCGGGATTGAATCTTGGATCACAGTGAAACCACGTACTGGATTTGTTTTGAATTTTTTCCACTTCATTTCTGTGGACGTTTTCTGGATAGCAGTTTTTAAGGTAATAATAGTCTGTTTACAGTCATTTTGGATGCTGCTAATGACAAGTTGGCTGTGTGAATGTGGTTATTTTGCTGTCGTGAGACGTGTGTATGTTTTGCAAAGCTGAATGTAGAGGTCATCCAGCACCCAGAGTATGGTGTGTGTATATGTTTATTTCTGTCATAGCCACAGAAACACATAATGAACTATAATCAGGAAGGGACATTTTTATTTTAAGATTATATATATATATATATAAGGAATATTTTTAAGAAATGCTAAAGTTTTGTAGGCATATGTAGGCTATATATTAAACTTAAATCTTAAAATAAAAAAAAACATTCATAGACATGTTATTTGTCAACTACCCACATATATTTAAACAAACCTTAATAAGTTCCATATCTCATTGTGGCTAGATTCAAATTTCTACAGCTGTTGTCTACATGTTTTGATAATTTGAGGAAGGATGAGTGTTAAAATAGCTCAGATGTTCTCCTTTTCCAGCATTTAGATTTTAGGGTAGTGTTTTTTTCTTTTCTTTTTCTTTTTCCTCTGAAACACTTGTGTTGGGCATCCAGAGGTTGGAGTTCTCAGTTTTACATGTGTTATCTCAGATGTTTCTCCTAACATTCTTAAGGAGAAATAAATAGACTCAAATGATGGTTGACAGTAACAGTAGAGGTATAAATAAATGTGGAAATATTTTAATGCAGACTTTGGCAAATATTGTAAAGATATTTTCTGAAACTCTAGAGGAGACATAAGATTTGTGTTTTTCTCAAGTGAAAAATCAGGGCAATTGAGCCATTTGCTCTTCATTTATTCATTGCTATGTAACAATTGAAATATTAAAGTGCTCTCATTTGTGGTATTTAATTTCTATGGACAGAGAAGCATCTCTCATTAACTCTGCTCACACTGAATGAAGACATGTATCTGGAGTCAGTTTGAGGTTCATGTTGAGTTAGAGAGGTGTGGGGGAGAGGTAGATGGAGATGCAGATAGAAACTAATGAAAGGAAGAGGCAGGAATGAACAACAATCTGTCAGCTCATTGACACTGTAGGAGATGATGATATCTGGAAGAGAATGGAACACACAGTTCGGCGATAATTCAGACACAGAATGGGTAATGCTGAATGTATCTATGCGTTTAATTATTTAATTTCGTTATCTAGGAGAAACTATTGAGATTTTAAAGACATCTCATTTGTGTTTTTTCTTTTCTATGGGTAACATCACATTCAGAACATACTGCACTGGAGGTCCTCTTCCAATCTCCTAACCTTATTACGACTTTACGATTATGGTGCTTTAGCGTTGATGGAAGAACTTTATTTGCCTGTAAGGAGAGAGCGACATAACTGTGGCTATTTAGAGGACTGATCTCCTTTCATTTTCCCCATCAAACCCTGCATGACCCAACGCTGTGATTGTGATTGTGATGCGGGCTTGTCTGTCTCTGTCTCGTTCAGGCATTGCGTGCAGCTCGCTGACTGCAGACCATCTCATCTGGTGTTTGGAAGCAACCAAAGTCAGAGAGGCAAATTTGTACAAACAGTTGTGTCACTTTGGCAGCTATATTTTAGCTTTTCCAGTCTTGTTCACTAACAATATTTATTTTTTACTAGCAATCCTGGCAGCAGTAATTCATTGATTAATGATGAAGTGATGGAGAAGAGTGTTGTAGCCAAGTGCGCATTTGACATTTTTAAAGGGTTAGTTCACCCAAAAATTTAAATTCTGTCAACTCATCCTCATGTCGTTCCAAATCCATAAGCCTTTCATTTATCTTTGGAACACAAATTAAGATATTTTTAATGAAGTCTGAGAGATTTCTGTCCCTCCATTGAAAGTCTATTCAACTCTGACAGTTCAAAAATGCTCATAGAGATTGTAAATTATATAAATCAAGCAGTTTAATCCAAGTCTTCTGATGAGACATTATCTTTTATATGATTAACAGATTTAATTTAGGCCTGTATTCATATATAAACATTGATAAGCGAACATAGAGCATTCAAATTTGGTAAACTAGCTAGAACCAGTGAGGTTCATTCTGGCGTCACACCAGTTCGTGCTCCCACAAAAACCAATGAGGTTTGTTTTAGCGCATTAAGCAAGTAAAGTTGAGCATCTGTTTACCATATTTAAGTGCTTTTAAGTATGTTAGCTGATCAATGTTTCTAAAAGCTTAAATTCAATCTCTTCATCATTTAAAGCGATAATGTCTCTTCAGAAGACTTCATATGGATCATATCTGATCATATGGAGACTTTTTGGGTGAATAGATTTTCAATGCAGGGACAGAAATCTCTTGGGCCCTGTTTACACCTGTATTAAGATTTAATCGGATTTAATCAGATCACAAGTCGACTAAGGAGACACATTCCTGTTTATACCTGGTTTTGTCCAATTTGACCACTTCTGCTTTCCTGTAGCTCAAACAATAAGAGTCATGGGTTCGATTCCCAGGGAAAAGCAAGAACTGACAAAAAATGTGTACCTTGAATGCAATGTAATTCGCTTTGGATAAAAGCATCTGCCAAATGCATAAATGTAATTGTAAATGTCCTGATTTCTTCTAGGCGAGGGCCTATGGGTGGATAAATGTATAGGCTTTTTCAGATCTTTCGATCTAATGGACAAAATAAGCTTGCGCAATTTACATATGAACGCGCCCGGAGACGACGGAAAACATATGGAGCAGCCTCTATTGTTTTTTAAAGGGTATATATTATAACACACACAGTTTCTGCCAATCTCATGTTAATCTTGAGTATCTATAGAGTAGTATTGCACCCTTCATATCTCTAGATTTATCATATTTATAAAAGGCTGATACGCTGTACCGATTCTTTTCCGAAAACAGCCGAGAACTTTCTATTCACTATACATTTGTGTTGTTTATGTTGTATGCACTTACGCGCCGAATGCCAACAAAACACAGAAATTTGATGCAGTTTCACTCACCGCCTGCAGTTTTGACTCGACTGGGAACAAACAAACACACTTGCAGAACTCCGTTGGCGCGCCGTTTCCTTAATGCTGGGTTATTTTGGAAGCTGAACAAGGTTATCTTCACAACCAAAAACACAAAACCAAAACACTCACAACCAAAAACACACTTCTTTAGTGACGTTGTTGATTTCGTGGTCTAAAAACAAAATGACAGCGCTGCCGACGGCTTCTATAACCCGAATGAATGATGGACATGCTCTTGCTCTCACTCTGGTTTGTGAGTGCACACGCTCATCCGGGAGAAGTGCCCATACAAGGAATTCCACCCTTTATGATGTCATACAGGGCCATACTCGGAAAAAAAAACTTTCAGAAACTTGTTTGAATCCTGAAGTAGTGTATTTGGCACAGAAATACTCCATCCTACGTCCAACTCGTTTTTTTTTTTTTTACATTTTGGCCATGTTTAACATGAGAATCCAACTCTTTAACCGTGTAAATAAGTCATAATGCATGAAATAGCATTAGAACCAATTAGCATTAGCTTTCACAACTAGGTGAGAACCTTTTGGTTTGGCAAAAGTTTCTCACCTAGTTGTGAAAGCAGTAATGGTCTAAAGACTAAGAATATGGTCTAACTAGTCTAAACAGTCTAAACCTCAACAAAGAGGCAGTCTGGCGGCCCACTGAACCACCAAATCCATCCCAATCTGAAGGTGGCAGCAGTATTATCATTATGATCCTTAAATTAACAGTTGGTTTCCAGAAGTTCTGTTTTAGCAACTATTTTTTTCCCCTTATCTGTATGAAAAAAGCCAGTACGAGGCCAACACCCATCGACTTACCAACCACTTCTGCTAAAATTTCCCCAAATGACTCAGACAGTCATATGCCTAGATGTGTGGTTTTGCACAGATGTAAGGATTCCTCAAGGGGAGTTTATTTTAATTACCATGTGGCATTATGATATTTAGAACCTGACTTGTTGTGACAGATATTTATATATGATAAGAATATATATTCTGTCATCATGTACTCAATCTAATGTTTAAAACATTTATCTACTCTGTGGAACACAAAAGTTATGCAGAACGAAATGACTCTTTATGTTACAATGAAAATGGATGGGGACGAGGCTGTCAAGTTCCTAAAATACTTGTATATCAATACTTGGCAAATAAAATACTGATGGTTTTGGGTGTAACAATATGTCACAATATATCGCAATACAATGCAGCAGTATGTATCGTGGATAGTGACAATCTGTATTGTGTATATAGTTCACCCAAAATGAATTACTGTGTGAGTTTTAGTGTCAGTACTACATAATGTATATCTGTGGGTCCTGATAATGCCAAATGTCTTATGTTACAAGTAAAAAGCAGCCTACGTTATTTTAAATGTATCTAGTCAGTGACAGTGCAAGCATTTTCAACTAAAATAATTCTGTTTTCAGCTTCAAAATCATGAATATTTTTATTCTGGTGTCACCATTGTCCTGTGCATTGGGTTACCAGCACCAAGTCCATGCCTATTCATTTCCACCCCCAATGTAATACCAAATTTAGCATTTTAATCAATAGTAATTACTCCATGTCTTGGAGTATCGCAATAATATGATATCATGAGTTTAGTATCGTGATATGTATCGAATCATGACATGAGGGTATCGTTACTCCCCTACTGACGGTACTTTCATGGTATGGTAGTTTTTTTGTTTGTTTTATTGAAATATTCGTTTCAATTTAATATACACTGCCGTTCAAATGTTTAGGGTTGATACGATTTTTTAAGTTTTCAAAAGAGAAAAATAATTGTTAAAAATAACGTACTTTTTCAATATATTTTAAACGTCATTTATTCCTGTCATGAACAAAGCTGATTTTTAAGCATCAATACTCCAGTCTTCAGTGTCAAATGATCCTTCAAAATCATTCTAATATTCTAATACTCAAGTTTTTATTTTTATTTTTTATTATTATTAGCAATGTTTAAACACTCCCATTTTTTTAGGATTTTTGGGGTGAAAAGAAAGTTCAAAAGAACACCATTTATTTGAAATGGATATCTTTTGTAATATTATAAAAATATGACTGTCACTTTTGATCCCTGCTGAATAAAAGGTAATATAAACTAGTAGTTGTAGCTCCAGAGTAGTAACTCCTGACAAGGCAAATAGATTGGAAACAGGAAGTAGAGCCAGCCATTTATACTTTTGCTAAATCTTCTAAAACAGGTGAAAGAAAACAGCATGCCCTTATGACATCATATACTCACTTGAATCATATGTCACATATGTCAGTCAAACATCAGTGACAGACAGTCGAACCCTGGCCGTGGACGTGCACACTGGCAGAAAGACGTATCTCACAGCCCTCTGTGGTTTTGGCACATTCTCTCCATATCAACACACTTATTCATCAGTGCTGCAAACCACATATTCTTATATTCTGATATTCTTATGCCAGTTAATATTGATATAAATGGAATTGTTTTTTTCAGTGTCTTTTAGTACTGAATTAACATGCTTTTTCCCCCACTGAGCTCATTGCAGTGCATTCTCGGATTGCTTAATCCATAAAGGAGGATACATGCATTGAATTTCTTTCCTTTTATTTGCGATGCTAAAATCTTGTTATGCAACCTTACACGCAAGGTCATAACGTGGCTAAAATGTGTAATGTTTTCTCTCTCTACTTTCTGTATGCCTTTTCAGACATCAATATCTCTAATGCTCTCTGGCCTGGTACCAGGGCTTTGTGTTTCACGGTCAGTTGGGCTGAATGTGGCCGTCAGCATTAGCAGACAGCATTAGCTGTCAGGAGCCGTAGACAGAAGTGACCAGCAGCTGTCAGACTGAAACACAGACAGGCAGACAGACAGACAGATGGCTGGGATAAAGCCTACGACGTGCCTGTTTTAGACCACTCACTTATAGACACACAAAGAACTGGCTGATATAAAGAATGCATGACCACTCAAGGGATTTACTGCCCTTTGGGGCAACTGAAAATGCCAGATTAATGGCGTCTTTTCCATCTCAACGCCCCTTTAATAAGCAATGTTTTGTGGGTTTTCTTAGTGGTTCTGATTTAGCACAAGCAATGACTGTTAGTTGAAGTTCTGTTCACCAGGGATCAAATGCGCTAGTTGATGAATCTAGTGCAGATGCACAGAACCTTTAGCTAAGACCAGTGGGTGCTAGGAGATTACTAGCGGTTATATAGTCAAAACATGTAGGGTTGCTATATTTTTTTAAGTCTCCTATGCTCAAGATTGCATTTATGTGATCAGAAATAAAGTAATATTTTGAAATATTACAATTTAAAATAACATTTTGTATTTAAATAATTTAGAAATGTATTTTTTTTGTTCCTGTGCTGAAAAAGCAGAATTTTCAGCATCATTACTCCAGTCTTCAGTGTCACATGATCCTATCAATTATCAATGTTGAAAACATTTGTGTTAATATTTTTGTGGAAACTAGTGGTCGGACGATACATCACCAAGGCCGATATATCGGCTGAAATTTTTTAAAAGGGTCTTAAACTGCATTTTTTAAATTGTTTTATGATGTTTCCTGGGGTGCAATTATTAGAATGCTTTTTACATCAAAAATTGTCATAATTTATAAATAAAAGCTCTGAACGCTCCGTTTTAAGGGGCGTGTCCGCTGGGAGACTTCAGTGTAAACACCCACTGCTGTGATTGCCTAACGTCTTTGCATTTGAAATAGTATTACTCCCTCTTTTAGCTCGTTTTGAAAAGTGTTGTATTGCATTTAGATCTATGGCATTATATTAAGATTGTGGCATGAAAGGTTGCAGTGATGATCACACACATGCTGAGTGCATGAAAGCAGCAATCTCGTCATTGCAACTTAGTTTCTGTACACTAACGAATGCTTTCATCTTCACTAACAGTGCAAACGTGATAATAGTTAAGAGATTCGTTGAATAAAAGGTGAGTCACTGATAAACTCTCACTGTTTACACAGCTGATTGACAGCTCCAACGATTGCAAAGGGAGCTTTCTTTGATTGCTTTCTTTATAGAATTTAATCACTGTTAAATAACAGATTATTTTCATCCTACTAAGAGAAACAGCGCAAGTTGATGTTTAGTCACTGGTCTGACTTACTGACACACAGACAAAGAACATCTGACTACATGAATCATCACATTTCAGATCAGGCATTAGAATTAACACAGTTACTTACTACACAGTTGTTGCTTTACTGTTGAACACAGTCACTGCACAATATTTTGTAATCCTCAACGGTATGTTTATTGCTTTGGTTTAACACTAGGCCTATGTTACATGCGCAAATCGGTGGGCGGGGCTAAACAGGCAGCGATGAAGTAGGCGTTGATATTCGTCTGCTGAGGCGGTGCTTGCCTCCCTTTGACGTCATAGATCCCCACTATGAAAAACCTGTCGTTTGCTGGGCCTGGTGTCTATAAAAGCTTTTCTTTGACTAACCAGGAAGTTTTCAGCTCTGAAACTTACAGGATATTCTTATATTACCATGACCTTTTATATATCAAAAGCTCAAGGGAAAGTTGATTTCTCAATTCATCACCCCGTTTTCTTGTTGGGCAAATATGTCAGACTTTTATTTTGACATCTAAAGTATCAAAGCTTATTTTACAGATTTCAGATTTGAAAAGAACAGAACAGTGTGCATTTGATGGAAAAAATCCATTATTTATCAACTTTAATATATATCGGTAAATCGGTTTCTTATTGGGCCGATAACAATAACATAAAAAATTAGCATATATCGGCCGATACTGATATGGTGGACGATCTTGGCTAAATATTTTCATTGATTCCATTGCAGTACATCCTGAAATCTGCATAAGATGCATGAGATTCTGCCTTAGAATTTAGCCAAATTCAGAATTTATTTATTTGGAACAGAGATCCAGCGTATGCTTATAATGTCTAAAATTATTGTCTAGGTGGCCAGATCTCGCGCTCTCTTGTTTTTTTTTTGTTTTTTTTCTTTGAACAAAAAAGCTCATGGTTCCTAGTAATAAAAGGGCCAAACGAAGCCGTGTCAAACACTGAGGCCTGCTCTGTGTGCTCAGCCCTATCACATTCCCATGTGCAGAGTAAACATGCTTAGCAAGCAAAGAGTTCTAAGCGTGAGCAGATGCTACACTCAGGAGAGGGATCTCAAATTAGTCCAGAATGTGTCAGATCACAATCCATAAGCATACATGATTGTTTAGTATACATTAGGATAAACTTTTCTTCTACAGGTAGTTTTCACTGTCATGGTGATGTTTTTAAGAGGATCTTACTTAGCCAGTTAATTAAGGTTGAAATATTTATAGCTAGACAAATAAATAACAACACACCCGGCTTAATATTTTACTCTGCATGTTGTCAAAGATATCAGTGAACATGTAAGATTCACACACACACACACACACACACACACACACACACACACACACACACACACACACACACACACACACACACACACACACACACACACACACACACACACACACACACACACAAATCTATTTAGTTTCAAAGGAGGTCAAAATAAATGAAGAGATTCAAAGAGATTTTTGTCCAGGCGGGATTGGATTTGTCCCCACAGGCTAATCACAAAGCAATAGGCAATTGACTCTATCAGTTTTTCTTGTGTGAGGAAAAACAGTATGTTCAATTTCAGACGGGTTTGAAATCACAAACTATGTTTGCGAGACACAAATGTACCTGACATCCTCATGGGAAACTAGTCCTCTCTGCCTTAGTTTCCAAGTTCTTGCAAGAAAAGTCTTGTCAAGTAATCCATTATATCTGATTGAGATGTTTGTTACAGAAAACTGCACAGGATGTTTTTTCATCCGTGTGCCAGGGAACACTAGCCAAGAATTGACATAAATGTCAAAGCCTCTATTAGATATAATACCACAGATCAGAACATAATGCTGGGATCTTTGTGTTCTTTATTGATTGATGTTGGCAGACATACACACAGGAACTTTTCTGTCCATTGTAATGAAAGCCAGTGGTCTTTGCTGTGAGTAAACGTCCATTGTTTACTTGTTCCAAATGGATGGCTTAAAATGTTTATTTGCTCTTTGAGACTGATCAGAAGCGATTAATAAAGTGTGTGCAGTCACTGGCTGAAGATTCACCGCAGTGAATGGCTGGATCTGCATGTTAATGTTACACTTTCACATTCACGCTGCAGATTCTGCAGAGAACAGTGAGGAGATTTTATTTGTTAAGCAAAAACACAGATGTTCTGGTCATAGAACGTCATTGTGAATGTAAGTCATGTTTTAGCAGGTGATTTTATTGTTGTTTAACATCAATGTCTCTCAAAAGTCCGTAACTTTTTTTGATTAAAATATGTTGTGGCTCTCCTCCCCACGGGGTTCGGGAAAAGTTTGATTTTCCAGCTTGCTCCGTTAGTGGTGAAGGAGTTGGCTAAGGCGAACACTAGCGATGACATACGTCACGACCAAACCTTAGCGATTGGTTATGGCGGATCCAATAGTTTTAAACTTCAACAGAGTACCAACCTTCAAGGAAGTTAACGCTTGTCAATGGAGAGTGGCCAGACTCTCTGTACAAATGAAATGTACGAGAGTCTGGTAGGACCAGGCTATGGCACTGGTGGATTTTCGTGGGAAATTCGAGCATGCCACTGTTCGTCTTTGTGTCATTACATCACGTCTGTATACATAAAGGAGTCGGGCTAGTAGTATTATCGCGTGTGTGGATGCTGCAGGTGGCGGATCATTTATAGTCTTTTCTCAGAGCAGCTGGAATAATTAAACTTATCATTTTGATGGCGGATTGTAATCGAGAAAGGACCAAACGACAATCATCAGTGACAACTGGAGATTCACCCGTAGTCAAAAGCAAAAGATTAGACTGTACGGAAATTGAAATCTACAGGTAACGCTAATACACACTAAATACATAGGCACCCAATGCTGATGTTGTTAACATTAACAATTTGAGAACAAAGTATAATAATAATAATAATTTGCACCATTGATTTATTGTAATGCTTTTTTTTCTCAGTTGATCTGAACAAAAGTGGCAGCCATGTCACTAACTTGTCCAGATTTTGGTCGTACTTCCAAGACGTAGTACTGTATTCACACAGGTGCAGGGACTGACAGCCACACAAACTCCTCAAAACATTACATTCATCCGTGCTGAAGAGCCGTGCCGATGCACAACCCACATTAAGATGATAATTCCACAAATAACTGCAATTGAAGGTTTCAAACAGAGATGGCGACAAAGAGGCAAAACTTACGGACTGCAGCTTTAAAGGGGTACTTCAGCGCTGGGAAGATGAATGTGTATTTAAACTGGGTCATTTATGTTGTAGAAATGTGAAATTATTTTTTTATTTGGTGCCTTCTAGACTGAGAAAAGACAGAAAATTTATTTTTGTCTCATGTTGATGAAAGACAACAACTCCCAGAATGCACTTGCTTCGCTGCCCAACGAGGCCACTCCCAAAGCCACTGCTACTGGTTATCACTTGCCCATCATGACACTGCCCCCACCATCATTTTGATTTTCATAGTAATAAAATAATTTCGTTCAGTTAGAGAACAGGCACTACAATTAAAAACTGAATGTGTCTGTTCAATATAATATGAGTGAGCCGAGTGAGTGTCACAGCACAAACGCAGCAGGAGTCAGATTACATTCATCACGAGAGCGAAGAGCTGAGGTAAGCGCGGCAAACATTCATAGTGTGTGTTCAGTCTGGCGTGTTTTCAGATCATGCCAATGGAGGCTTAACTTTCATAGGAATTCATTTGAAAAGTTGAAACACTCACTTTGCACCGCTCCGCCTCTGGCCAAAAATTCCTCTGATGACGCAAAATGATGATATTTGCGTCATCGGAGGATTTTTTCCAGAAATAAAATACATAAATCTCTCGTCTCAGGGGGATATGAGGGGGCACGATAATTCGAATATACTACCGGGTTTCTACTGATACAAAGCTTAATGCTAATTGCTGAAGTAACCCTTTAAATTGATGATTGTTGAAAATGAGAAAAGATTTGTGGGTTTTCAAAAGTGTGCTTTTACAATTTTCTGGAAGTGTTTTGAAGGATGTACATGATAATTTTGGACCTTGCAGATGATTTGCAGATTGTGAGAAAACCAAAACCAGGAACAAAAAAGACCTGGAAAATGAATTTCAGAATATTTACATGTTAGGCTTTTGCATTTTCAAGCAAATCACTCACAATATATTGTAGATTCCTGCTAAATTATTATTATTATACTTAAGGGAAGTGAGGACTTTGTATTTACCCTATACTGTTTTCATAAAAATGACCATAGTTTGTTGTAAAGTAACCATATTTATGAATATAAACGTGGAGCCACTGTTTTTTTACCTATTGTTTGATTACCGTGTAATTTTAAATTTAAATAACACTGTTAAACAAACTATACATTTTCATTAGGTTGGAGATCAGTGTGTTTTGGTCAGAGCCGCAGTCTTGTGAGAGATTATCTAACCATCTTCTCCTTTCCATAAACATGGGATTTTGTTCCCTCTGGAGATTTTCTTGTATGCATGTTCCTGTTAATGCACATTGTTCTCATATTCCCACACCAGACAAACACACATACACAGTCCCAAGGTCAAAGAGTGTGAGATATTCAGCGCAGGATTCCAGAATTGTGAATTAAAGAAATAAACAAACAAACAGACATCGACTGTTGTAGCAGAGTCCGTATAAGTGAGAAAATTATTTAATAATTTATTTTACAATATTTTGCAAGCAAGGAAACTGCCCTCTCACAAGAACATGCAGAGCCTTTTTTTTTTTTTTTTTTGAAAGTTTGTTTACTGAAGCTACATGTAATACATAGCAATATTGAGCTAAAGAAGCAAAAAGCATATCATTGTTGTCAGATTTGAAATATGTAATTATTAAAATGTAGGTATGCATGTGCATGACATCAATTTTGGCAATATGACATGCTGATAATTAACCGATAAATGTACAAAAAAACAAAACAAGTTAATTTAGGCATCACATATAATGTACAGTATGAAAAACATTTTAAACTGTAACCTTTTTCAATAAATGCATGTTTTATGTATATTTTACACATTTAGTCACCTAGTGCTAGATGATGGTAGGCAGGGGTCATCTAAATATAAAAACTGGGGAAATAATCATGCACAATTAAATGTCCAGTTTTGTACCATCAGCCAATATTAGCAATTTTAAAATACAGTATATGGTGTCATTCATCCTTTCTGAAATTATGACTTTACGAGATAAGAGGGTTCATACAAAATGCATGTTATTTTTATTTAGCACTATCCTGAATAAGGTATTTAAATAAAATATGTTTACATATAGTCCACAAGACAAAAAAAGTTTTATTTATTAAAATGACCCGTGCAAAAGTTTATGAACCATTGATTCTTCATACTGTGTGTCGTTCCCTGGATGATCCACCGCTGTTTTGTGATGGTTGTTCTTGAGTCCCTTGCTTGTCCTGAGCAGTTAAACTGTCCAGTGTTCTTCAGAAAAATCCTTCAGGTCCTGAAAATTCTTCAGTTTCCCAGCATCTTTTGCATATTTGAACCCTTTCCAGCAGTGACTGTATGATTTTGAGATCCATCTTTTCACACTGAGGATGAGTGAGGGACTCAAACACAACTTAAAAAAGGTTCAATCATTCACTGATGCTCCAGTAAGACACAAAAGCCAGGGGGGGGGGCTTTTTGAATTTGAAGGTCAGGGTAAATTGTACTTAATTTGTCTTGTATGTAAGTATCTAATGTTACTTCCGAAGAGCAGTACTAAATGGAAAAAAAGGCTATATATTCCTTATTAATTAATATCTATTCCTCATTGTTTTGCTTATTTTGAAAAACTAGAACTAGAACTGATAAAAATATTTTATTAATAATGCACTTGTATTCAGCAGACTGCAGGGGATATTTAATTCATGAAGCTCATCAATAAACTTCTTTATGCCAGACAGAGAGGCTGTGCAGGAGGATACGTCTGTCTCCGTCATCAGAAGACCAATCGTGCGCCCACATAAGTACACACACACACACACACACACACACACTCATTCATACACGGACATGTGCCCCACTCAATGCCTCGATCTTGTCACCTCCGCTATTATCTTGTTATCCCATTAGCCTCATCAGTTGTTTGGCATGATAATTGAGGAAAAGAGCAGGGCTTTACTAAATTGTACAAAAGGAAATTATGCAAGAGACTAAATTGAATGCCGCTCGACTAGCAGAGACATTAGATTTCATTCACCTCTCTAATGTGTATTTCCATGATTACACACGAGGATGTTATGTAGCCTTTTCATCATGTTGCTTTTGTACAAAGCAAACAGAAAACTATATTTTACATTTTCTGTGGAAAATGTGAGTGGTACTTACTCGCTGCAAAGTGGCTAGTGTGCTATGAGTGGTTGCTGGGATCTTGTTTTGCAAGGGTGTTCTGAATAGTTACGTGGTTATTCACCAAGCACCACTAATAAGAACAACAATCAAAAAAAATGTAAATGATATTTGGCATCTCCAGCACATCCAGGCCATTATTTTTGATTTGAGAGAGAGAGAGAGATAAAAAGTTGTTTCTGTAATATATAATAGAGTTTTTTGTCTCTGATTATTGTGGTAAGAGTCTGTGTTTGATGTTTTGAGCATTCCCAGCGTCCCTGTCGCAGCTGTTGGGTCTTCAGAGAGGAGTTTATAGATGGGAAACTTCAGTGACGCCCCACACAGACAGCAGACAGCTCTAATATATCTCAGAGCCATAGACTTGGCATAGTGACAGAGTTTTACTCTTCTGCGCTGCATGCTGCGTTGATAGACTCATTCAAACCAGGTGCATTAGAATAGTCAAATCTCAAAAACAGTCTTATAGAAAGTCTTCAGACCCACCATTAAATGCCATCTATGTAGACTGGCCCTACTGTAAAGGAGACATGTAAAAAAACAATTGGTTTCTGTATATATTAAGGAAATGTTAAATGATGTAGTAAACTTGCTCAGTAGCTCACCGGTACAGCATTACACTTGCAATCTAAAGCGACAGCCTTAGATTGCAAAAGCCTTGTAGAAGCAAACTAAAATGGGACGATTGATTCAGAAAATGTTTTTTTTACCTCACGTTTGCTTTGCTATATTTAGGATACGATTTAATGTGATTAACGGCTGTCACTGGACATGTCAATTCCGAAATGCTGCAATGCATATAACAACCAACATAATAAAAGTTGATATATTTATGTTAATTTTTTTGGGATAAAACTGACATTTCACCTCGAAAGTGTCGCGAAACATGAAAGAAGCAGCATAATATAATTTCGCCTATGTGTGTGTGCATTCGTTATAATGCACACAAATGAAAAAGATGCATTATGAAAGTAAATAGGGTCAAGTTTGAGTTCATGTTCAACTCTTGGCAGTCAGGTTAGATAAAAAATTGTGGCTTATATTACTTTGGGTTCACTTTTGGAAACGTAAAGTCAATTGTCAATTGTACATTAGACTCTGGCATACAGTGTTCCATGCAATGTGTGCTCAAGTTGTATGCTGTGTACTTTGGCAAATGGATATTCCATGCATATAGAAAATTTGCATACTGCACACAGTTTACTTTCCGAATGCTGCAGAAATAATAAGAGTAGTGTGACAGCTACGATTCCAAACATAGCTTTAGTGTGTGTGATGGCTGTACATCAAAACCATCAGCAGGGTCTCGCTCCGCTCTGCAGCCCTGCACTTGCTAAGCAGATGACGGTAGTCGAGCAGACTGCTAAGGCAGCACATCTGGAGTTCATCGTAACCCACACACTTACACACACCGCCACCTCTGTGCATATGATAACGTGGCAGTGCTGCTTTTCTCACTGTGAAATTACTTTTACTGCAGGAAACAACACTATACAGTATTATAGCTTTATAGTCCAGGTACTTTCTCACAAGTTAAATTTACACTAAATACAACAAAAAAACTAGAAACCATGCTAATACATTTCATCTTAATTTAACTAAATAGTCCTAAAATTCTGTGGAGTGACTTGAATCATTCTTTGAATAAGTTCTTGTATTTGTTATGCTAATTTAAAGGTTCCTAATTTTGTTTTGGAGGTTTCCTATAGTAGGTTTACATGCATCCAAGGTCCAAAAAGTTTTATTAATTTTCTCATAATATACATTGCAAATCTCCTCATTCCTCAAGGAGTCTGAAGTGGTTCGTTTGAAGAGTCAGTCTCTCTAAACCCCTCCTTTCCAAGAGCCTACTCTTCTCTGATTGGTCAGATTGGCCCAGTCTGTTGTGATTGGTCTACCGCTTACAAACATGGAAATAAAACCCACATTATCATATCTCTATTAGAATTTGAATTAGATGTTGTTCGCAGGGCAGCCAATGAAGACCTTAGGCTGGCATTATGCAAATGTGTTACATTGTTACGTAGATTTGTAACAGGAAGTGAGACTGGAATTGCTAACGACTCGTTTCGCCAGTTCAGAATCGATTCTTTCTTTTAGGAGACAATAACTCTATTTGTCTTTGATCTTTAAAGACCTTTTACATTCACAAGCAGCTATGGTTCCATGAAGAATCTTTAACATCGGTCCTTTCCACTGGACAAAAGGTTCTTTAGGTTATTAATAAGTTTTAAAATATAATATAAAATATTATTATTTGGGTGTCAACCCAAAATTGTTCTTCTATGGCCTTGCTGCAAAAACCCCTTTTTGTAACCTTTAATTTTAAGAGTGCACAAACAGAGCAAACAGAATTCTGGGATATAAACCTATGAGTTGCTTACTTATAGTTGTTAAGTATTGATGCTTCCACCATTTCAGCTTCCTACCGAAGATAAAAAGAGAGAACATGTCCCTGTTTGAACCATTTTTGGGTCTCCGGTGCTGTCAGCATTGAGAAACACCATCATCTGAATTCATTTCCGAAGCTGTTTGAGGAAATTAGATGCAGGCGCGGTATTTCAAAATCCTGTCTAGGGCTCAATATGTTCTGGCTCTGCCACTGTCTGAATCATTAATGAGGAAGAGAGCAAGAGAAAATAAGCCTTGACCTCTAAATATGACACGAAAAAGAGGATTACTTCTTTACACTTTTTTTTCCGTCTGCATGTGTTATCTATTTTTCTCTGCATGAAGCGTAGCAGTTTTTCAGCAGATACGGCATGTTCACCTCAAAATCAGATAATAAGTTCTGAAGTAATTTTCTCAGAGTTATGAAGGATAATGTCAAGATTAGGCTTAGAAATTTGAAGGTTCATAGTGAAAATTATGATTCCGGTAGTCAGCATCTTGATTGTGAATCTGACATTAGCATGTCGCTAAGCTTAACCATGCTTTTTTTTTTTTTTTTTGGTTGAAAAAAAATAATGCTGTTATTTAACAAGGATGCATTAAATGTTCAAAAGTGACTGTAAAGACATTTTATAATGTTACAAATAATTAGTATTTCAAATATGACGTTGACATTAGCATGTCGCTAAGCTTAACCACGCTACCATTCAAATGTTTGGGATCAGTAAGTTTTAGTTTTTTAAAAAAAAATGAATACTTTTATTTAACAAGAATGCATTAAAATGATCAAAAGTGGCTGTAAAGATGTTTTATAATGTTACAAATGATTTGTATTTCAAATAAATGCAGTTCTTTTGAACAAAATCCACAGAAATGTTAAGCAGCACAACATTGATAATAATAAGAAATGTTTCTTGAGCTGCAAATCAATATTAGAATGATTTCTGAAGGATTTTGTGACACTAAAGACGGAGTAATGATACTGAAAATTCAGCTTTAACGTCACAGGAATAAATGACATTTCACAACATTAAAATAGAAAACAAAATTTCTGTTTTTACTTTTGATCAAATAAATGCAGCCTTGGTGAGCATAAGAAACTTCTGACAGACCCCAAAGTTTTTAACTGAAGTGTACTTGTGCTCTGTGGTTTCTTATGTAACACACACACAGACTTGATTCTAATAGTTGGGATTCTGATGTTAGCATGTTGCTAAGCTAATGTTTTGATACTCCAAAATCACAAAACTTACATGTAAATACTGGGTGAAACCGATGGTTTTTAATTAAATTAGTAATTTACTGAGTAAAAAATTGAAAAAAACTGTTAGCACTTTAGCACATTTGATCAGGTTTACCTTAAATCAACAACACAGAGAGCTTTGGAAGCTGCAGACAGACTCTGAGTCTGGTCTGCTCAAAAAAGTACTGAGGAAAAAGTACACCAAATGTGATGAATGTTTCCTCAGTTTGAAGTCCAGTGCCACTTTTTGATTTGAATGGGAGAAAAAACTAACTCAAAGGGAATGGTTTCCCACACACACTAGCAAACACACAAACAGCAAATATCACACATGTGCTGAGGCAGCGAGTAACAAATCTACACTGACGGGCATGACATGATCTTGATATCTCGATGAGCATGAAGATTCTAGCTTGGCAGCTCCTCCTTCTCTAAAAGATTTCATCTAAAATCATAAACACTGACATAAAACACCCTTTTATGATTTCAAGCCTTCATGTCTGGCTGTCAGTCACTTAAATGAACGTCAGGTGTTTGGCCGACTGCCGCGTTTTGCAGATATGTGATTCCCAGTCTTGTCTCTCTTTGCTGAAGCACTTGTGGCGGACAGATACACACTTATAATTCCAGCTCCCATCGAAAGCAGCAACTGTTTAGATGTTGAATTTTTAATGGTTTGTTCCTGGACGGCGTCTCCCAGCACAGATTTTAATCTCTTGAGCAGAATGTTGTTGTGGGAAGGTCTGGTGATCTCGTAGACTCATGAAAAGACAGTCTTATTCCAACTGTTAGCAGCATATAAGTTTTCTTTTGGGAAGGTGAGAGAGAAAATGGAAAGGAGTGAGTGGTGGAGGAGACTGGAGGTCACTTCCTCCCTGGTGTCCACAGATTTGCTGAGCTTTGGATTATTTCCTTTGCTACCTGAACTCATAAAGCACAGACTTGAAAAGATCTTGTGGTAATTGTCAAAGTTAATGTCAGGTCATAACATAAAGCCAGTGGGGTCACAGGTCAGACTGTTATAATTTTTGTTATTATTTGAAACAATCGCTTTTAAAAATACTATTATTATTATTATTATTATTTTTTTTCATTTGCACATACATTGACTAACATTCAAAAGTTTGGAGTCAGTAAGATTTTTTTATTTTATTTTCAGCAAGGATGCATTAAGTTGGTCAGGTGACAGTAAAGACATTTATAATTTTACAAAATAAATCTGTTTCAAATAAATGCTGTTCTTTTGAACTTTGTATTCATCAAAGAATCCAACATGATAATGACTGGTAAAAAAACAGCTTTACGGGAATAGGTTACATTTTAAAATATATTAAAATAGAAATCAGTCATTTTAAATTGTAATAATAATTCCACAAATTAACTGTTTTACTGTGTTTTTTTAATTTATTTTTAAATCAAGTAAATGCAGTCATGGTGAGCATAATATAATATTCACTTTAATTTTCTAATAATATTTGCTATGTATAATGTTGTAAGTTGCTTTGAATAAAAGTACTGCCAAATGCATAAATACTAAAGTAATTATAATAAATACATCTCAATTATTTATTATAATTAGTATAATATTTTCTTTATTCTAGTAATAATTTTCTATAATTATACTTTATAATATTAACTATACTTTATAGTATTATTTTACTGTATTATATAGATATTAGTTATTTATATATAGTGTTTTCAAATGATTAATCGCATCGAAAATAAAAGTTTGTTTACATAATATGTGTGTCTGTACTGTGTATAATTATATATATATATATATATATATATATATATATATATATATATATATATATATATATATATATAACATACACATGCATGTATATATATTTAGAAAAAAATCAAAAAAAAAAATATTATTTATATATATATATATATATATATATATATATATATATATATATATATATATATATATATATATATATATATATATATATATATATATATATATATATATATATATATATATATATATATATATATATATATATATATATATATATATATATATATATATATATATATGTATATATATTTAAATACACACACATGCATGTATATATTTAAGAAAAATCTTAAAAAATATCTTAAATATATATATATATATACAGTACTAATGTAGGAAACATTAAGGTTTTTTAATGTTTTGAAAGTAGCCTCTTAATCTCAACCCGGCTGCATTTATTTAATCAAAAATAGAGTAAAAACAGTAATACTGTGAAATATTATTACAATTTAAATTAACTGGTTTCTGTTGTAATATATTTTAAAATGTAATTTATTCCTGTGACGCAAAGCTAAATTTTCAGCAGCCATTATTTCAGTCTGTAGTGTCACATGATCTTTCTGAAATCATTCTAATGTGCTGATTTTTTTATATCTAGATCTATCTATCTTTTTAATTTCTATATCTAAATTTTTTTTATATGTATCTGAACTAATGTTTTAGGCCGGAATAAATGAGCATGACCTTAGAAGTCAAACAAATGTTTTGTGAGAATTTGCGTATCTTGACAAATGCAAATCCCGCATGGATGGAGTGAGCAGTATGGTGACATAGCAGGGCAACGATACTGCCCTTCCCTTGTATTAATACCAGAACACCTGCCTGTGAGGTTAGTCATGTGACTTTTATCATGCTTTCATTTGTATCATATGCTAAAACAAACACTGTCTCGCCTTCTGTCTCGGGTACAGGGAGGTCTGTTGGATCAGTAATGGAAGAGCAGGCTGGCAGCGCGGGTAACAGCCCCCAGCACGGCCGCGGATCGGCCAGGCAGGACGTCCTCCGATGCGGTTGGCTCCGGAAGCAAGGAGGTTTCGTGAAGACCTGGCACACTCGTTGGTTCGTCCTCCGAGGAGACCAACTGCACTACTACAAGGATGAGGACGAGACCAAGGCTTTGGTGAGAAATGTCTTTCTCTTGAACTTCTGTTTTCATCTGTAAAATTGATAGGTCGTGTCTTCATATGCAAACACACGCAGATGTGCACATTACATTTAGGGATGCACCGATCCATCGGCCGATCCTGATACCAATCCGATACCAATGCAGTTTTGTTTAAAAATTCTATGTAGAATTTCTATACCGCAGTGTTGAACTGATAATCACTAAATCTACTAAATGCAGAAAAAGAAAAACAACAACTTAAAAATATATATATATAATCACAATCTATGACAAAAATACAAACCCGATTCCAAAAAAGTTGGGACACTGTACAAATTGTGAATAAAATCAGAATACAATGATGTGGAAGTTTCAAATTTCAATATTTTATTCAGAATACAACATAGATGACATATCAAATGTTTAAACTGAGAAAATGTATCATTTTAAGGGGAAAATAAGTTGATTTTAAATTTCATGGCATCAACACATCTCAAAAAAGTTGGGACAAGGCCATGTTTCCCACTGTGTGGCATCCCCTCTTCTTTTTATAACAGTCTGCAAACGTCTGGGGACTGAGGAGACAAGCTGCTCAAGTTTAGGAATAGGAATGTTGTCCCATTCTTGTCTAATACAGGCTTCTAGTTGCTCAACTGTCTTAGGTCTTCTTTGTCGCATCTTCCTCTTTATGATGCGCCAAATGTTTTCTATGGGTGAAAGATCTGGACTGCAGGCTGGCCATTTCAGTACCCGGATCCTTCTTCTACGCAGCCATGATGTTGTAATTGATGCAGTATGTGGTCTGGCATTGTCATGTTGGAAAATGCAAGGTCTTCCTGAAAGAGAGACGCGTCTGGATGGGAGCATATGTTGTTCTAGAACTTGGATATACCTTTCAGCATTGATGGTGCCTTTCCAGATGTGTAAGCTGCCCATGCCACACGCACTCATGCAACCCCATCCCATCAGAGATGCAGGCTTCTGAACTGAGCGCTGAGAACAACTTGGGTTGTCCTTGTCCTCTTTAGTCCGGATGACATAGCGTCCCAGTTTTCCAAAAAACTTCAAATTTTGATTTGTCTGACCACAGAACAGTTTTCCACTTTGCCACAGTCCATTTTAAATGAGCCTTGGCCCAGAGAAAACGCCTGCGCTTCTGGATCATGTTTAGATATGGCTTCTTTTTTGACCTATAGAGTTTTAGCCGACAACGGTGAATGAAACGGTGGATTGTGTTCACCGACAATGTTTTCTGGAAGTATTCCTGAGCCCATGTTGTGATTTCCATTACAGTAGCATTCCTGTATGCGATGCAGTGCCGTCTAAGGGCCCGAAGATCACGGCATCCAGTATGGTTTTCCAGCCTTGAGATTGTTCCAGATTCTCTGAATCTTTGGATGATATTATGCACTGTAGATGATGATAACTTCAAACTCTTTGCAGTTTTTCTCTGAGAAACTCCTTTCTGATATTGCTCCACTATTTTTGGCCACAGCATTGGGGGAATTGGTGATCCGCTGCCCATCTTGACTTCTGAGAGACACTGCCACTCTGAGAGGCTCTTTTTATACCCAATCATGTTGTCAATTGACCTAATAAGTTGCAAATTGGTCCTCCAGCTGTTCCTTATATGTACATTTAACTTTTCCGGCCTCTTATTGCTACCTGTCCCAGCTTTTTTGGAATGTGTAGTTCTCATGAAATCCAAAATGAGCCAATATTTGGCATGACATTTCAAAATGTCTCACTTTCAACATTTGATATGTTATCTATATTCTATTGTGAATAAAATATAAGTTTATGAGATTTGTAAATTATTGCATTCCTTTTTTATTCACAGTTTGTACAGCGTCCCAACTTTTTTGGAATCGGGTTTGTATTATAATACGAACGGCTCTAATACAGAGTGGCACAAAGCGCGTATACACATCCCGTGCGCAGGATGATGCGTTTGACACAACATGGAGTCACAGCGGCTGCGCTCCGTCTGCATTGAGAAGTTCAAAACACAAAGGGAAGAGATATCGACGCGTAGTGTATCTATCTATACAAAATTTTATTGAGCCATTTCTTTTAACAGTTTAACATTTCAGTTAACGCGTGTGAAGAACAATACAATCTCTAGTCCAGTGTTGTGCTCTAACACACACCCGGTAGAAAGTAACATTTTATCTTTCAACAAAGATAAAGTCATTTTACGCGAAACCATAGACTGTTATCTACAGATCAAGCATAATAGCAGGAACATTGAATCATCTTGGAGAGAGTTTCATTGTGTTGACTGTCGTAACCGAATGCGACACACAGTTTGAAAGCTGAATGGAGAGTGACTGAGAGCCGCAGCGGAGGGAAGCATGCCTTGAACTTGAATTTAATGACTTAAATATTCATCTGTACCTCACATTAAACTATGTAATTGCTTCAGAACACTTATAACACAGTGCACGAAGCGTTGATGATGCTTTATAATGTTTTTGTGCCTTTTGTGTGGCACTGGGGCTTAACAGTAACACACAATATTATAGGCACAGTATTGGATTTGGATCGGTCCTGTCTGACCAATACCCCATCCAGCAAATAATGGCGGATCGGAGCCGATACCGATACTGAGTATCGGATCAGTGCATCCCTAATTACATTGTTTACATACAAATATCACGACATTCTCCAAGTTCATCTCATGCCAAGACCCAAACAAGAGAGGTGAGGAAAGAGTGACCTGCTTTTTACCTCTCATCGACCTCTCCTGAATGATGACTTGTCACGGTTCCTCGTCCAACAATGGAGATTTTTATCCTCGAGGTCATGCAGCTGGTCTTGAGTAGGTGGACAAAAGTGTTTACTATGGAATCAGGCGGGAATTTGAGAAGGTTCCATAAATCTCCCTTAAAAGCATCCCGTCTTGTGCCTCCACTGAGAGGAAGACAGGCTCTTTGCCTACAGGAATATTAAAGATTTATACCTTCACGTCTGCGTTTTAAGGTTCGTCTCCCCTATATCTTTGAAGTTCCATGTTCAGCTTTAATTTTCATGTTTAATGCTCTGGTAGAGCTTGTCACAGGTTTCGTCAGCAGTCAGATATTGGATTTCATCTTCATTCGGGGTTTCGTTGACAAAGCTATCAAAGGACACTGAATACGCCTTTTGAAGGAAACGAGAGTCTTTGAAGTTCTTCAGACGAGCATATTTGAGGTTGTTAAAATACTTAAGAAAGGATAGATCCTGTGAAGCTCCACTGGAAAGTGTTTACACAAATATGAGAAAGTCTTTATCAAAATATTAAAGCGTTTTCTACTTAGTGACTAACTAAAGTTTTCTACTTAGCGTTTTCTACTTTTGAGTAGTTCTGTTGAAAATAAACTTGAAATTACATTTTGGCAACGCTTTACAATAAGGTCTCATTCGTTAACATTAGTTAATGCATAAACTAACAATGAGCAGTACATTTGTTAGTGTTTATTAATCTTTGTTCATTTTAGTTCATAAAATCCAGCTGTTCATTATTTGTTCCTGTTAGTTCACAGCGCGTTAACTAATGTGAACAAATACAACATTTGATTTTAATAATGTATTAGTAAATGTTAAACATGAACTAAGATTAATAAATGCTGTAATTTATTCATTGAATTAATAGTAATTCTTAGTGTACCGTACCTTATTGTAAAGTGTTACTGACATTTTTTGCCCATGTTTTTATACAAATAGTGCAGTAAGTATAAGTAAATATTCTAATGAATAATACACTATAACAAAGTGATGTATTTATCATTATTACTGTAATGTTTTAATAATATTATTATATATAATGTTATACTATTATGAAGCAAATATAATAACTATAACTCATTGATTATTATTATAGTCTTTATTATGTAGTCATATATGCTTTATAATTATAATATATGCATTATAATATTTACTTTAATATATTTCGGTATTATTAATATTTTACGGTGGTATATTTTGCCTATGGATTTATCATAATATTTAGATTTACATTTATCATAATTTACACTTTACAATTGTGCAAAGTAAACCTTTTATAATATTTATTTTCTAATAATATTTACTGTATGTTTAACTAAATAAATAATTAATGATTATATATTTTTTCTTTGTTATAACTATCATAAATGCTTTATAATTAAAAAAACGCATTATAATATTTACTTTAATATACTTTGGTATTATTAATATTTTACTGTGGTAAAAAGATTTTTCCAATAGATTTATCATAATATTTAGATTTTAATTAATAAACATTTACACCTAAAAATGTTATAATTTTTTTCTAATATTTAAATTTATTTTCTAATAATATTTACTGTATGTTTAAATCCTATTAATAATTATTAATATTTTTGTTATAATCATCATACATGCTTAAATATAAAATATGCATCATATTTATTTCACTTTAGAATTAATAATACTTTTCTTTTAGTATAAAGATTTTAAGGAAGGGTTTATTTATCATAATATTTACTTTTACATCATATTTATGTTATATGTTCATAAAGTAAACATTTTATAATATTTTCTAATAATATTTAATTTATAACTTTATAATATTATGAAGTAAATATAATAAATAAATACATGATGCATTACTATTATATTTTCTTTATTGTAATAATGATATTTTCTTTTATTATTATAATACTTGCATTATGATATTTACATGTATAATATTATATATTAACTATTATAATACATAAATCCTCTGTAATATCTTTTAGAACCATTTATGTGAAGCGTTTGGTTTATGTTTAGTGGTAGTTGAGTTTTGTGTGCACGGACTTGTTTGTCTGTAATCTATTTGTACGACATTTCATTGTAAATAAGCCGCCATTCAAAGTTCCTAAAGCGGTTTGTGGGTCAAGTGTAGAAATATTTCTGTCAAACAAGTTGAATTAGTGATTGATTGTCATTCATGGGTTTTCTGTGGGTTAATCCCACACTATGTCTGGACTAGTGCCGTTTGTGCGTGCATTGTGTGTCAGTGTTTTCATCTTTGCACATGTGTGTATGAGCAAGAAAGCAATAAGAGGTCAGGGGAGCTCAGACATGCTTTGCCATGACAAAGCAAGTGCATTGATGCGAATCACCACAAATCAAACCCATGTGCCCATGTGTGCAAAACTGATTCATAAGACCTCTGATGACCTGGTAACATCAAAACTCAGGATATACTCATGCTTTTGATCTGCTTTTTCTTCACAAAGCCACTGCTGAAGTATTTGAAGAGCAAATGGAAAGGCAGACATGAGTCAGTGACTGTTATGACAGGCTGTTGTTGACACAATAACCAGACATTCAACCATGAAAGGACAGCTTTTGTTTTTTCTTTGCATATTGTTTAATCATTGCCATAAACTTCTCCATATGTGCAGAAATAGTCAAAATAGTTCCATGTATGTGTGCTGGTCTCAGAGGTCTCTATGGCAACGGCTTGCAGTGCTACAGGGAAAACCACTGACACCACATCAGACAGAAGATTCAAATCATGTTTTGACTGTCTTTGTGCTGAGAGAGAGAGATCTGCTATGAATTCTGCACCCGTCTAATGAGAAACAGACTATCTATCTATCTATCTATCTATCTATCTATCTATCTATCTATCTATCTATCTATCTATCTATCTATCTATCTATCTATCTATCTATCTATCTATCTATCTATCTATCTATCTATCTATCTATCTATCTATCTATCTGTCTGTCAATCTGTCTGTCTGTCTGTCTGTCTGTCTGTCTGTCCATTCGTCCGTCATCTATCTGTTTGTCTGTCTGTCTGTCTGTCTTTCATCTGTCCGTCCGTCCGTCCGTCATCTATCTGTCTGTCTGTCTGTCTGTCCATTTGTCCGTCATCTATCTGTTTGTCTGTCTGTCTGTCTGTCTGTCTTTCATCTGTCCGTCCGTCCGTCATCTATCTGTCTGTCTGTCTGGCTGTCTGTCTTCTGTCCATCCATCATCTGTCTGTCTGTCTGTCTGTCTTTCGTCTGTCCATCCGCCCGTCATCTGTCTGTCTGTCTGTCTGTCTGTCTGTCTGTCTGTCTGTCTGTGTGTCTTCCGTCCGTCTGTCCGTCGTCTGTCTGTCTGTCTTTCGTCTGTCCATCCGTCCGTCATCTGTCTGTCTGTCTTCTATCTATCTATCTATCTATCTATCTATCTATCTATCTATCTATCTATCTATCTATCTATCTATCTATCTATCTATCTATCTATCTATCTATCTATCTATCTATCTATCTATCTGTCTGTCTGTCTGTCTGTCTGTCTGTCTGTCTTCCACCCGTCCAGCCATCCCGTCCGTCCGTCCGTCCGTCCGTCCGTCCGTCCGTCCGTCCGTCCGTCCGTCCGTCCGTCCGTCCATCCATCCATCCATCCATCCATCCATCCATCCATCCATCCATCCATCCATCCATCCATCCTCTCTCTCACCTGGATGCCTGTTGACGGCAACATTGCTCAAATAGTTGCCCCGTGTATCATCACCTTTTAGACTGTTTTTAAACGGTGATATTTAGTCTTTTTGTGGCTTTCACAAGAACCAGCTGTACTTCAGTGAAGCTTTTTGACCAAATCAAACAGTAAGGAAAAAGATCCTGTTTAACACTGGCTTCAAAGCCTATGAATAATCTGAGAATGTGCAAACTTTTAAAGTCAGGGCTTTTGATCGTATAAATGCAGTCATTTTGTGAAAGTCTGCACAAGGTGTTTGTGTAGGAAAAGTTTGCAAAAACAGCTTCGCCTTATACAACCTTACTCGTTCTTTGCTTCTCCGAGCATGTCTTTCTAAGATAGCAAGAAAAATGACACTAAAAGTTTGAATGCTCCTAAAAAAAATCAGTCTGTCTTCCCATGGTGAACCTCTTTTTGAAATGCACAAAGAAAGCAAGAGTACAAAAAATTTATGTTGGCATATTTCAGCATATTTCTAGTCTAATAAACACAAACAACTGAAGTTATGCATCACAAACAGGTTTTGAATACCATTTAAACACCTTTAAATATTCATAAGCATTACAGCATGTGATTTTCATTGGCCAAGATGTAGCCTAACCCTTCCAAGCATATTCTGTCTCTGTTCATCTCTCCTGCCTACACACCAAAGGTTAGGCTTTCAGAAAAAGGGAGCTAGACGGCAAACGGAAAGAACAACCGTCGGCCCACAATGCATCTGTTGTTCTGCTCTCTGTTTTATGAATGAGATCCCTTATGCACTTCAAAACGTGGAATATTATGGAGCCTGCCAGGAAAGACAATACAAGACCTCTCAGTGAAGTGAACACAGATATTTTCAAGGACTTGTGTCCACCTATAATGTTTGAGAAGTGAAAAAAATATTTTTTTCCCCTTAAGTCTACTTATAATGCCATAATTTAGTTCGCTCTCTGACACTTAGAGGTTGTTTTTGTTACTTTACCTTTAAGACTGAGTGGGCCTAGTCGGTGAATACTCAATAGCTATGAAATGAATGAATGAATGAATAAAGAAATTAATATGTTTATTCATCACAGCAGCAAAAGTGACAGTACAGACAAAGATTATCCTCAAACCATTACTGAACCATTTTTGCTTTGTGGCAGGGCGCATTATCCTGGTGGAAGAGCCACAGCCACCAGGGAATACCGTTTCCATGAAAGGATGTACATGGTCTGCAATGCTTAGGTAGGTGGTACGTGTCAAAGTAACATCCACATGGATGGCAGGACCAAAGGTTTCCCAGCAGAACATTGCCCAAACAATCACACTGCCTCCGCCGGCTTGTCTTCTTCCCATAGTGCAACCTGATGCCATGTGTTCCCCAGGTAAGCAACGCACACGTGCCCAGCCAGCCACGTGATGTAAAAGAAAATGTGATTCATCAGACCAGGCCACCTTTTTCCATTGCTCCGTGGTCCAGTTCTGATGCTCACGTGCTCACTCGCGCTTTCGGCGGTGGACAGGGGTCAGCATGGGCACCCTGACTGGTCTGCGGTTATGCAGCCCCATACGCAACAAACTGAGATACACTGTGTATTCTGACACCTTTCTATCAGAACCAGCATTAACTTCTTGAGCAATTTGAGCTACAGTAGCTCGTCTATTTGATCAGATCACACGGGCCAGCCTTCGCTCCCCACGTGCATCAATGAGCCACCATGACCCTGTCGCCGGTTCATCACTGTTCCTTCCTTGGACCACTTTTGATAGATACTGACCACTGGAACACTCCACAAGAGCTGCAGTTTTGGAGATGCTCCGACCCAGTCGTCTAGCCATCACAATTTGGCCCTTGTCAAACTCGCTCAAATCCTTACGCTTGCCCATTTTTCCTGCTTCTAACACATCAACAGAGGACAATATGTTCACTTGCTGCCTAATATATCCCACCCACTAACAAGTGCCGTGATGAAGAGATAATCAGTGTTATTCACTTCACCTGTCAGTAATCATAATGTTATACCTGATCGGTGTGTGTGTATATATATATATATATTTTAATATATATATATATATATATATATATATATATATATATATATATATATATATATATATATATATATATATATATATATATATATATATATATATATATATATATATATAATACTAGAGTTTACTATATTAGATATAATATTAGAGTTACAAATGCCAAATATATATATATATAACTATTTTTTGTTTTGTTTTGGTTGGATTGTTTAGAAGGTTGGTTTGGTGGCTACAAATTATTTGGTTTGTGCAAGACACAGTTGCACCCGAAAAGAAAAAGAGTCATAATTCATACACCAACTGGGCAGGGAGTGTTATGAATGTTACAGTATATCTACATATTTTTACTTCCAAAGAGCTGTTTTTCTTGGTGTGGCCCCTTTAAGGAAAACACAAATGGTAAATTTAGATCCTGTGTGTGTCTCTCTTTTCCACAAATAAAGGTGACCAGCAAACCCAAGACAAGTGCATTAATCCTAACTATCTCACCTACAACATGCTCTGTTGCTTTTGTTTTCTATACAGCACAAACAACCAGCTGAGTTTGTTTTAGTGATGGAAAACTTGTCTGTAAGTAGGGCACACAAAGACAGTTTGTGCTATTTGCACAGAGCCCATAATCTCCCTGAACTGTCATGCAGCAAACAGAACGATGCACAGGCAACACCTTTGGAACCAAAAAAAGAATGAGAGCGAGAAAAAACGTCATGATACCAAAGTTATATCATACATCCAAGACCAGAGATACTGTCAGAATAAATCCCCAAATTCATCTGTTTGTAGTTGAGGAGGGTAGTGAAGTGTAATTAAGACATCCCACAATGCAACAGAGCCACTAGAGGTGATGAAGCACTATCATTAAAGTGGCTATTAATTAGAATCTTCATTCAAAGCGATGGCTCCATTAGTTACCTGCCTCATTAGCTTAATTGCTGTCTCTCATCCCGATGCATGAACATCTGCCCCCTAATGTTGCCCAAGGAGACGTGGCCTTCTGACACACACACACACACACACACAAACACACACTGACAGGATCATATCCTTGGATTATGTGCCTGTTTCTGGCCATATATAGTTATTTAAGTTGAAATAGAGAGGGTCTTTGTACACTTGCGTCAACAGCGTGAAGTTAGGCACGCAGGGTTCATCGCAACATTCTGGGGTCGTGTGCATCCGTCACGTTCGGAATGCACAGAGCAGCTTCTGGAAGGGTCAGAGGTCATCTACTGGCATGCAGAGAGGGGCACTAGTGGGCAGGGAACCAACGCATGTGGGTTCATTTTACGCACTCAAGTACAGATAGATGTTCATGAAGGGGGTTTTGTCCAGCTGTATGGATTGCATAGTCATTGTAATTCAGCTGGAAGTAGAATAATTAGACATTTTGTGATGACACTGAGGTCGGAATGCTGTTTTAGGATCAGTGAAACTCTGGCAAAATGTAATACATTTTTATGTTATTTTTAAATCTTTTTATTTTAATTTAAATCTATCTTTATTTTATTTTTAAATCCAATTTTATTTTACTTTTATTTTTGGGGATTTTGTCTGATATAAAACACAGATCATTAAATTAGTAGGAATTCATAATAAAGGAAATTATTTTTCATGACTTATTTTTTAAGATATTTGGTTAATTATAATATTTAATATTTGATATTTCATTTGATTTCAGTAATCTTCTTCACTCATTATGTTTATATTTATATTACCTGGAAAAAACATTTATTTGTTATCTTTCAGTTCTTGCAAAAATATATTTAATGAAAAGTTTAATTATAATTATAATTTTATCATTATAATTGTATGAATTATAATGTTTGATATTGTTTTATTTTATATTTATTTTTTATAAAAAAATATATATTTTCTATTTTTATTTTTTATTTTGGAGGATTTTTGTCTGATAAAACAGAAATTCATAAAAATGAATAATTAATCATTTTAAAATTAAATAATTTTCCATGATTTTTTTTTTTTTGCCTTAGTCATGGTGGTAAAAGTAATATATTTGGTTAATGTTAATATTTACTTTTAGATTTTTTGTAATCTTCACTCGTTATATTTATATCTGTCAAAATATGTATTTTTTTATTTTATCATTTTCTTGCACAAAATATATTTCATAAAAACTTTTGATATGTTTTTATTTTATATTTACTTTAAAAAGTTATAGGAATTTTGTGGCATATCATATTTTTATTTTATTATTTTATTTTTGTCCTTCCATTTGTCCTTCATAATTATTAACTCAAGTATTTTGTGATATTTATTTCTACCCCAATGTAAAAGTATTTGTATTAACTATATCCTATATCCTACAGTACTACATGTCTTGAACACACAAGTATGCAATGTGCAATCAAATCCCTGATTATATGCACAGCAGCGTCTGTCTTCATGAGCTTATTTGCTGATGTGTCCTAAATGACCTGCTGAGCCACTGTTTCCTCTTGTACTTCCTGTTCCACTGTACTTAGAGACATCAGAGGTTGTCTGAGGAGCGCAGCATCTTTCAGTTCTCACTAAATTAAGTCAGGGCTATTGGTTACAAAGCAGGATGAAAAACAATGGAGACCATAATCTGTTCACAAGGGATGTTTAAAGAGAATAGGCAGCGTCAGCTAAAATTATTCACAGGTAAGGAGAGTATAGACACCTGAAATATTAATTTCTACAGGATATGAGCCATTAACTTTGAGCATAATCAGAAGGGAATTTGCTTAGAAAAATAGTGCTGATCTACTTGTAGCAGTTTTTCTGATGTGAATATGAGTAAGGTTATGGATCATTATTTTTGCTAATCGATATTGTGGCTCAGAATGCTTCACCTTTAAATATAACAGTTGATCAGCACTTTTACTCTAAGGGTGTGTTCACACTGATAGTTCAGTTCTCTTGGTTCTTTTAGTCCGAACAAAAAAAAGAAGAAGAAGAAAATTATACATTTAGTTCTAGTTTGCTTAGGGCCCTATTTTAATGAACTAAGTGTGCATGGTCTGAAGCGTATGGCGCAGGGGCACTTTGGTGTGTCCGAATCCCTTTCTGCTAGTTTACTACGGAAAAAACGGTGTGCGCACCAGGCGCATGGTCCAAAAGGGTTGTACCTCGTCTCTGAATGAGTCATGGGTGTGTTTTGGGTGTAACATGTAATAAACCAGTCAGAGTCTCATCTCCCATTCCCTTTAAAAGCCAGTTGCGCTCGCACCATGGAGGATTCGCTATTAACATGGAGGAATTTGCGAGTGGAAAAGACTGAACACTTCTCCAGAGAGGAATTTTCTCCAATAAAAATTTCCTTTTATTGTTAATATTTACAAATGTTTGTGTGCTGCTGCGTGTCCCTGTGTGTGTTATAAGCAGAGTGTACACGCTAGGGGTTGAACGACTTCAGATTTTTTTAAAGTTGACATTTATGTGATGAAAGTTGAATCGACATCGACTAGTATATGATGACTGCATTGATTAACAAATAAGCCTGAATAAGCCTAGACTGAACGCAGGTTTTTTTTTTTTTTTTTTTTTGCACAGCTGATGACACAGCGCTGCCCAAAAGGTTATTTCTCCTACATAACAGCTTTTGTTTATCAGTTCTTTTGTCTTTGGGTCGTTATATTTCTCACAGATTTCTGCTCGTTGTGAATCAGATACAGATCAAGTAGCCCAGTAAAGATTGGACTACATTTATATGAATGCATTAGTGAGAGAGTGATTTCGAGTGAATTAATTCTACCTGGCAGCGTCTATCTACTAATAGTGAAGTTGTGGCTTGTAGTTGTCAATAAATATATGCTAGAACTTTTCAGTTTCTAAGCTATTTTATTGATAAATCACAGAAACAGTGTTGAAACTGTGTTCTGCACTACCGAGTGACTGTGTGTGGTGCGCGCGATCTCTGCGTGATGTGCGAGCTATGTGTGTGCGTTACAATGTATGCAGTATGCATTAGTTTAGAACGGCGATTAACTTATATCTTTTATTATATCTTATATCTAACTTTATTATAGGTATAAAAAGCTGTTTAAAACCTGCATTCTCCCGATCAATTTGAGCATCCAGATGGCATAATCAAACATATCTTGTGGAGAGATCTCTGAGTATGCGTTTATTTGTCATTTTAATGACTGAAAACGGAGCATGCGTGTCAGGAAATGGCTTATCCTGTTGCGCCCTCTATAGGCCAGCGACTAGTCATCGTCAAGCTTAAAGCGTCATGGCAGAGCATTAAAGTCGATTAGTTGACTAGTCTGTGCAACCCCTAGTACATGTGTTGTGCACCCGCCTATAGGTGCATTTTACTAACGCACCCTTTAAATAACACAAAAAAATTTGTAGTAAAAAAAAAAATTTTGTTGGTCAATGGCGCAGTCGTTTTCAGTTGCTTCAAAGTAGCAGCACACCAACAATGCGCCTGAACACACCTGATTTTCAGACCAGCACGCCCGAACAGATGGGCGTGAATGCATTTGCAATTTAAAAGTGGCGCAGGACGTGAAAATGATAACTGCGTCGGACTGAAACTAGCAAAAAACACTTGTACGCATTGCTCCGGGTGTATGATAGAGCCCTTAGTGTTCACACAGAAATTAAAGCTACAAAACCAAAAGCCATAAGGATAAAGTCACAACCTGATTGGACCGCTTTTATGATGTATATTTTGCAACAGAACGTAAGTAAACAATGCTGTATATGTGGTATTTTACCACGGAGGTTTTGACGCCAAGGTGTGCTTGAGTATTCTGCGTATTCTTGAGTTTGGTGGAACCGCACTAACAGAGCAATCGCACCAGAATTCACTTTAATTGGACCAAACCAAGTGTGAACACACTGAAATACTTTGATCTTGTTCTGTGCCCTTGAATACGTATCAATCCAGGACTTTGGCAAATCTAGGAGACATCCAGACAGGTTGAAGGTTTATGCAAGCATCTCTCTCAGTCTTTCCTCTGTAATGTGCTGTGGAATTGTGACAGGTGATCTCTCATTATCCAGTATATCGGCTGTAGTTAAGAACAGAATCCTGCATTTGAGTCTAGTGTGAATATCTTCTCTCCCTCACTCAGGCGTTAGATATAACGGTAATTAGTATTCTGAGCAGACTGAGGTTCTGGCTGTAACTTTTATGTCTTATTTCTGTAATCTTCTTTATGTCCTCTGTGCTCGCTCTCCCTAAATCTTTTGTCGCCATCCATCCTCCAGCAAACAAAATGTGTGGCAATATAACTTTACAGCACGGTGTATATTCACCATAAAAAATATTCATTTTTAATGAGTCTCATCTGATTAGACCGTAAAACAACAATAAACACAAAAGTTAGTTAAAAAGCAATATTTCAGCTGCAGAAAATGCACCCATATTGTGTTTAGATGATAATTCATGTAAACATTGATCTGACATGGTGTGATATGAACTGAAATAACTATTGTTATTCTTTTTAAGAAACTGAAATGTTTTGCATGATAAATGAGAGGAGCTATGCTACACGTTTTAGAGATAATTCTTGTGCACAGCCATCAGAAAAAAAGACGTGCACTAAAGGTCATGACAGCTGCAAAGTTTAAGATGTTTGTTTTTTTAAGTTTAAGGTGATGATTTCATTTATGATGCTTGTTTAATGGTTACTTGATCACTTGATCACAATGGTTATGGATTTAAAGTCATCATGAAATTCAAAATGGACAATTTTATACTGAACTGTAAACCAGTTGCCTCAAGTTTTTAATGAAATTTAGAGTTTAGAGTTATTTAGTAATCATACATTTTAATTGCTTTGAACTTGAAATATTTGAGTAAGATAATTCATTTAACTTTAAGATATCATGTAATCTCACATTTTTAGCTGGAAACTGTAGAAACTTGACTAGCTTTAACTAGCTGATTCAATAAATGCCCTTGCTAATTGGTTACACAATGCTTTGGTAGCATTAGCATAGCATAGCATAGCACTTGCTGAATGAGGACAGCATTATAATACATTTAACATATATATGTTCTCAAACTAAGCTTATGCTCCACTCGTCACCATGATGGTAACTCTACACAAAAAAACCCCAACATAACAAAACATTAAACACTACTAAATCTCCCACTTAACGTTAATCTTGCACACGTTAATCCCCCCAATTCCCCATTCACAAAATCAAGTCCCGCCCTACATTTTTCTTATTCGAGAATCAGATAAGGAAATTAATAAGGACAATAAGGAAATAAAAGACTATCACAACTTCAGTTTCATGCCGACTTTAAGAGACTACATGTGACTTTGCAGTTCACTTTACTTTTCTAGCTTTGAAAAACTTTGAGAGAGTTTACTTTCTTTCTTAATTAAGGTTCTTAGATCCTATTAATGGTAGCAAACAATGGTGGAACACTAATATTAGAAGCAATTAGCATCCGGTGCTCCGGGATAAAGCTCTGGACAAAGGAATTATCTCCATTGAATTTGTTGTCCTTCTTAGATCATTTGCATTTTATCTGTGAGCTAAGCTGGCTAATTGGCCTTAGAAAGCACTTAGTAACTGATGTGATTAGAAACTACTCTACATCACAATCTAATGATCTCCAATGAGTTTGCTTTCCCAGGACAAATCATATCAGAATGTCAAGAGTGCAAATGCACAGCTTCCTATAGCTGCTCAGTAGTTAGTTTATTGAAGGACAACACTGCACAACCACTGCAGGAAATTTACTCTTTTCCTTTTTTTTCAGGTGTATTGGAAGCTGTCAAATGTGTAGGGTTATTATAGTTAACTAAAACTAAAACCATAAACAAAACATTTTTGTTACTTTAAACAAAATAAATGTTAAAGGAGCTATATGTAGAATACAGAAACCCTTGTTATTAGTGACACCGGTGGCCATAAAGTGAACTGCAGCCAGCAACTTACTGCTCATGCTCGCACACGTAACGTACAAAAGACTGAATGTGATTTAGTGCTCCGATATACTCAAGGCAAAGTTATTTTTCCTTCTTTGCTTAGATATAATGTCAACGAACATCCCGACACCGCTCACGCTGCTGGAAGCGACATTTAGATGAATACATGAATATGGTCTGCACGCTTTCCTCTGAATAACAAAATAAACACACGCAACAAATATGACAGTGGTGACAAAACAACAGTTAAAGAAGCATTGGATCATAGCATTATGAATATGTTTTCACAAGCTCTGCAATTCACTAGTGACAATAGACTATATAGATCTGGCTATGTGAGACTATAGTTTGAATGAACCCCTTTTCTTTGCATGCTCAATCCTGGACATTTTTCCCAGCACAATTGAGTCCTTCAAATAAAAATCAGTCTACAGGCTTTGATCATAGACTGTAAAAAAAGATGGAGGACGCACCTTCTCTCTCTTCCATTGTAGAAAAGCTGCCAAAGTCCCAATATGGCACTGACAACTTGTGCTAATTTGGGACCTGCACAGTAGTGAACTCGGGATCTGAGACTGCGCAGCAGTGAACTCGGGACCTGAGACTGCACAGTAGTGAACTCCGGATCTGAGTCTGCGCAGCAGTGAACTCGGGACCTGAGACTGCACAGTAGTGAACTCTGGACCCGAGTCTGTGCAGTAAACAATTTTAAAAGTGTAATTTGATTGTTTAGTTTGCATTGGATTACATAGAGAGGGTGGGGTTTATGACCTATACTGGGTCCAGCCACCTGGGGTCGATCAAAACGTTTTGGCTTCACTTTTCAGGATTTGTGTGGCACACTTGGCTTTCATACACAACCTAGGAAGTCGGGGAAGGTCTTGTTTTTTTTAAATTTTGTTACAAGCTGTTCTCACGTTGCCAATAAAAAAGAAATTTATACATGACAAATCTTACATATAACCCCTTTAGCTGAAATAAAATATCTTAATTTTTGTTTTGAAGATGAACAAAACTCTTAAGGTTCTGAATGACATGGAGTGTGTAATTGATGACAGAAGGTCATGGTGAGCGTTTCTTGTGAGGAGCTCTGTTATATGGTTGTTTTTTGGAGACAGCACACTAAGTTTGGAACAGCGATCTTTTTAGGGGAAAGGAAAAGGTGAAGTTAGCCAATCTATTTAACCCTGAGGGTTACTGTTGTACAAACTGCAGTTTTTGACTGAGCTATGAAAAGATAGAGCGGATTTGTGCTCAGAGTGAATTTGTACCTCACTGAACACAACAATACAATGAACATGAAGATGAAAGACCTTTGAGCTCTGAGATGGTGTGTAGCATGATTCACTCAGACTCATGCAGGTCCAGGTGGTGAACGCAGGTTTTTCTTACCAAAGCTCAAACCTGCAGAAAAAATTAATTTAAAGTGAACCATGTGGCTTATGACTCGCGTATTATTAATGATTGGTCATTGGTATGCTAGGCTAGCTGGCAATTTGACATTTTGCCTTAGTGTATATATATATATATATATATATATATATATATATATATATATATATATATATATATAGAGCTCCTCACAAGAAACGCTCACCATGACCTTCTGTCATCAATTACACACTCCATGTCATTCAGAACCTTAAGAGTTTTGTTATATATACATATAAAAACAAGGTAGATGAGTCATTTCATAGATGAGTTTTCGTAGCTTAAATGAATGTTGATTTTTGGATCCAATAAATAACAAGTTTCTTTTGTTTTGTATGCTGGTACCCTGGTTTCTCTGTATTTAAATAATAATATGCAGTATATGCTATATGCATAAACTGGGATAGAATGACATATTTTAACATTGAAGAAAGCTGATTTTTTTCTGTGTATTGTAAAATATAAAACCTCTGCCATCAGAGCTTTTAGCAAGCTACAGGAAAATTATTATGCTTAATTTAAACCACTCACAAGTATATGGTTTATACAGTACACAGTTTACAGAGTGTACATTTAGCATAGTGCTCTAATAAAACCAGTTTATTGGCTACATTTATTTCATGGTGTTTGCTAAATGAATAAATGTAGATGTAGCAAGTAAGGTTTTATTAGTGGACTAGACTTAATGTACACTATAAACTGATGCTGGAAATGATAAATACATTTGCACTTCAAAATAAAAGTGAGTCATTTTAATGCACCATAACATTTCTTTTCATTTCCCAAAACTCAAAATCAGGCATTAATTCCTACTAATTAAAGGCTGATTTTCGATTAAGGTAGCAAATCATGCCACAGCTCAGTGACATAAATATACACTCACCTAAAGGATTATTAGGAACACCTGTTCAATTTCTCATTAATGCAATTATCTAATCAACCAATCACATGGCAGTTGCTTCAATGCATTTAGGGGTGTGGTCCTGGTCAAGACAATCTCTTGAACTCCAAACTGAATGTCAGAATGGGAAAGAAAGGTGATTTAAGCAATTTTGAGTGTGGCATGGTTGTTGGTGCCAGACGGGCCGGTCTGAGTATTTCACAATCTGCTCAGTTACTGGGATATTCACGCACAACCAAAGAATGGTGTGAAAAGGGAAAAACATCCAGCATGCGGCAGTCCTGTGGGTGAAAATGCCTTGTTGATGCTAGAGGTCAGAGGAGAATGGGCCGACTGATTCAAGCTGATAGAAGAGCAACTTTGACTGAAATAACCACTCGTTACAACCGAGGTATGCAGAAAAGCATTTGTGAAGCCACAACACACGCAACCTTGAGGCGGATGGGCTACAACAGCAGAAGACCCCACCGGGTACCACTCATCTCCACTACAAATAGGAAAAAGAGGCTACAATTTGCACAAGCTCACCAAAATTGGACAGTTGAAGACTGGAAAAATGTTGCCTGGTCTGATGAGTCTCGATTTCTGTTGAGACATTCAGATGGTAGAGTCAGAATTTGGCGTAAACAGAATGAGAACATGGATCCGTCATGCCTTGCTACCACTGTGCAGGCTGGTGGTGGTGGTGTAATGGTGTGGGGGATGTTTTCTTGGCACACTTTAGGCCCCTTAGTGCCAATTGGGCATCGTTTAAATGCCACGGCCTACCTGAGCATTGTTTCTGACCATGTCCATCCCTTTATGACCACCATGTACCCATTCTCTGATGGCTACTTCCAGCAGGATAATGCACCATGTCACAAAGCTCGAATCATTGCAAATTGGTTTCTTGAACATGACAATGAGTTCACTGTACTAAAATGGCCCCCACAGTCACCAGATCTCAACCCAATAGAGCATCTTTGGTATGTGGTGGAACGGGAGCTTCGTGCCCTGCATGTGCATCCCACAAATCTCCAACAACTGCAAGATGCTATCCTATCAATATGGGCCAACATTTCTAAAGAATGCTTTCAGCACCTTGTTGAATCAATGCCACGTAGAATTAAGGCAGCACAGTATTAGTATGGTGTTCCTAATAATCCTTTAGGTGAGTGTATACACTACACTAGTAAGATTATTTTTTGTTTTGTTTAGTTTTTGAATTTTTTTTATACTTTTATTCAACAAGGATGCATTAACAAACATTTACAACGATAGACCCTTTTCACATTTCTGGGTTTCTCAGAGCCGGATGTCATCATAGTTGGGTTAACTTTTATAGCGGTGAATGAGAGAATACATGAAATATAGTTTTTGTGTCCCCGTTTTCTCAAATAGCAAAAGAAAAACACAACAATAGTGATTTCACAACTTTCAAAAAGAGGAAAAAATAGAGTGAGATTGATAACTGCAGTGAAAAGAGAGAAAGATGTTATTTTTCCATCACTCCCATAGACGCTGTTAGAAACACCCTCACAGCAGCGGTAAGTTGTTTTTGTAATTTGATGCAAAAGTAATATAATACAAACTATTAGTGTTATAAATGTACATACAATTGTTTAAAAATGAAAATACAAAAACGTTGCAGGATTTATGATATTAAAAAGCGAAATTAAAATGCGTCATCACAGTCTGTGAAAAGGTTCCATTACTTAGATTTACAATGTTACAAAATATTTCTATTTCAAATAAATGCTGTTCTTTTGAACTTTCTATTGATCGAAGAATCCTGAAAAAAAAATGCATCATGGTAGCACATCTGTTTTCAAACTAATAAGACATAATAAGAAATATGTTAATCAGCACATTAGAATGATTTCTGAATGATCATGTGACACTGAAGATTGGAGTAATGATGCTGAAAATTCAGCTTTACCATCAGAGGAATAAATTACATTTGAAAACATTAAAATAGAAACAGTTATTTTAAATTGTACTAATACTTCACAATACTACAGTTTTAATGCATTTTAGATTAAATAAATGCAGCCTTGGTGAGATATCTCTGTTTACAGATACTGCATATGAGCATCTCACAGGGGAAAATAGTACAAGATGTAGGTGTAGGTAGATGCAGGTAATGTGAAGTTGAGGTTAATCACATTTCTGAACTGCAGCAGTCCGGTTGAAGTCCCCCCTGCCACTATCTACAGGTACACCAGACGCCAAACTTGATTTTATCAGGTCTGCCATTGTGGGCATTTATAATATTACTGCCAGTGATTAGGTTTAGTCTCCTCAGCCCTCCTCAGTGGCACAGAACAAATTTCAGCAAACAGAGAAACACATTTGGCTACTCAGTTGTGACCCATTAAAATGGCTAGGTGGATGCTGTCCAATTCAGAATTAATTTTTGATTTAAACTCTGGGCAAACTATCTCATTTCACACCTGTTTCCTGTTAGACAACCACAAACTGCAGTGAGGGTAATGATGTTTACCTGCGGCTATTCTGTGGTAGATTTTAGGAGTTTAAGTAGCATATATCTGAATTGAAAGTTGTCAGGATGGTAATGGTTCTGCAAATTGACTCATTCATAGGCTACAACACCGGTTGCTCTGAATGTTTTTAAAAACTGGTTCATGAGAGTCATTTGTTCAGAATTGTACAACACTGTATGTTTTTGATTCCCTTAAAAGAGCCGGTTCATAAGAGTAATTCATTCAGAATTGTAACATACACTGTTTTCGTGTATGTTTTTCAGTAAAAAGAGGTTTAAAGTGTAATTAGATCAGAATCATACTAAACTGTTGCGCTGTATGTTTTTGATTCCCTTAAAAGAGCCGGTTCGTAAGTGTAATTGGATCAGAATCATACTAAACTGTTGCGCTGTACGTTTTTGATTCACTAAAAAGAGCCGGTTCGTAAGTGTAATTGGATCAGAATCATACTAAACTGTTGCGCTGTACGTTTTTGATTCACTAAAAAGAGCCGGTTCGTAAGTGTAATTAGATCAGAATCATACTAAACTGTTGCGCTGTACGTTTTTGATTCCCTTAAAAGAGCCGGTTCGTAAGAGTAATTAGATCAGAATCATACTAAACTGTTGCGTTTTTGATTCACAAAACAACAACCGGCTCACTAAGTCATTCATTCTATAATCACCTTTACAGATAGCTCTGTAGATTCAGTAGCAGTGTTGCAGTGCCGTTTTTAGTAAAGAGTTTGACTCATATAATATAAAGTTACTTCAAATGTTTTAAAAATTACATTGCTGTTATTATAAACATTAAATTTGTCTACACTGTGTTAGCGCCCATTGCCGGTATAATGATGAAAAAGGTCAGGATCTAGGTGCAGCAATTCTTTAAATTGAGCAAAAACTCAAAATAACAAAGACACACGGAATACAGGAACTATGAATACTAAAACATAACGCAATGAGACAATGAACTGAGACTTAAATACACAGACCAAACCAATCAACGCAATGAATACCAGGTGTGCCAGTCAATCAAACAATGAAAAAAACATAGAAACTGATGAAAACCCACCCAAAACCAAACAAACAGATAAACCCTGAAGCTGAAGTATATTACATGCAAACTATGTTAGTGGCAAAAAGCATCTGTATTGCAATAAATAGTCTAAACCACAGGCTAAAGTAACAAAATAACAGTAATGTTTTTGTTTTCCATGGACATTTTGATTTTCTCTGAAAAGCAAAATTAGCTGCTCTTTTTACAAATAGAAAATTGTACTTGCATTTCTGTGATCTTAATGTAAACAGCTGATTTCACCTGGATCCATGGACATTTTCTCTGAGCAAAGAGAAAGTACTGTTTGCACTGATTTCACCTGGATACTCACATTTGCTGCAGGCAAAAGGCTGCATATTAAAAAGCAGAAAGAAAGAAAGGTGAGTGAATGAGGCCTCTAAGTGTGAAAAAGTGCTGCAGGACAAACAGGGGCCACTAATGAACAAGACGTGAGGGCACCCCTCTGAGGAAAAGTCAAGGTTAAATGTTCAAATGTGCACCTAATGGGACCATTCCACAGCAAATGGCTTTCCCTTAATTAATTCCATGGGACCGTTTAGGACTTCGGGCCGAAGTACTGGATTGTAGCTTGTTTTATAGTCTCCTGTTCCCTTTGGTCTTCCACCATCAATCTCCGTTGGTTGATAAACAAATGGAGAAGCTCTTCTGATCCGATCTGGGACTGGAGTTTTGCGTCTCTAAGGGGGATTCCCAAGTACCCGCTGGCTCTGTGTATGCAAGTTTCTGAGAAGCTAACTTCGTTTTGGCACCGTGGGGACTGAAATCTAATTAAAGATAAACAGCAGTGACATAACAAATCATTTTTTTTTACTTTGTTCTGCTTCTGCTTTATTTTATTGTTTCTCAAGCAGGGAGGGAAATTCCTGAGATGATATTAAGCTAACCTCTGCCCCTGCTCAACGTAGTACAGCTTTCGGGGGAGATGGACCTGATATCTAATTTCCTCTTCCCACAGTTTCCATTCCTGTGCTGTCCAGATCATACAGAAGGCCCATGGTAGTCTCTTTGATCCATCTTTGCAGTATATTTCTGGTTGGTTGTGTCAAAGTATAAAGTGTTGTGGTCTGGCTTGAGGTGTTAATGAGGACACAATAAAACAGCCAGGTCTCCAGAGGTCAGCGAGGTGCAACACCTTGCTGGGAGATGAACTGCTGCCCCGAAGCAATGACTATGGGAACCCAGAGGGTCAAGGTTTGATCTGTAACTACACCATTCTGTGGGCCAAAAAAAGTCTTTCCATCGATAGACATTCAAAAGTAGCCGTGTATTCTGATTTCTGATTAATTTAATGTATTAGAGGGCGCTCTCAGCCAAGTGAGGGTGCGTAAAGCTCAGCAGGCAGTAAAATGATATCTGCTCTAAACTTATTTTTTGCCCCTTACTCATTCACAGGCAACTGAAATCGTACAGTTTATTGAATTAAATAAATTTTTTGTCACCTACTGTGATTGTGGACTTCAGGAAGAGACACTCTGACTCCTGGAGAGCGTGTGGCGGCGCCTGAAAAGGCTGCGGCCCGGAGGCTTGCTCCAAACTTCATTTCGTTATACTGTACTTGTACATGTGTAATGACAAATAAACTTGAAACTTGAAACTTGACAGCAACGGACATACTCCCCCCTCATGATCAGCGGGTCACCAGTAGAGAGAGTGAGCAGCTTCAAGTACCTGGGTGTAAACATCTCAGAGGACCTGACCTGGACTGCTCACATTCAGACACAGGTGAAAAAAGCCAGGCAAAGACTGTACCACCTGCGCCAGCTGAGGAAATTCAGGGTTTCACCAGCTATCCTGAAAACTTTCTATTTAGGGGCGATAGAAAGTGTATTAACTCAGTGCATCACAGCGTGGTATGGGAACAGCACCAGTCATGACCGCAAAGCCCTGCAAAGAGTCGTCCGCTTATCCGAGCGTATCTCAGGGTCAGCTCTCCAGGTCTCTGCAGGACGTCTACACCAAACGCTGCAAAGGTAGAGCTACTAAGATCATCAAGGACTCTAATCACCCTGCAAACCCTCATTTCACGCTGCTGCCATCTGGTAAGCGCTTCCGAAGCCTGATGGCCAAAACTGAGAGACTCAGGAGGAGCTTCTTCCCCCAGGCCATCAGACTCCTGAACTCAGTCACTTAACATCACGTGACCATCGACATACCGACATACTGACATTGCACTGCACTTTCTGTTCTCGTTGTTACTGTGTAACAACCTGTTATAAACCTGTTTGCACATTATACTCTTTAAACATTTGTTAACCACATATTTATAAGTCTACAGTTTACTCACTGCACAGTCTACTTCAATTATTTTATTCCACTTCTTTATTCTTATTTTTTACTCTTTTTCTACTTGACTTGATTATTTATAATTCTACAGATATAGATAGTACTTTTTATCCTATTTCTATTATAATTTCTTCCTTGTGTTTTTAACTGTAACTATGGAGCGGACCTGTTTACATTTCACTGCCGGTTGTATATTCTGTATATAACTGTGTATGTATTTGATCGCATATGCAGTGATTTATTCGCATTGTAAATGGTTGGTTTCACTTAAATAGACATTGGTCATATGGATAAAAATAAAACAAATCTGTATATTAATTGGTTTGTATTGGATATTTTATTGTGAATGGTAATTTCCTCAATTTTTACATTTTGATTATTTTTTGCATTATCTGACCTGAAGTTCACTTAGTAATTTAACACTGTTAAATGTAATCTTTTTTTAATGCAATTCTACAAAAATTTAAATTTTTGTACGTTTTTTTACAAAATGGTATAGAATTTAAAGCATCTATTTAATGGCTATTGGCTTTAACAAAAGCAAATTTTCAAAGAGCCAACAATTTAAAGCTACAGTCCGTAACTTTTCTTTTTTTGGTTAAAAATGATCCAAAATCTATTTTTGAGCAAGTACATAACCAGCCAGTGTTCAAAACTATATCCAAACCTTATCCCGATTCACAACAGCAAGCTTGTAATAATGTGCTATAATTTGAGTGGTACTGATAGCTTTCCGTGGGAAATTTGAGCATGCCGCCATTCGTCTTTGCATCATTAAGTCACGTCTGTATACATAAAGTCTAGCTGCTAGGCTATCGCATGTGTGGATGCTGCAGGTGGCGGATCATTTATAGTCTTTTCTCAGAGCAGCTGGAATAATTAAACTTATCATTTTGATGGCGGATTTTAAGCCAGAAAGGACCAAATGACAATCATCAGTGACAACTGGAGATTCACCCGTAGTCAAAAGCAAAAGATTAGACTGTACGGAAATTGAAATCTATAGGCTAATACAATGCTAATACACACTAAATACATGTAGTCACTCAATGCTGATGTTGTTAATATTAATAATTTGAGAACAAAGTATAACAATAATAATAATTTGCACTGTTTGATGTGATATGAGCTAAGGGATCGTTAGATTCCATCACCGTTGGTAGTGCTATTTATTGTAATGTTTTTTTTTTCTCTCAGTTGGTCAGAACAAAAGTGGCAGACATGTTACTTACTTGTTCAGATGAACAACAAGACGCTGCTCATTCAGTGACCTGAGCTGGCGGGAGGGAGCATACATTTGTAGTAGTGGGTTGAGGTAGGGGGAGCTGTTCCAGTGGAGATCCTGAAAGCCAGCGTTAGAATTTTATAATTATATAATAATAATTTGTTACATTTATATAGCGCTTTTCTAGGCACTCAAAGTGCTTTGCATGGAAGGGGGGATCTCCTCAACCACCACCAATGTGCAGCATCCACCTGGATGATGCGACGGCTGCCATATTGCACCAGAACGCCCACCACACACCAGCTGATTGGTGGAGAGGAGACAGAGTGATGAAGCCAATCAGGATAGGGAGATGATTAGGAGGACATGATGGACAGAGGCCAATGGGCAAATTTGGGATTTTTAATGACCACAGAGAGTCAGGACCTCAGTTTAATTTCTCATCCGAAGGACGGTGCTTGTTACAGTATAGTGTCCCCATCACTATACTGGGGCATTAGGACCCACACAGACCACAGGGTGAGCACCCCCTGCTGGCCTCACTAACACCTCTTCCAGCAGCAACCTGGTTTTCCCAGTTGGTCTCCCATCCAGGTACTGACCAGGCTCAGCCCTGCTTAGCTTCAGTGGGAAACCAGTCTTGGGCTACAGGGTGATATGGCTGCTGGATTTTAAACTTGATTCAGGCCTCAACTGGGAGCCAGTGGAGTGAGACCAGCAGGGGTGTGATGAGTTTTCTCTTAGGCTGATTGAAGACTAGACGAGCTGCCACATTCTGTATCATCTGCAGAGGCTTAGTTATGCTGGCTGGAAGTCTCATTAGTAGAGCATTGCAGTTGTCTCGAAATTACAAGCGTTTGGACGAGTAGCTGTTGCATATTCTGACAGGAATTCTGACATTTTCCTAATATTGTAGAGCGTAAATCTGTATGACAGGGCCTTGTTGAGATGTGGGTGGAGAAACTCAGCTGGTCGTCAAACACTACCCCCAGGTTCCTTGTCCTGGATAGTGTTAATGTTGTGGACCCCAGTTGCACAGTCATGTTGTGGTCAGCTGATGGGTTTGCAAGGATTACAAGGAGCTCTGTCTTTTCAAGATTGAGCTGCAGATGATGCTCCTTCATCCAAGCAGAGATGTCTGAAAGTCAGGCAGAGATACGAGCTGAGACAGCTTTTAACGTGAGAGCCACATTTTTAGAACGTTGTGTCATGCACGAGACGCTGCAAAGGCACGAGATGCAAACTCAATGGTTAAAGATCTCAGTCTAGTGCAGGTTTACATAGAAAAAATGGAAAAGTAGCACAGTGGAATGGAAAAACGTTACTGTGTAAAGTTCTTACTGTGGTAAACAAAAATATGTAGGTCACTGCTTGTTTTTGGCCAAATGTAGATCAGAATGGTACAGTGAAAATGTAGGTTCTATATGAAAGTTGGCATGCTTGAGTAATTCTAGCATGCTTTGGGCCATACTCCACTATATATATATATATATATATATATATATATATATATATATATATATATATATATATATATATATATATATATATATATATATATATATATATATATATATATATCATGATCATTGTTGTTGTTCACCAAAGCAAATACTAATTCTTTCACATCTCTTAGTGTAGAGTAAGCAAGGAAGTGTGACAAGGACACGCATGGTTCCTCTGCTCTGAAATGGGCCAGGGTTTTGTTCCCTGCCTTTTGATGATGTGTCTTTCCATGTTTTTACACATGATGGAAGGCCTCTGGGGGCAACAAAAATGCCTTTAGTTGAAAGGCCTGTGTATTTAGCAACCCACCCTCAAGCCTCCAGTTCTAAAACAGGAACTGCTGCCCACATCAAACTGGTGACCTGCCTCATTGTGGGTTGAAATTTGTGGTATCTTCATGAGCCCCACCAATGTTTCAGCAGGTAGAGTTTCCGCCGCTTAAGAAGTTCGAGTTCAACTTGAGCGTACTGTCAGCAGGATCCCGCTTTCAGATCTCGTAAAAGGTTTATGATGTTTTAACAGAGGCAAGTCACTGCACCACATGCAGAGAGACTTTAAAACCCAGAGGGGAAAAGGTCATTGTGTAATGATCGTCATATGTGGCTGCTTTTTACTTATTTCACTCGTATTACCCTTACAGGCTCCCACTTACATCCAGGAACCCTGCAATCTAGACCAAATATTTACTGAGTTGATCCTAATGGTTTAAAGACTCCATGAAGTCTAGAAAACGACAACTGGCTTGTGACATTTATGGACACTACTGCATGTTTATGATTTCTTTATGAAAACCCAAAGACTTGCTTGCTTGTTATTAAGGCAGACCTCAATATATTGCTTACATTTGCATTCAAATGTATTTATTTTTTGAAAGAAGTCTCTTATGCTCACCAAGGCTACCTGTGTTTGATAAAAAATACAGTAAAAAAAATAACGTTTTGAAATTGTCACGTGTGAGCATGGATGAGGCACAGTGAGAATCCAAATGCAGTATGAAATAATTTAATAAGGAATAACATAAACCGAAAATCGAGTATCCACAAACAGGCAGGGCGCAACAACAGGAACACACATACAGGAGCAACGACCGACAAACAACAACTGAAGCACTAGGGTATATATACACACACAGGGAAACAAGGTTAACAAGATAAACAAGAGGGAGTGGCTAAATGGGAAACACCTGGGAGAACTAATCAACATGAAAAACTACAAAGAACTACAAAACATGACACAAGACAGGAAATAACAAAAATCCTCACAAGACAGGGTGGGATCATGACAGAAATATTATTACAATTTTACTTTACTGTCACTTTTGATCAATTTAATGTATCCTTGCTGAATAAAGTATTGTTTTTTGTGTTTTTGTTTTTTTAAATCTTACTAGTTCATTCTGATAATGTCATGTAACCAAGCCCCCTAGTGCAGAGATTTAAATAATGTATCACCTACTAGTTTAAGTATCCTTCTTAAATCTCTGCATTCTAAAGGTTCTCAGTGTTTCCAGGCATGTCGAGATACTGGATACTGAACATATGCACTGATATTTGATAAGGATGTAACTGAGCTATGTTTTCTCTCTCCCAATGAAAACATGCCTTTTTAAGCCCCACTGTAGCACCGATATAAAATACTCTCCCTCAAAGGTGACTACTTTAGACCTCTGCAGTTGTTACCCTGCATACCGTCAATAACCCAGTGTGCTAGTGCGTACTGTAATGCTACTATTAAGATCTGTATGAAAACATTGCTCAACACATGTTGCTTTCGTTGTGCCGTCTGACCATATGTGACTGTCAGTCATTTGTATCTTGATTCAGTAATTTAAATAGCAGGATGAAGTTACAGCTGGTGGTAAAATGGTGGGAAATTCCCATCAAGCATTTAGATTATTTAGGGTACAAAGTAATAATCATATCCACTTTTTTTGATATACTACCCCCTTCTTAAAATGTAGACAGCAATTTATTTGAATCTGTAAAGATAATTTATGCTACAAAAATTAAAAAATCTGTGTAAATATTACCTGGAAAATTACCTAAAAATATGTATAAAATATATACCTTTTTATATATATTCATCAGACCAGGCCACCTTCTTCCATTGCTCCGTGGTCCAGTTCTGATGCTCACGTGCCCACTGTTGGTGCTTTCGGCGGTGGACAGGGGTCAGCATGGGCACCCTGACTGGTCTGCGGCTATGCAGCCCCATACACAACAAACTGTATTCTGACACCTTTCTATCAGAACCAGCATTAACTTCTTGAGCAATTTGAGCTACAGTAGCTTGTCTGTTTGATCGGACCACACGGGCCAGCCTTCGTTCCCCACGTGCATCAATGAGCCTTAGCCGCCCATGACCCTGTTGCCGGTTCACCGCTGTTCCTTCCTTGGACCACTTTTGATAGATACTGACCACTGCAGACCGGTAACACCCCACAAGAGCTGCAGTTTTGGAGATGCTCTTACCCAGTAGTCTAGCCATCACAATCTGGCCCTTGTCAAACTCGCTCAAATCCTTACGCTTGCCCATTTTTCCTGCTTCTAACACATCAACAGAGGACAATATGTTCACTTGCTGCCTAATATATCCCACCCACTAACAAGTGCCGTGATGAAGAGATAATCAGTGTTATTCACTTCACCGGTCATAATGTTATATAGGTGTATAATTTAAGTGAACTTATAACAGTCTTCACTAGAGGTGGACGATTAATCGTTAAAAGATTGCGATCTCGATTGAAACACCAATTCAATCATATTTCTAAATCTGTGTGTCTTTTAAACCTTTGACTACAAGTACGATCACATTATACTACTACACATGTTGAAATATTGTAGATGATCAAAGTACAATATACAGAAAATTAGCATTCTGTGCACACTACACATAATGCATGGTAATAGGGTAATGAGAAAGAAAATGACAAGCAGAGAAATACAAACCAATAGAGAAGACAACATTGCTAGAGGAGGGCGAGATGCCAGGAGGATAAAGAGACAGACAGATGAGAGCAATGGGGAAAATCAGGCTGCTTTACTAGTGCTCTGGTGGTGATAACATGGCCCGTGTGGTGCACTGATGTTGGGTCTATTTAAAGCACCAGTTCATCCAGCGTGTCAAACACTGATCTATAATGCCACAGCAGTCGCAGTGCTGCTTAGGATCCGATTTCTACATAATAACAAGAGCTTTGTCGACTCTAATGCCGCCTGCGCTCTGCCATACAGACCCCCAAGGGATCCATCTGCAACCTCTGAACTGGCAACGCTGCTGATTTCTGGCTTTTTTAATGTCCAACTAATGCCCAGATGATGATGTATGTTTCCACTTCTCATTCCTTTGCCTTTTACTCTGGGCAAAGGAATGAAACACTGGAAACTCTGCACAGCTGTACTTAATGTTAGCTTTTAACAAAATATGTATATGTGTGTATATAAATATACTTATATTTTATTTATATTATATATATATATATATATATATATATATATATATATATATATATATATATATATATATATATATATATATATATGTGTGTGTGTGTGTGTGCATGCAGCCATTATTACATATTTATTTATTATATATGTTATGTTTTTATATTATTAGCTTTTATTATTTTTGTTAAATCAAACTAAATCAAAATACATAACTAAAAAGTAAGTCTCAATAAATGGATTTTTCATATTTTAACTTTTCTCTTCAGTCTAACAATTCTATTCTCTAAAGCGTCTGAGTTTTTTCCTTACTGTGATTTATTTTTCTCGTATGTCTTGTTTTCCTCAGCAGTTTGTGTCTGACTTTTTTTCTTCCTCTAGGGCACCATTTTCCTACCTGGCAACAGAGTCACCGAACATCCCAGCAATGGGGAGGAAAGTGGAAAGTTCCTATTTGAAGTCATCCCAGGTAAGGGGAAAAGTTTTTTTCTCAACCATGTCTGGTTTTGCAATAGATTCTTTCTTTAGGTTTTATGATGGCACCCCAATGACCTCACTCACTGAGAAGAGGTCTTCAAAGACATTCATCAGAGATAATGAGAACAGATCAGCACTGGGCACCTCGCTGACAAACACAGCTGAATCCTGCTCCAGACACATGCAACATACCACAGGAAGTCTGTGTCATTTCTGTTAAACAGTAACAAGAACAATTTTATAAATCTTCCAGGCAACTTGTCATGTAAACCAACCGGTGTGTTCTCAAATAGATCCGTCTTTTTAAAAGTTTGGGGGTGATTAGTTTTTCTCCCAAATGCAGTTCAGTGATGAATGATGCTGGATCTGCCACCTGCTGTAATTAGATTACAGATCACACTCTTCTTTCTCTCTTCGGGCTCTGGTTGTGTTTGGAAGGGGTTCAGATAAAACACAGATGTCCCTCTCGTGCGGTGGATGATGAATCACTGAGGACAGATGAGTGCCTGAGGAGCACTACTTCCTGTTGAGTTCTGGGGAACGCTCTGATAACATACACACCTGAGATTGAATATATTACTTAAACAGAAATCTGCTTTCTAATAGCTGTAAATGTGGTAACACACACATTCAAATATATATGCATGCTTCTGCTTTGAATCAGTTTGCAGAAGCATGCATATATATATATATATATATATATATATATATACAAATCCAATTCCAAAAAAGTTGGGACACTGTACAAATTGTGAATTAAAAACAGAATGCAATGATGTGGAAGTTTCAAATTTTAATATTTTATTCAGAATACAACATAGATGACATATCAAATGTTTAAACTGAGAAAATGTATCATTTTAAGGGAAAAATAAGTTGATTTTAAATTTCATGGCATCAACACATCTCAAAAAAGTTGGAACAAGGCCATGTTTACCACTGTGTGGCATCCCCTCTTCTTTTTATAACAGTCTGCAAACGTCTGGGGACTGAGGAGACAAGTTGCTCAAGTTTAGGAATAGGAATGTTGTCCCATTCTTGTCTAATACAGGCTTCTAGTTGCTCAACTGTCTTAGGTCTTCTTTGTCGCATCTTCCTCTTTATGATGCGCCAAATGTTTTCTATGGGTGAAAGATCTGGACTGCAGGCTGGCCATTTCAGTAGCCGGATCCTTCTTCTACGCAGCCATGATGTTGTAATTGATGCAGTATGTGGTCTGGCATTGTCATGTTGGAAAATGCAAGGTCTTCCCTGAAAGAGACAACGTCTGGATGGGAGCATATGTTGTTCTAGAACTTGGATATACCTTTCAGCATTGATGGTGCCTTTCCAGATGTGTAAGCTGCCCATGCCACACGCACTCATGCAACCCCATCCCATCAGAGATGCAGGCTTCTGAACTGAGCGCTGAGAACAACTTGGGTTGTCCTTGTCCTCTTTAGTCCGGATGACATGGCGTCCCAGTTTTCCAAAAAGAACTTCAAATTTTGATTGGTCTGACCACAGAACCGTTTTCCACTTTGCCACAGTCCATTTTAAAAGAGCCTTGGCCCAGAGAAAACGCCTGTGCTTCTGGATCATGTTTAGATATGGCTTCTTTTTTGACCTATAGAGTTTTAGCCGGCAACAGTGAATGGCACGGTGGATTGTGTTCACCGACAATGTTTTCTGGAAGTATTCCTGAGCCCATGTTGTGATTTCCATTACAGTAGCATTCCTGTATGTGATGCAGTGCCGTCTAAGGGCCCGAAGATCACGGGCATCCAGTATGGTTTTCCAGCCTTGAGATTGTTCCAGATTCTCTGAATCTTTGGATGATATTATGCACTGTAGATGATGATAACTTCAAACTTTTTTCTCTGAGAAACTCCTTTCTGATATTGCTCCAGTATTTTTGGCCGCAGCATTGGGGGAATTGGTGATCCTCTGCCCATCTTGACTTCTGAGAGACACTGCCACTCTGAGAGGCTCTTTTTATACCCAATCATGTTGTCAATTGACCTAATAAGTTGCAAATTGGTCCTCCAGCTGTTCCTTATATGTACATTTAACTTTTCCGGCCTCTTCCCAACTTTTTTGGAATCGGGTTTGTACATACATACATGCACCGATCAGGCATAACATTATGACCCTAATATTCCTAAAATTGTGTTAGTCCCCCTTTTGCTGCCAAAACAGCCCTGACCCGTCGAGACTCCATTCCCCAGCTCTGACCCAGTCGTCTAGGCATCACAATTTGGCCTTGTCTCTTTAGTTATAGAGTTGATGTATTTTGGAAACTTGAAGGGTCATTTTTTTCCCAGTTAATTAAATATTACAAGGACACATGAATAAAAAAAAAATAATTATAATAATGATGTGCACAGATAAATCATGTATAAAAAATACTGCAGTGTTCCATAAAAAAAAAGAACTGTACATTGGTTTACAATAAAATTGGTGTGCGTCTGATTTCTACGGTGACGTTCACATTACCTTCTGCACTGGAATGAATCGTGTCTTGTTGTCATCTGTGTTTGGTGAAGTACGTGAGCACACTGTGTCTTTGTTTCGCAGAGACCTTGATACTTGTGACCTTGTAGAAGGCAAAAAGTTAGTTTTAGGTCTTTGTAATTTTTCTTTGAGAAGCAATGCAGAGCTTTAGACCTTAATCTACGGTGACACTGTGGCATTTTTCATGAATAAGGCCTTTTTGTGGAGTAGATTAATGACACATCACTTGATACTGACCCTGTCATCACGTTCTTCTTATTAGTGAAGGAGGTAAATGCTACGTTGTATCTATCACCGATATCATCACAATCCCACATGCTAGACGGGCAACTGCAGTTGATAAATGGGAATGCTAATGGATAGCTCCAGGTATTAGAGGCTTCTTTGGCCTGTGTGTGTGTAGAAATCCATCCTGTCCTGTGTATCCCCAGCAGAGAGTCGTGAGAGTGTGTGCACTGTGCCAGAAAACAGCAAAAACTGAGATTTATAGCATGTTTTCAGCTCTTTGGAAACGCAGCACGGCTCCAACTGTCCTGCCAGCGGACTGTGAAAAACCTGAGCCATTGTTCAGCTTTTCAGTCTTAGATGAAGGTGTTTAGGAGTGATTCCATGCTTACGTGCACTTTTCCATACAGTAGTGTTTTATCATTTTTATCCCGTTTATTCCATTGTTCATCTCAGCAGTATTTTGGAATATTTTAAGCATAGTTTTTTTGCTGCATAGGCCATGAAATCACTTGTCCTTGAAAAGGCTTTTTGGAAGTAATGTTGTAAAGCTTAGTTCATAAAAGAGGGTTGTTAAAAGTGCATTTAATTTCCTCTCATCTTTCATAAATACAGACGGGAGTGTTTTGTGTAGAAATAACATGGACTGCATATCAATTCAGTTCTCTTGCCGTCTATTAATTTGGTTCTTTATCATGTAATTTTGACTCAAAACCTTCCTCAGAGCTGGATAAATGTGCATTGTTTTTGTTAGGGATACAAGATTCAAGATTCAAGAGTTTTATTTGTCACATACACAGTTATATACAGAATATACAACCGGCAGTGAAATGTAAACAGGTCCGCTCCATGGACAGTGCAAATTCACAGTTAAAAACACAAGGAAATTATAATAGAAATAGGATAAAAAAGTACTATATATATATATATATAGTACTAAATATATATATATATATATATAGTATAAATAAATCAAGTCAAGTAGAAAAAATAAATAAATAAAGAAGTGGAATAAAATAAGTGAAGTAGACTGTGCAGTGAGTAAACTGTAGACTTATAAATATGTGGTTAACAAATGTATAAAGAGTATAATGTGCAAACGGGTTTATAACAGGTTGTTACACAGTAACAACGAGAACAGAAAGTGCAGTGCAATGTCAACAGTTATTGCACTGCAGATAACAGATACAGTGATATTAAAGGGATAGTTCACCAAAAAAGGACAATTCTGTCATCATTTACTCACCCTCATGTCATTTCAAACCTGTAAGACTTTCGTTCATCTTCGGAAAACAAATGATATCGGAAAAGATATTTTTAATTAAATTTGAGAGATTTCTGTCCCTCTATTGACAACTATGCAACTACCACTTTACACTTCAAAAAGTTCTTAAAGAGATCGTTAAACTAATCAAGTCAAGTCACCTTTATTTATATAATGCTTTTTACAGTACAGATTGTTTCAAAACAGCTTTACAATGGTAACAGGAAATCAATGCAACAAAATTTAATTCGGCGAGAACAAGAACCTCTTGCGGAATCTCAGACGTGCTGCGTAACACACAAGAATGAACCTCATTGGTTCTTGCGGAAGTTCAGGCGTGCTGCGTAACACGAGAATGATCCTCATTGGTTCTTGAAGTTCAAACTTGCTGCGTAACACGAGAATGAACCTCATTGGTTCTTACCGAAGCTCAAACGTGCTGCGTAACACGAGAATGAACCTCATTGATTCTTGAGGAAGCTCAAACGTGCTGCGTAACATGAGAATGAACCTCATTGGTTCTTGAGGAAGCTCAAACGTGCTGCGTAACATGAGAATGAACCTCATTGGTTCTTGAGGAAGCTCAAACGTGCTGCGTAACATGAGAATGAACCTCATTGATTCTTGAGGAAGCTCAAACGTGCTGCGTAACATGAGAATGAACCTCATTGGTTCTTGAGGAAGCTCAAACGTGCTGCATAACACACAAGAATGAACCTCATTGGTTCTTGAGGAAGCTCAAACGTGCTGCATAACACACAGGAATGAACCTCATTGGTTCTTGAGGAAGCTCAAACGTGCTGCATAACACACAAGAATGAACCTCATTGGTTCTTGAGGAAGCTCAAACGTGCTGCATAACACACAGGAATGAACCTCATTGGTTCTTGAGGAAGCTCAAACGTGCTGCGTAACAAAAGAATGAACCTCATTGGTTCTTGAGGAAGCTCAAACGTGCTGCATAACACACAAGAATGAACCTCATTGGTTCTTGAGGAAGCTCAAACGTGCTGCGTAACACGAGAATGAACCTCATTGGTTCTTGAGGAAGCTCAAATGTGCTGCATAACACACAAGAATGAACCTCATTGGTTCTTGTGGAAGCTCAAACGTGCTGTGTAACATGAGAATGAACCTCATTGGTTCTTGAGGAAGCTCAGACGTGCTGCGTCATATGAGAATGAACCTCATTGGTTCTTGTGGAAGCTCAAACGTGCTGTGTAACATGAGAATGAACCTCATTGGTTCTTGAGGAAGCTCAGACGTGCTGCGTCACATGAGAATGAACCTCATTGGTTCTTGTGGAAGCTCAAACGTGCTGTGTAACATGAGAAGGAACCTCATTGGTTCTTGAGGAAGCTCAGACAGCACGTCTGATTACTGTCACATTACTGATTCTCTCATAAAGACCACCTGATAACTATTTAACTCGAAGAGATGGAGATATTTTTGTACCAATGTGTAGTACCATGGCTTTTGAGATATGCAAAATAATTTCACATGAGCTAGAGACTCACTGATTCACATACAGATTCAGCACACATTCTTGGATTCATTTTTGACCGATGCATAGCAACGCTTATCAACATAAATGACGTTATCTGTCAGTCAGGTCAAAATGTTCATTTCGAAGTTCCCACAGTGTAGTATTAGGATTCCTTTCCAATTTCACAGGCCTGTTGCCTTGGATTTCAGACCAGCGAGAGAAAATAGAGTACCTCATGAAGGCAAAATTGGATTTTAATTAAAACCTTTTTTCTTGAAAGTTTTAATATGTGGGGTTGAAATTTGCTCCATCTGTTGCTGCAGCCCAACAGCTCGTAATACGTTTCTCTATCATGCAGACAAATCTACTGTCATAATAATGTGAATAATTACCTCACCGATCGGCCCACTGAACACCACAATGAAATATCAGACCTGGTTTCGCAGAACACGATGATCGTACTACAGCATGACAAATTTCACTCCGAGTTTTCTGGAAAAGCAAATGAACAGCATTGTTTCAAACTCCAAACCAGACAGAAAATGTATCCTGCCTCATAATCTTTAATCATTTCCCCATCTGGAGCACTGTTTACTCACTGATCCTTTATTTATCAGCTTCTAATTTATTTATAACTCGCTGACGTCCAGTGAATCAGGATAATAATGGGGAAATGAGAAAAAGACAAGCTAATGCAGAAAAACCTGCAAATTGAAGCGCATTTCTGCTTCACTTTCTGCAGGAAGAGCTCTGGAATAGTTGAAGCTGAAGTGAGTTTGTATGTAGTGGCTGGTGTTCTATCATGATGGTCATGAAGGAGAGAGTTTTTGACTGGGAGAAACCTGCGGATGGGGAACTGAATCTGTGCGGTTTCACTGAACACCTGCAGAGTCATCAACTGAGACTGAGAAAAATACCACGTCTTTCTTTCTTTCTTTCTTTCTTTCTTTCTTTCTTTCTTTCTTTCTTTCTTTCTTTCTTTTTCTTTCTTTCTTTCTTTCTTTCTTTCTTTCTTTCTTTCTTTCTTTCTTTCAATTGTTTGTTCGCTTGTTTATTTGGTTGAACTTAAGCTTTTACTTCTTCCATATTTTGTCAGTTCTTTCTTTCAATTTTTGTTTGCTTGTTCATTTGGTTCGTTCAGGCTTCCATTTTTTTGTCAGTTCTTTCTGTTTATTCATGCGTTCATTCTCTTGTTCATTTGTTGGTTCAGTTCTCCATTTTTGTCAGTTCCTTCATTCTTTCTTCATTCTGTCTTTCTTTCTGTCTTTCTTTCAATTGTTTGTTTGCTTGAAGTTGTTCATTTGTTTATTCACTTGCTCATTTGGTTCATTCAGTCCTCCATTTTGTCACTTTCTTTCTTTTTCAATTGTTTGTTCGCTTGTTCATTTGGTTCGTTCAGGCTTAAATTTTTTTGTCCGTTCTTTCTTTCTTTCTTTCTTTCTTTCTTTCTTTCTTTCTTTCTTTCTTTCTTTCTTTCTTTCTTTCTTTCTTTCTTTCTTTCTTTCTTTCTTTCTTTCTTTCTTTCTTTCTTTCTTTCTTTCTTTCTTTCTTTCTTTCTTTCTTTCTTTCTTTCTGAATCTCCTGCGGCAAACTATTATTCTCACCTTTAGAAAGACTTAATTACAGCGCATACCAACTTCATCCCATGCACTGGCAAGACCAGCGACTTCTAGAAAACAGTGTGCAGTTTAAAACATGGAGGTTGTGAACCGTGAGATTTACGAGGTCTGTAATCTCATTCTGAAGATGAATGTCAAAGTCAGGGTCAGGAAGCTACTGCAACCCCAGGACTCTTACTGTACAGCCATAGTGGCTCCGGCAGGCAAATGGATCAAAGAGGAAGTTAATACAGTTGCAGATTTATTTTATTTTATGCAACATGCAAATTAATATATCAGATAACACATTTAATTTTTAAGACACTGCCTATTTTAGAGCTGCTTTACGGCAGAACTGAATTCTGTTGGCATCATTGATCATGATTTTTCTGTTTATCATAAAGCTGCTTTGAAACAATCTGTACTGTATTAAGCGCTGTATCAATAAAGGTGACGACTTTTAATAAAAATGTAACTCATGCTTCGTAACTAATTTAGCATTGTTTACTGAGATAATATTGTTTATGATTAATGAACATTATTATTGAATATTAACAAAACATGATTTATCTTTGAAGTTCCTCTGTTTTTGCATAAGGGGTCTGATTCTCTCTGGCTCTCTGATGACATGAATCCATATAGAATTATAGCAGCAGGTAAATCAGTGTTTTAACTGGCCGGCTCTCATCAGGGTGTCCGAAGGGCTTTTGTCTGAAGGTTGTGGCTGTTCCGTGCTGCTGTTTATTTACACTCTTGCTGCTGTCTGTGTCTTTGCAGTGGAGAACGAGTCGTGTCCTCTCGTTTACCGCCAACTGTTCAGACGTTATTCTTTGACTTGATCGCTGGTAATTTGCATGGCAATTTATTTCACATTTAGCTTCGACTCCCTGCCAGGTCGGTCCTAATGTAGCGAGAATCACTAACAAGCCCAGTTAGACTAATGCATGAGTGCGTGAGACTTCAGTCGCCAATGGTTTAAATCCAGGTACATTGTTTTATTGAACTTCTTTAACTTCTACTAGTCAGTTATTATTAATAAGGTAGTTGGTTGATGCATACTTGTGCTGTCTGTGCTAGAACAAATAAAAATAAAAAGCCTAAGCTCATTTGCTAGTCTGGTTTCAGAGCGTTTTTGAGCCCTTTTCAGCTGGTCAGGCAGGGAAACGTCTAGGTTACTTACGTAACCCCTGTTCCCTGAAGGAGGGAACGGAGACGTAGCTGGTTGGCTTGGTTCATCTTATAGCACTTTAACTTTTTCGATTTTTTTGAAATCCCTATGGGAGAAATGAATGGGAAAAAATACCTCCAGAACCACTCTCTAACTGCACTCTAATTAGGGAGTTGTTCTGTATATTTAATACAAAGCTAATACAAATCTATTAACTTTAACTCAGTTTTTCTTATTATATATATCAGGGTTAACATTTTGACACATTAGCATCAAATATAAGTGAATATAATGAATCATACAGATACTTGTGAATTTTGCCTCAGCGTATTATGGAGTTAAATTTAATATTATTATTATTATTATAATAACACCCCACTCCCAACGTTCATCCTTAATCCATCATGCCTCTTAGCAGTAACGTAATTCTTTGGTGTGGGCAGGTGAGAAAGAAAGTACTATAGATGTACGTCTACTGTGTTATCATCCAATGTCACTCGAACCCCTCCTTGCATATCTTGCATGCTTTAAGAAACGTGATAGTCATAGGCACGTCACCACAGGCTGTACATATATTATCACAGACAAGGTGAAAGGTCACCCTGCAGACAGAGGGAGCAGGACATATTTGACATATTTCATTCATGTTTACGTTTTTGAGATTTTGTGGAGAACGTTTGGGTAGAGATCTACTCAAAATCTTAAAAAAGACCATAAAAATAGATGTACTGTTCCATAGGTGTTTTACCTGTAGTTTTTCTATGGATTTTTTCTTACCGTATAATTCTTGGACCAATATGTTTATATGTCATATTGAAATTGTATTGCATATACAGGTGCTGGTCATATAATTAGAATATCATCAAAAGTTGATTTATTTCACTAATTCCATTCAAAAGTGAAACCTGTGTATTATATTCATTCATTACACACAGACTGATATATTTCAAATGTTTATTTCTTTTAATTTTGATGATTATAACTGACAACTAAGGAAAATCCCAAATTCAGTTTCTCAGAAAATTAGAATATTACTTAAGACCAATACAAAGAAAGGATTTTTAGAAATCTTGGCCAACTGAAAAGTATGAACATGAAAAGTATGAGCATGTACAGCACTCAATACTTAGCTGGGGCTCCTTTTGCCTGAATTACTGCAGCAATGCCTGAACAACTGCTGCTCTACTCTCTCTACACGCATGACTGTTTGTCCACACACAGCTCCACCTCTATCATCAAATTTGCTGATGATACTGTTGTCCTGGGCCTCATTTCCAACAACAATGAGACGGCATACTTGGACGAGGTGGAGCATCTAACATCATGGTGCCAGGACAACTGTCTCTCTCTGAATGTTGGCAAGACCAAAGAAATGATTGTGGACTTCAGGAAGAGACAGCAACGGACATACTCCCCCCTCATGATCAGCGGGTCACCAGTAGAGAGAGTGAGCAGCTTCAAGTACCGGGGTGTAAACATCTCCGAGGACCTGACCTGGACTGCTCACATTCAGACACAGGTGAAAAAGCCAGGCAAAGACTGTACCACCTGCGCCAGCTGAGGAAATTCAGGGTTTCACCAGCTATCCTGAAAACTTTCTATTTAGGGGCGATAGAAAGTGTTTTAACTCAGTGCATCACAGCGTGGTATGGGAACAGCACCAGTCATGACCGCAAAGCCCTGCAAAGAGTAGTGCGCTTATCCGAGCGTATCTCAGGGTCAGCTCTCCGCTCTCTGCAGGACGTCTACACCAAACGCTGCAAAGGTAGAGCTACCAAGATCATCAAGGACTCTAATCACCCTGCAAACCCTCATTTCACGCTGCTACCATCTGGTAGCGCTTCCAGCCTGATGGCCAAAACTGAGAGACTCAGGAGGAGCTTCTTCCCCAGGCCATCAGACTCCTGAACTCAGTCACTTAACATCACGTGACTTCACTTCAGGATAAACATCGATACACTGACATTGCACTGCACTTTCTGTTCTCGTTGTTACTGTGTAACAACCTGTCATAAACCTGTTTGCACATTATACTCTTTATACATTTGTTAACCACATATTTATAAGTCTACAGTTTACTCACTGCAAAGTCTACTTCAATTATTTTATTCCACTTTATCCTTATTTGTTACCTTTTTTTCTCTTGACTTGATTATTTATAATTCTACAGATATAGACATATATATATATATATATATATATATAGAGAGTACTTTTTTTATATCCTATTTCTATTATAATTTCTTCCTTGTGTTTTTAACTGTGAATTTGCACTGTCCATGGAGCGGACCTGTTTACATTTCACTGCCGGTTGTATATTCTGTATATAACTGTGTATGTGACAAATAAAACTCTTGAATCTTGAATCTTGAATGCGGCGTGGCATGGAGTCGATCAGTCTGTGGCACTGCTCAGGTGTTATGAGAGCCCAGGTTGCTCTGATAGTGGCCTTCAGCTCTTCTGCATTGTTGGGTCTGGCAGATCGCATCTTCCACTTCACAATAGCCCATAGATTTTCTATGGGGTTAAGGTCAGGCGAGTTTGCTGGTCAATTAAGAACAGGGATACCATGGTCCTTAAACCAGGTACTGGTTGCTTTGGCACTGTGTGCAGGTGCCAAGTCCTGTTGGAAAATGAAATCTGCATCTCCATAAAGTTGGTCAGCAGCAGGAAGCATGAAGTGCTCTAAAACTTCCTGGTATATGGCTGCGTTGACCTTGGACCTCAGAAAACACAGTGGACCAACACCAGCAGATGACATGGCACCCCAAACCATCACTGACTGTGGAAACTTTACACTGGACCTCAAGCAATGTGGATTGTGTGCCTCTCCTCTCTTCCTCCAGACTCTGGGACCCTGATTTCCAAAGGAAAGGCAAACTTTACTTTCATCAGAGAATATAACTTTGTCCACTCAGCAGCAGTCCAGTCCTTTTTGTCTTTAGCCCAGGCGAGACGCTTCTGACACTGTCTGTTGTTCAAGAGTGGCTTGACACAAGGAATGTGACAGCTGAAACCCATGTCTTGCATACGTCTGTGCATAGTGGTTCTTGAAGCACTGACTCCAGCTGCAGTCCACTCTTTGTGAATCTCCCCCACATTTTTTAATGGGTTTTGTTTCACAATCCTCTCCAGGGTGCGGTTATCCCTATTGCTTGTACACTTTTTTTCTACCACATCTTTTCCTTCCCTTCGTCTCTCTATTAATGTGCTTGGACACAGAGCTCTGTTGTGTCAATGGTTGTCTTTTGGACAACTGTCAGGTCAGCAGTCTTCCCCATGATTGTGTAGCCTACAGAACTAGACTGAGAGACCATTTAAAGGCATTTGCAGGTGTTTTGAGTTCATCATTAGAGTGACACAATATTCTAATTTTCTGAGATAGTGAATTTGGGATTTTCCTTAGTTGTCAGTTATAATCATCAAAATTAAAAGAAATAAACAGTTGAAATATATCAGTCTGTGTGTAATGAATGAATATAATATACAAGTTTCACTTTTTGAATGGAATTAGTGAAATAAATCTAATTATATGACCAGCACCTGTATATTTATATTTACCAATATAATATATGCATGTGCTTATAAGTCTTTGAGAAGATAAGGGTTTTATTTTAAACATTTGTTAAAGAAAATACCTGTAATCTACCGAATCTTTAGAAAATCTTCCCAATTTTGTCCATTTCCAAGTTTTTCCATAATAGATTTAACATTCACACTGTAAAATCCGTCATGCCTCTTAGCAGTAACGTAATTCTTTGGTGTGGGCAGGTGAGAAAGAAAGTACTATAGATGTACGTCTACTGTGTTATCATCCAATGTCACTCGAACCCCTCCTTGCATATCTTGCATGCTTTAAGAAACGTGATAGTCATAGGCACGTCACCACAGGCTGTACATATATTATCACAGACAAGGTGAAAGGTCACCCTGCAGACAGAGGGAGCAGGACATATTTGACATATTTCGTTCATGTTTACGTTTTTGAGATTATGGAGAATGTTTGGGTAGAGATCTACTCAAAATTTTAAGACCAGGTGTCTTCAATATTGAACCTTTTCACAATATTCTAATTTTCTGAGATACTGAATTTGGGATTTTCCTTAGTTGTCAGTTATAATCATCAAAATTAAAAAGAAATAAACAGTTGAAATATATCAGTCTGTGTGTAATGAATGAATATAATATACAAGTTTCACTTTTTGAATGGAATTAGTGAAATAAATCAACTTTTTGATGATATTCTAATTATATGACCAGCACCTGTATATTTATATTTACCAATATAATATATGCATGTGCTTATAAGTCTTTGAGAAGATAAGGGTTTTATTTTAAACATTTGTTTAAGAAAATACCTGTAATCTACCGAATCTTTAGAAAATCTTCCCAATTTTGTCCATTTCCAGGTTTTTCCATAATAGATTTAACATTCACACTGTAAAAAAAACTAAAAACATTTTCATGATTTCTTATCACAACGTTTTATCTTTTGTCAAATGAACTTAGATAATTAATGTGGTTCAGATAACATACTATTTTAAGTTTCTATGTATTAAACCAATCTCCTTCATTGTATTAACTTAAATTGTTCATTTCAATGAACTGAAAATTTAAGGGCAAACTTACTTTAAGTTAAACCAACAATATTTTTAGCATCCTTGAACCATTTAAAAAGAAGAGAATGAAGTAGCATCTCTGGCTAAAAACGCACCTGTGCTATATTTTCATTATTTTTCTGATTCTTTATTTTTCGGATGTGTGCCGTATTTTCTTTGTGCACCTGTCACACTGTACACAGGCCTCACACAGCAAGGCTTTCACTTTCCTTTCACAAGGGCAGGAAGAGCATGTCGTGACAGCTTAGGGTCACTGCGTTCGACCTCCAGTTGTACCATCTCCATGGAAACAGCTGATGACATGCAGCTCAATTAACAAACAGACCTTCAGCTGTTGCTGTTAACAAAACATGGGACATGATAGTTTAATACAGCCTGAGTTAATAAAAAAAACAACAACCATATTTTAGCTATATTGACATCATTCCAGGATGTTTTTTGTTTGAAGAAAACTTTAGTTGTACCCTCTAACCTGGCACGACTAAGACAGAGTGTTAATTTTCCATCTGTTCTGCCACTGTAAAAGCTTAGTATAAAATTTGTATTTCACAGATGGCATCAGGAAAAACAACCAGAGCCACATATAGCCAAGCCTCTCTCTCTGCTGTCACACATTTTCAGAAGTGAGCTTGCAGTATACAGACATAATACAAAAATGTTTTTTTACTGCCACAAACCATATTTAGGGTTTGTGAAGTGAAGGATTTCCACTGATTTTTGGCCGTTTTTAATAAAGTCCTAGATAAAAGCTTTTATTCACATGTAAACATTGATCAGCGAACATAACTGAACCTGCTTGACACGCAAGAACAAACCTCATTGGTTCTCACAGAAGCTCAAATGTGCTTCATAACATGAGAATGAACCTCATTGGTTCTTGCGGAAGCTCAAACGTGCTGCGTAACACACAAGAATGAACCTCATTGGCTCTTGCGGAACCTCAAACGTGATGCGTAACAAGAATGAATCTCATTGGCTCTTGCTGAAGCTCAAACGTGCTGCGTAACACAAGAATGAATCTCATTGGCTCTTGCGGAAGCTCAACCGTGCTGCATAACAAGAGAATGAATCTCATTGGCTCTTGCTGAAGCTCAAACATGCTGCGTAACATGAGAATGAATCTCAGTGGCTCTTGCGGAAGCTCAAACGTGCTGCGTAACACAAGAATGAATCTCATTGGCTCTTGCGGAAGCTCAAACGTGCTGCGTAACACAAGAATGAATCTCATTGGCTCTTGCGGAAGCTCAACCGTGCTGCATAACAAGAGAATGAATCTCAGTGGCTCTTGCTGAAGCTCAAACGTGATGCGTAACACACAAGAATGAATCTCATTTGTTCTCACATGTCAAGCAAGCACGCTTGAGCATCCGTTTACCATAACTGATGTGTGTGTTGATGAATGTTTATATGTGCCTAAATTTAATCTGTTCATCATACAAAGCGATCGTGTTGCTTCAGAAAATTTAGACTAAACCGCTCGATTCATATAGACATTCGTTTTACGATCTCTTTATGAACCTTTTGTAGCGTCAAAGTGGTAGTTGCATAGCTGTTAATGGAGGGACAGAAATCTCTCAGATTTCATTAAAAAGATCTTCATTTGTGGTCTGAAGATGAACAAAAGTCTTATGGGTTTGGAATTACATGACTAAATGATGACAGAATTTTAATTTGTGGGTGAACTTACCCTTTAATAGAACCATTTTTTTTTTTTTATTAGTGTGAAGAACATTTTAATAATCTAAAGAACCATTTTCCAGTATAAAGAACCTTATGTGTGTTATGTTCCATGGATGTTAAAGGTTTTTGATGGATTGCCAATAACGAACCTTTAAAATAAAACTGTAAGCATTATTTATTTAAAACATATCAGTCTATGATCCGTTCGAAATCCACGACACACAACAAAAGCTATGATCACGGCGTCATCCATCCTCCAGTTGTTGACGTTGAATGCCGTGATTAAATGATGTGGCTGTCGGCGGGCTTATGTCACTTCAGTGTTCCTACTGGTGGTGCGAATGCAACCAGGAAAATGTTCCTAGGGGAACATTTAGTTGTTGGCTAGTGCCTATAACTAAGTTCCTATAACTACCCAGTGTGAAAACCACTATTGTAAGTCTCTAGTTGGTTCAAATGTCCAAAACATGTTTACAGCCTTGGAAACAATTGAACAATCCAATTTAATGATTCAATCAAGTACTATGCAGAAGCGATGAGTGTGCTGTTTCATCCTTGATATTTTCAACAACTTTATTTGAAGAGAAAAAGATGACCTTCTGGATGTTTCACAGCTGTCTCAGAGAATGTCTGGTCTTTTGTGTCATTCCCGTCCGTTCCAAACAGATGGAAAGAAGAAGCACTGCAATGGTCAAAGCTATGAAGGACCCCAATGAGAACCAGCATGAACATCAGACAAACAAATTCCCGAAAGCTAAATCTGTCCTACAAGAAGAAAAAGGGCGAGGGAACTTTCGATATGGAAGAAGTCGGAACAAAGATGTCTATTGTCCTGACTGTGCCGACTGGCCTGTGTCCAGGTGTGTGTGGCCTGCTAAAGACTGCGTGAAGGAGCTCATTCTGGGCGTGAAACAAGCTGGCCTTTCCTCCTGTCAGCTTTGTAAAGAGATGCATGTTACTGGGCTTCACACAAAAAATTACTTGGGAACCATTGGTTCCAAAAATTAAACATTTAGGAGCAAGTGATAGCTTGAAGCATTTTAGTTCCAATTTTTCATTGTATACTGTGTGTGTGTATGTATATATATATATATATATATATATATATATATATATATATATATATATATATATATATATACACACTCACCTAAAGGATTATTAGGAGCACATGTTCAATTTCTCATTAATGCAATTATCTAATCAACCAATCACATGGCAGTTGCTTCAATGCATTTAGGGGTGTGGTCCTGGTCAAGACAATCTCCTGAACTCTGAAACTGAATGTCAGAATGGGAAAGAAAGGTTATTTAAGCAATTTTGAGCGTGGCATGGTTGTTGGGCCAGTCTGAGTATTTCACAATCTGCTCAGTTACTGGGATTTTCACGCACAACCATTTCTAGGGTTTACAAAGAATGGTGTGAAAAGGGAAAAACATCCAGTATGCGGCAGTCCTGTGGGCGAAAATGCCTTGTTGATGCTAGAGGTCAGAGGAGAATGGGTCGACTGATTCAAGCTGATAGAAGAGCAACTTTGACTGAAATAACCACTCGTTACAACCGAGGTATGCAGCAAAGCATTTGTGAAGCCACAACACGCACAACCTTGAGGCGGATGGGCTACAACAGCAGAAGACCCCACTGAGTACCACTTATCTCCACTACAAATAGGAAAAAGAGGCTACAATTTGCACGAGCTCACCAAAATTGGACAGTTGAAGGCTAGAAAAATGTTGCTTGGTCTGATGAGTCTCGATTTCTGTTGAGACATTCAGATGGTAGAGTCAGAATTTGGCGTAAACAGAATGAGAACGTGGATCCATCATGCCTTGTTACCACTGTGCAGGCTGGTGGTGGTGGTGTAATGGTGTGGGGGATGTTTTCTTGGCACACTTTAGGCTCCTTAGTGCCAATTGGGCATCATTTAAATGCCACGGCCTACCTGAGCATTGTTTCTGACCATGTCCATCCCTTTATGACCACCATGTACCCATTGTCTGATGGCTACTTCCAGCAGGATAATGCACCATGTCACAAAGCTTGAATCATTTCAAACTGGTTTCTTGAACATGACAATGAGTTCACTGTACTAAAATGCCCCCCACAGTCACCAGATCTCAACCCAATAGAGCATCTTTGGGATGTGGTGGAACGGGAGCTTCGTGCCCTGGATGTGCATCCCACAAATCTCCATAAACTGCGAGATGCTATCCTATCAATATGGGCCAACATTTCTAAAGAATGCTTTCAGCACCTTGTTGAATCAATGCCACGTAGAATTAAGGCAGTTCTGAAGGCAAAAGGGGTCAAACACAGTATTAGTATGGTGTTCCTAATAATCCTTTAGGTGAGTGTATATGGACAACACAAAGGGTGGTCACACCAAATATTGATTTGACTTTGTTAATAGAAGTTAATTGATAAATAAAATTTATTTATGACATTAATTTTGAAAGCATCTTCACTTTACAGCATTTTTACACAATTGCCTAAAACCTTTCATAGTACTGTAGCTTTGCAGGTAGGTTTCTTCAAGCGTGTTGGAGTCGTTGCCATAGTTCTTATGGATTTAGTCTCTCTCAGATTTTTCTGTTTCTTCATGTATTCACAGACAGACTCTATGATGGTGAGATCAGATCTCCATGTGGAGCATAATGGCTGCTGTCAGACTCCTTGTGCATACAAAAATCTCATCGAATTATTAAAATGAATGGCAAAAGAAATGTTTGTAAATATAAACTGATATTTCCTACCAACATATTATAACAAAAGATATAAATAACTGGCTTAATTTTAATTTTTTGGGGGAAAATACAAATGTGCCTAAGACTTCAGTAAATTATATTCTAGTGTTTAAATGTTGTTCTCAGCAGATTATCCAGGGTCATGATGTTTTGTAGAACTCTTACATGAGAGCCAGACTGACTGAACTTTGTGGAGTGGTTGTGTAGGTTTGACATGTGGCGTGACTGTTTAGACTTTCTAGACTTTTACCAGTGAGACATACTGTAGTAGAGGTTTCTGGGAAATGCATCATATGATCATTCTGTTTTGTAAATATAGCAGACAGCATGGTGGTTAAAGACCTGTGCTGGTACCTGAAAGGTGGCAGAATGAAACCAAACATTTGATGAAATGAACAATTTTGTCATTACTTACTCAAGTTTTTACTTGTGTTCAAAAATAAAAAGCTTCCTTTCAAAATCATAAATCAGCTTTTGAAAACCTGAGAATAATACCGCAGTAAATACATGAAATTAAGCTGTTCCGTCCAACACAAAAGCATGAAGCTGTTATTGGAGCCGACAGAGGAATGGATAAATCAGATCCCCTCCAGCGTACTCTGAAAGGATTGTTTGCTGCAAGCCTGTTTGAGTAGTTGTTCAGTCGGAGAGTGTCCTATTCATATGGATGGCATCATTATCTGCCTCTCCAGATGGAGCGAGTGCACCATGACGTAGATGTTTTGGTTTGCTGTGATGGTTTTGCATGTGGGCCTCATGCTGAAACATGTGCAGAGGATGTGGAATCAGAGTCGTGCATGTGGTTTCCCCTCTAGGCAAACATTCTTTTTTCTTTCAGGATATTTGGAGGGTGTATATACACACGCAAAAGGGCGTTAAATCAAATTAGATTTTAATTATAGGTTGGTCTTAACTTATTGCATGGTATTTAATGCATTTTTTTTTTTTTTTTTACAGATACAGTATATTGCCAAAAGTATTGGGACACCCCTCCAAATCATTGAATTCAGTTGTTCCAATCACTTCCATGGTCACAGATAAAATCAAGCACCTAGGCATGCAGACGCAATAAGTCCATTCGTGAAATTTCCTCACTACTAAATATTCCATGGTCAACTGTTAGTGATATTATACAACAAAGTGGAAGCAATTGGGAGCAATAGCAACTCAGCCACGAAATGGTAGGCCCCGTAAAATCACAAAGCGGGGTCAGCACATGAGATGCACAGAGCGCAGAAGTCGCCAACTTTTTGCAGAGTCAATAGCTACAGACCTCCAAACTTTGTGTGGCCTTCAGATTAGCTCAAGAACAATGTGTAGAGAGCTTCATGGAATGGGTTTCCATGGCTGAGCAACTGCATCCAAGACTTACATCACCAAGTGCAATGCAAAGCGTCAGATGCAGTGGTGTAAAGCACGCCGCCACTGGACTCTAGAGCAGTGGAGACGTGTTCTCTGGAGTGATGAAACACGCTTCTCTGTCTGGCAATCTGATGGACCAGTCTGGGTTTGGCGGTTGCCAGGAGAACGGTACTTGCCTGACTGCATTGTGCCAAGTGTAAAGTTTGGTGGAGGGGGGTTATGGTGTGGGGTTGTTTTTCAGGGGTTGGGCTTGGCCCCTTAGTTCCTGTGAAAGGAACTCTTAATGCTTCAGCATACCAAGACATTTTGGACAATTTCATGCTCCCAACATTGTGGGAACAGTTTGGGGATAGCCCCTTCCAACATGACACTAATGCACAAAGCAAGGTCCATAAAGACATGGATGAGTGATTTTGGTGTGGAGGAACTTGACTGGCCTCAATGTGATAGAACATTTTTGGGATCAATATGTGCATGTAAAGGCAGGTGTCCCAAAACTTTTGGCAGTATAGTCTAAGTTAAATCTACCACTCTCATGGCAGTTTGTAACTATTTTGTTTTGGTGAATTGATAGTGAATTTGTTTTAAATTGTACAATCTGATTCATACATTTTTGTACAATCTGCTTACACCCCATTGAGGGTTATGTTTAGTTGTGGAACTTCATGCTATTTTTTTTTTTTTTTATCATACATTTTTGTATGAATCGAATTGAAGAGATTTTTAAAAGAAAATCCCATTTGTCTGTATCAGAACCCATCACACATTCATTATATAATATTTATTATTATTATGCAGTTCTATTCTGTTTGGCCAATCACAGCTTTCTGTTAAATATATTTTGCATAATGATGGTAAACAATTGACCGACTAATACATAGCCAAGTTTCTCATATTGTGAAGTCATAAGGCTCAGAACATCAAATAGAGGAGACTGTCTCTGTGTGTGTGTGTGTGTGTGTGTTTTCTTTCTCTCATATCTAATAAGCCCTTGCAGATCTTTTGAACAGTGTGAGTCAGTGAATAATGAAGAGTTTGCAGTTTATTTTAAAGCCTGCTGCTGTTCGAACTTCGAAGCAATCCAGGGTTTGTCTCTCACAAAAGACTCCCAGTTTCTCATAACTTTCTTGCAGGCTATAAAACTACATCTGACAGCTGCATTATCATTTAGTCTGTCCTAAAATATTTTTAGACCTTTTTATTTTCTGATTTGAGGGCTGTTGTCTTTAAAAGGATGACGCTGATGCCCCCAAGTGGTTGCTCAGCAATTTACAGCATTAATATCACAAATTATATATCACTGCAGACATCACGCTGGCTTTTAAATATCCATTGAGCCGTTATTGTGCTTGTCATACACTCATTACACTCCATTCATTTCCATCTAGTTATCTTGTCAAATCAGTAATTGTGCATATCTATAATGAACTGTTGGGAAATTAGTTTTAATGGCCTGAAGGAATCAATACGACTGTGATTTTCATGACCTGCTACATCTCATCAATTGTGTTTTTGTTTTACTCTTCAACGGTTATTTCTTTATTCATCCTAACAGGAGTTTTTTTCATGTCATGTCGTTTGAAAACTTGTCAAGACTTTACCGCAGGTTTTCTCATGGGTCCTAGGAATGATTACAGTCTAATTGACAGACTGTTGTTGGACACATTTTATAGATATTTCTCTGAGAATCGAGGCAATAAAATCCCCAAATATGATTCGAAATTTGACAGGATACCCAAGGCACCTGGTGAATGAGTACCATGTAATTTTCTTCAGTTGTATTCATGTTATTTGGCGGATTAGTGAACCTTGTTGGGCAACTCTTGTTAATGCTTGATTTGAAAAATTAATTAGGTTGGATTATACATTATAGTCAGTTTCAAAAGGGTTTATTAATCCCACACTCTTCCACTTCAACTAAAATGAATGCACGTCATCAAATTGTAGATATCTCTCTGATCTCCGGTACTGAGTTACTTTTTATTATATGCTGTTCTGATTATGTTTAATCATTAATAACATTACCAAGCATGTTTGGCTCAACAGGATCCAAAACAAAGGTAATTTTGGTTAGAGCACCCGATGGGCACCAATCTGGCTTGTTGCAAAAAAGCAATCTGTGTTTTATTGGACACTGCGTGAGACTTTCTTGCCTGAATTTAGAATAACATTCCCTATCAACATTCCTGCCAATATTTGTGTCGTTGGGTATGTTTATGCAATGTACATTTAAAAGGTTTGTCAGGCTAAATTTAGACTGTCCAGTGACATGTATCGGTAAATGTTTTAACAAGCATGGGCTACCGCACTGTGTTTTAATTAACCTAGCAGGACAGGAAACCATAGCAACAACATAAGTCTGAAACCCAGTTAATGGAACGACACTGCCTCCATCCTTATTCGCACCGCAGTCGTTTTATCTGAAAAATAGCTTTACATTGCAGCCTACAGTATATTGAATCTTCAATCACTGAGTGAGTCACACCTCGTTTTTCATTCTCTGCCCAAAAGGTCAGAATAAAACGACTCAAACTCCAGAAAATGAGACACATCCATCATTATAATATCTGTGAGTTCTATCAACTTAAAAACTGATGCTGATGTTTTTTTGCTATGCTATTCTGTCCTTTTCTGTTTGAAATGTTTGGTTAGGTTTGTTCTATTCTATTCTATTCTATTCTATTCTATTCTATTCTATTCTATTCTATTCTATTCTATTCTATTCTATTCTATATCTATTCTATATTTGTTAGGTTTGTTTTATGCTATTCTCTTCTACTTTACTTGGGCTACTCTATTGTTTGTCAGAAATCCCATAGACTTACATTAACGGTATGTTCAAATGGACCAAGACTCTTCAAAGTCCAACTGTCAGAAATTCAAATTTAAAATCCAATGGCCTTAGAACCAACACAAACTTTAAGCTATTAAACCTCAAACTTTTTGGCCAGGCTTTCTCACGCCAACATCAAAGTTTGTTTTGACAAACTTTTTTTAATTTTTTTTTTTTTTTTATCTAGTCTCGTTTTAGTATGTTTGTTTAGGTTTATTTTGCTCTATTGTTTTCTTTTAGTATGTTTGTTTAGGCACATGTTTTGTTTAAAATTGCCTTGTTCTATTGTTTTCTTTAAGGAGGTTTGTTTAGGCACGTTTTGTTTAAAATTGTTTTGTTCTATTGTTTTCTTTTAGGTGGTTTGTTTAAGTTTATTTTGTTTTGTTTAGGTTTGTTAGGTTTTGTTTAGAATTTTGTGTTCTATTGTTTTGTTTTAGGAGTTAGGTTTTTGTTTATTTTGTTTTGTAGGTTTGTTTTGTTTTAGTATGTTTGTTTAGGTCTGTTATGTTTAGAATTGTTTTGTTTTGTAGGTTTGTTTTGTTTTAGCATGTTTGTTTAGGTCTGTTATGTTTAGAATTGTTTTGTTTAGGAGGTTTGTTTAGTTTTAGTATGTTTGTTTAGGTCTGTTATGTTTAGAATTGTTTTGTTTAGGAGGTTTGTTTAGTTTTAGTATGTTTGTTTGGGTCTGTTATGTTTAGAATTGTTTCGTTTAGGAGGTTTGTTTAGTTTTAGTATGCTTGTTTATGTTTGTCATGTCTTGTTTAGAATTGTTTTGTTTTAGGAGTTTTGTTTATGTTTTTGTTTTGTTTAGGTTTGTTTTATTATGTTTAGGTCCATTATGTTTCGTTTAGAAATGTTTTGTTCTATTGTTCTGTTTTAGTATGTTTCTTTGGGTTTGTCATGTTTTGTTCTTTTCCAATTCTGTTGTGTAGAGAAACCAAAATTGCATCTTTTAAATTAGGTTTTCCTGTATAGAGGGTAATCTAATTTTGAAGAGAGAGATTATGTGAGTATTCTGCAGTGCAGCGTTTATCATTCCCCAGTTAGATGAGATTGAGTTAATTATCATTCCAGTGACAGTGATGTCAGAAGCACCACAGAGACAGTGACCTCATAGAAGATACGGCCTTCCCTGTCCTCTCAGTAATTAGAGACATTTTATAGCTGTGGATTTTTCAAGAGAAAACTGATGACTCTCCACATTAGCCTGTCAAGCCCGGCTGCCTTCACTGTATGCATTCTGAAAGCAGGACTCCAAATCACATCTCTGCTAAGACACAAAATAAAATAACTTTTGGTATCATAATACAATGTTACACTGACCTTCACAGACAACTCAGCACAGTTATATGTCTTGTGCTTGTGTGTGTAAATGATATACCTGGTTTTATCATGGAACTAAAAGCTCGGTGTTTTATTTAATCTCACAGAAGCACTGTACAAAATGAATCACTGTGCACTTTGTGGTTCGATTTCTTTCACTCTGCTCCTGAACCCCTCTGGCTCTAGGCAATTTGTTCAATCGAACCATTATAAATTACGGTTTAGCACAGAATACGTATCTGTTCCCTCTCATGCACCGCTGCTGCTATAGTGTTAGAAGCTTTCCTGTAATGCAGTTATAGGTCCTTGTTTAGCGTTTACTATTATTAATGCAAGAACACCGCTGGTGTCTGATCAGATCAGTGTTTCTTTAATGTCACGTTGTTGTCTGTTGGCAGACATTGACCATTTTGTTTGTCCTGTCTAATTTGATGGGTTCCGCCTGTTCTTCAGGCTTTATTTATGGGCTTTTCATGTCAACATGGTTCATATTTATCTGTGCTTCTGTCTAATATAAATAAAGCTCCGGCTTAGATGAGTTATAACCTGGCATGTTAGTATGAAGTGAGGCAGTAAGTAAATATATCGGTATATATTATTATATTTCTGTCATCATTCACTCAGTCTTTTGTTAGCACAAGAAGGAGAAATTTTAATGAAGGTCACTGTTTTCCATGCAGTACAAATAAATTGGTAACAGAGCTGTCAAGCTTGAAAAAAAAAAAAAAGCAAAATCATCATAAAAATATCCTAAAAGTTGTCCCTATGACTTAGTAGTATATCCCAAGTGAATTGGAAAGATCTAATTCAAATGAACAGTCTTTTACAAATCAGATAATGCAAGTTTTCTCATTAACTCTCAATAAACTGAGTTAGATGTCAAGATATTCTGTGAATTTTAGTTTGTTCCTCTTTCAAAGCAAAGCTATTTATGTGACTTCAGAAGACTTGGAATTTAGTTTAGTTTGTGCACTACTTTTATGGTGCTTTTGAAGTTTGAAAGCCTTTGGACAACACGAGGGTGAGTAAATAAAAGGCATAACTTCCATTTTTTTGGTGATCTAGCCCTTTAAAAACTATTGCATTCCTTTTGTAAACTAGTATTTGCTTCAGAATTAAAGTGCCCCTATTATGCTTCCTAATTTAGTTTTGGAGGTCTCCTACAACAGGTTTACATGCATCAAAGGTCCAAAAAAAAAACAGTTTAATTTTCTCATAATATACATTGCACATCACTACATTTTTCAATGATTCTCAAACGACTCGACGGATGAATCAGTCTCTCTAAATCCCTCCTTTCCGCGAGCCTACTCTGCTCTGATTGGCCAGATGGCCCAGTCTGTTTTTGGTCTGCCACTTACAACGCATGTTTCCGAAAGCGACTGTACACACTGTAAAGACAGCATAGTGATAGTGTCGATTTTACCATATCAGTCCAAGCGTGAGTCCGATAATGAAACATTGGAAGAACTAGTCATTCAACCCGAACCTCCATTGCAAGGATGATTTGAGCAGGACGTTTCTCAGTGATGCTACTCAATTTGAGGTACATTATGAGATGTTTCAACTGTGATTCCTCACCATCAGCATGTTCATCACCAAACCCATGTGTATATTTCTCATTTATTGCAGTGCAAATGTGGGAACTGTATCAATAACAGCGCATACATTAGCCGTGAATGACTATCGATACATGAACGTTTGTAAAACAAATCTTGCTCCATCCTTTATCTTTACTCAAAGTAGTAAGAATGACAGACAGTCTGCATTAATAGACACAGTTTTAGGTAACAGTGGCCCACAGCTGCTTAGCAGATGTATTTCAGTAAGTTAGAAAATATATACATCAATAATTATTCATACTTACAGGTTGTGATTCTGAGGAGCAAGCTGGTCCAAATAAACTGGGTACTGACCCATCTTTCAAGAGCAAGTGTTTCGCGAATCCCGCGTTGAACTCTGAGATTTGAGAAGCAGTAAAATGACGTTTTGAGGCGGACAACGTACATAGTGATGTAGAACCATAACGCAGTCATTTAGGCAGTTCAGAGTCGATTCTTTCTTTTGGGAGACAAAAACTTTATTTATCGTGCACTTTCGACTTTACAATCACAAACAGCCATTACACACTGCATGAAAGGGAATATTCGAAAGACCATAATAGGTGCACTTTAACTGAAACACACTCTCAGCTTGTTTCCACATGGCTGAGCCTGATATTTTTCATAAAGAGGGATTCAGTTTTGTCTTTCATGGTTTTCTCAACCGACTTAATTATGATCAGTCTTCAGCAGCAGTATATGGCAGTCTGCTATGATTTGTAGGTGAAGGTGCTTATAAAATTCATTCTTATCACTTTATACATTGAATCCGCTTTGATAAAGTAATTGAATGGCACAATCTATTATCTTTATGTCTCTTTTGGCCTCTCCACATAAATCTGTCAGTGTTTTAAAGTGGTATTGTGTTTGAAATGAAAATATCCCATTAGTAGCATCACCATTATCACCCAGCTTAAAACATTGCTTTTCTTCTATTAAAATAATGAACTAAAAGGAAACTAATGTACATGATAAGAAACGGAGCAGAACTTTGTCAGTTGCTGTTGGGATGAATGGGATTGTCAAAGTATTATGGGTTACTTGTGTTTTAAATGTGAAATTGCTTAATTGTTGCATATTGCATCACTGTAAAAAAGTTATAAAACAATCTATTGGAGTGTTTTACAAGAACCCTGTTATTTCCATTTGCCGTTTCTTTTTAATTATTTGTGAAATTTACTAGCAATTCCTGAGAGAAAATTGCTTCAAAGTAAATCTTACACCAGTTTTTATCAGCGTACTAATTCACATACTAGATATGCGACTGTTCAGAATGTGCTTATATTCCAGTTTAAACACCACTGTGCATTTGATAAAGCAGATCCATTCAGAACATCATGCATTGAAGCTGAAACTTCCATCAATGGATTTGCCCTAATTAAGAAACTGATTAGAGAAAAAAAAACAGGTTTGGGTCCAGCTGTGAGGGCCGACGTCTGTCTGTGTGTGTGTGTGTGTGTGTTCGTTTATTTCTCTGAGCTTTCCTGCTGTTTTCATTCTTGCGTTCAGCCTGTTTTCCCTGCTGTTCCTTCATCCTCTGAAGTGTGTGATTGATGGCGGTCATTCATTGAATCATGTTGTCACACGGCGTGTTTTCCTCGTCCCCTCATTTCTCACGCCGTGGCCTGGGGGACCGAAGGAATGGTTTGTACTTAATTTGTTTCATCGTTCACTTCATTCAAGTCTGATTAATCCCCCGTCTCTCTCCTCTCTCAGTCCTGGTCTTTCATAACCCTCTGGTCTCGTGTGAGAACTGATATTTCTCAAGTCAAAAGTGTCTGCGGGGGTGCTGATAGCACAATCTCGGACCTGATTGAGAACAGTGACTCTCAGGGACAAACCGAGGGATTTCTATCACAGCTAGACCTCTTTCTCAGTATGCTCTGTGTGGGTATAAGTGGCTTTCATTCTGATCTGAGACCTGTTTGCCAATTGGAAATTTACAGGTATGCTCTCAGGTTTAGAAATGGGCTTGAGTTTTTGAATATTTTCCTGGAGAAAGCTTACATTTTCTGTCTCCCTTAGATCATCCAATGTTACAAAAGTACAAAAATAATACATTATTTGTACTGTCAGCACAGCACCTCTAGTTTAGAAGTAATGCACACAGGGACCAATGCTTGTCTGGTAAACTGATAGATAGTAGCATTGGAAAGTCTGATTCATTCTAGTGAATCGCTTCATCCTAAATGGTTCTTTCTCTCATATGTAACACTTGAAAGTCTTAGTGAATCGATTCGTCATAAACGGTCCCCTCTCAATAGTATTGATATGTCTGAGTCAATCAGTTCTTTTAAATGATTTTTGTAAATGAACAGATTAAATAAATTATGGTCTTTGAGCCATAAATTATACAGTAGTTCTAGTTTTTAGTTTAATTGATTCAAAATAAACTGTTCTTTTTCTCATATTTAGTATTAAAAAAGTCTGATTCATTCTAGTGATTTTTCTCATACGAGCATTGGAAAATCTGATTCATTCTATTGAATTTGTTCGATCTTAACAGTTCTTTTTCTCATATTTAGTATTAAAAGTCTGATTCATTCTAGTGAATCGATTGTCATAAATGGTCATTTTTTTCATACGAGCATTGAAAAATCTGATTTATTCTAGTGAATTGGTTCAATCTTAATAGCTCTCTTTCTCATATTTAGTATTAAAATAAGTCTGATTCATTCTAGTGAATTGGTTCGACCTTAAAGGTTCTTTTTCTCATATTTAGTATTAAAAAAAAGTGTAGCATCGGTTCTGGCAGATCACGTGTAGTCAAGCTCGCATCAGCTGATCACCTCCTCCATCCCCAGCTCCTCCTCTCGTCAGTCAGGATCTGGCATTCTGATTCCCCTTGAATCAGAGTAAATTCCATAATTATTTTGTATATTTAAAATATTGACATTAATGATATCTGCAATACATTATGTTGGTTCTGTTTTATTTACGCTAGGGGGGTTATCGCTGCTCTCCCTGCTCTTATCCATGCTCTTATCCATGCTCTTATCCATGCTAGGCTACATGGATGCACAGGGAGTTCTTGCCTAGAATAGAACCATACCGCCAATCCATACTGTATGCTAATAGCCAATCAGTCATCTTTGATGACAGTGGTCCTGACAGAAAGTCTGATTCATTCTAGTGAATCAATTCGTCATAAATAATTATTTTTCTCATACGAGCATTGAAAAATCTGATTCATTCTATTGAACTGGTTTGATCTTAACAGTTCTTTTTTTTTCATATTTACTATTAAAAAAGTCTGATTCATTCTAGTGAATTGATTCGTCATAAATGGTTATTTTCACCTACGAGCTTTGGAAAACCTGATTCATTCTATGAACTTGTTCATTTGAATTCTTGTAAATTGCCATCAAATTGTTATTTAGTTGTACTGTGTGTATTTCTCAGCTGAGGTTTGATGTTGTCACCCTAATTGAGACCCTAATTGTTCATTCATTCAAAATATATGTGGCTCTGATTAAATTAATGATACTTTTATATAATTGGATAGCCATACAGTTCAAAAGATAAGTAATTTCAGTATAGTTAGCTGCTTTTAGTTAGCAACTTTTTTTAAACAAGTAGCTTGACTGTATTGAAGTCCAGTAAACAAACAAATAATTAAATTATCACAAGGAGAAAAAAAAGCCAGCCATTATTTAGGTACTTTGAAATTGCCCTTGCATGTTTTCTAATATAAAAGTTTACAAATGAGATCATACTAATTTGCCACCCATTCGCCAAATTGCAAAATAGTTACGATTTGCCATAAGAGTGTGTTGAAAATGCTAAAAAAAAATAAAGTGTTTGCAATTAATTTTTGCAAACCTGAATGAACCCTTTTATTACTCCTAGCCTAGGATTTAGGTCAAGGTAGCTCGTCTGTGGTGAGCCTATGGAGGCAGGTTCTCCTGTTCTTTCCAGTTTTTATCCTGAGCTGAGGGGAAACTCATACGCTTTCTGTCATCTCTGCTCTCGCACGCCATAAATACCCCTCTGATGTGTACTTAAGTTCACAGGACTCGTCTTGCAGAGGAAGTGGTGATATGAGCTTTATTTTTCCTCACATCTACATGTCAGCCATTTTTACTGAGTGTTTTATGATTTCCAGATGTCAGAACCGCCCTATGTGGGCTGGACTTGACCTTAAGAATATTGTGTTTATGTCCCATTTTGAAAGCTATATCGTTTGAACACCTCAGCATGGAGCTTCTTTTGTAAATCGGAGGAAGGGTGCTTTGCTACTGATACACAAAGTATACTCTAGAGACGACAGGAATGTTTTTAATAACAGTACTTACAAAGGCAGTGCAATCAGCCAATTAAACTGATTTACTGATGAATATTCATGAATACACATCCCTCTCACTGTTTGTGTTCTGATACAAATGATTAATGTAGAAAAATTGGAGATATTGCCACATAAAAGCTCTTTTTTAACCCTTACACGCATACCTTGGGTCTTTGGTGACCCGAGCATCAATCAATTAATTATAAACAATATAACAAGAAAAAATTATAAAAGAATGCCTGTTTTCCTATTCATTTGTATAAAAATTGTATAGGGTCACTAATGACCCGAGGCGTGCAACAGTATATTTTCTCTACACAACAATAATTGAATCTTTGATGACTGAATAAGTACAATTCTCCTTTATTCCACAAGGTGGCTGACAACATTGATGAAGTGTCGTTTCACTCATAGTTACCGCAGGCAGAAAACAAAAGAATAGGAAGTATATGGAAGCAGAACAGACTCATTAATAATTCACGCAAAAAACATGATGCACACGTGTAGCCAATTTCACATGCATTAAACCAAATTCATGTGCACAAAAAACAATTCACGTGCGCAAAATAAAATTATATATTCATAAAATACATTCCACAAATGCAAAACACAATTCGTAGATTTACAACTGTGCACAAAACTTTTGAATGTTTAAAATTTACAAGTTCATCCTTGAATGCGAATGTGCAAATCGTCATTCACGCGTGAATCGCCTTGGATTTGTGTGTGTGTATTTTAGAGACTTTCCTGGTGGCGCTCTCCTCCCACCCGGCTCAGTCGTACTCTTTAGCCAATCAGATTTAAGCTTATCAGTCAGCGTGAGGGCAGGCCCACAGCTTTCGACCACAGTTCAAGTCATGGCTGAGCAGAGGTATGTGCAGTTTGATCGGTTCATTTCTGTGTTTACTGAAACTAAGTTAGAGATTTAGTTGTAGCGATAGTTTATTAACTGCTGTGTGAAAATAAACATTTGTTTTAAGTATTGATTGATTCTTATGTTTACTTCATTAAGTTCATAAAGAATTATTCATGTGCAGTACATACCATACAATGTTCCGTAAACTCCATAGAAAGCATAACAATGGTTTGAATGATTATAAATGGTGTATATAAATAGACGATAATGAAAAATATAACGTTTTTGGATATTTTTCACGTGGCCTTGTACTATTATTTAATTAGGAAAGAGCAGTCACAGCAGTGTGTTTGTACCTGCATTTCATGTCCACCACACATTCAGCTGATGATGATCTTTTTATAATGAAGTGCATACATTGGAGACCATTTACGTTTCATCTATGCTTTGTTTTAAGCTGCATATATATGCAGTTTCATTGTTTCAGATTTCCAAGACAGATGATGTTTGAAGTTGCAGAGACAACCAGTACCTTGACCTTACCATTTATACTGTAATTCTTTCCAAACAGTCATGTTGCAAGCCATTCATTTTGATGTTGTTTCAACAAGAGGTTGAAAGTCATGCATTAATACAGTAACAATGTACACACACACTCAAGGAATAAAGCCCTGCTATGCATAATTAAATGTTCTTGTTTTATGTCAGAATTAAAAGATTCAAAGACATTTGCTACAGTTGATGTATACATTTTATTAATTTAAAAGTTTCTGAATCCTTTGGGAATAAAACCTATATGAAATGACTTGGCCATGATTGAAAATTCTGTCATCATTTACTCACCCTCAAGTTGTTCCAAACCTGTACAAATTTCTTTGTTCTGCTGAACACAAAGGAAGATATTTGGAATAATGTTTGTAACCAAGCAGATCTCAGAAGCCATTGACTAACAAAAAACTACTACTATAGTAGTCAAAGACTGCCGAGATCTGCTTGGTTACAAACATTCTTCCAAATATCTTCCTTTGTGTTCAGGAGAACAGAGAAATGTATACAGGTTTGGAACAACTTGAGGGTGAGTAAATGATGAACTGACAATCTCAAGTATGAAGGAGCACAACATTTAGTACAGAGAAATATATATATATATTTGTCTCTTCTATAATTGTGAGATTGGCTGACTAACAGTTTGAAGCTGGGTTACAAGTTCTTCAGTTCAGTCTTCATTGCATGGCTGGTCAGGGATGTTGGTAGTGTTCCAGTCGGAGTCTTCTTTTCTTTTAAAGGTGTCATGAACTGGCTTTTTTATACTGTTGTCTGAGGTCAACTTATGACGTTCTGGTGGTTTTTACATTCAAAAACATCATAATGAATAAGTAGTAGGCTATTTTCTATCTTGGTTTTGAGACTCTCTCCTGCACGCTCAGTTTTAATGGGCATGCCACACTGAAGACTTAGAAGTAAACGCCCACGGCTAGGATTGGATAAGATTTGCATATTTAATGAGCTCCAGCTCCCCTGTCAGTACATGTGGGAATTGTTTTGAAAGTGTGTGGAGAAACGGTAACTGGAAGGAATTGCCCACAGGGCTCACAAAATGTCTTCATCAAACAAACAATGATTTCTCTCTCATTCAAGATTCAAGAGTTTTATTTGTCACATACACAGTTATATACAGAATATACAACCGGCAGTGAAATGTAAACAGGTCCGCTCCATGGACAGTGCAAATTCACAGTTAAAAACACAAGGAGGAAATTATAATAGAAATAGAATAAAAAGTACTATATATATATATATATATATATATATATATATATATATATATATATATATATATATATATATATATATATAGATATAGTACTCAGATACTAATATCAGATACTACAGATACTGATATAGATACTAATTCTACAGATACTAATATCTGTAGAATTATAAATAATCAAGTCAAGTAGAAAAAAAGTAAAAATAAGAATAAAGAAGTGGAATAAAATAATTGAAGTAAACTGTGCAGTGAGTAAACTGTAGACTTATAAATATGTGGTTAACAAATGTACAAAGAGTATAATGTGCAAACAGGTTTATAACAGGTTGTTACACAGTAACAACGAGAACAGAAAGTGCAGTGCAATGTCAGTATGTCGGTATGTCGATGGTCACGTGATGTTAGGTGACTGAGTTCAGGAGTCTGATGGCCTGGGGGAAGAAGCTCCTCCTGAGTCTCTCAGTTTTGGCCATCAGGCTTCGGAAGTGCTTATCAGATGGCAGCAGCGTGAAATGAGGGTTTGCAGGGTGATTAGAGTCCTTGATGATCTTAGTAGCTCTACCTTTGCAGCGTTTGGTGTAGACGTCCTGCAGAGACCTGGAGAGCTGACCCTGAGATACGCTCGGATAAGTGCACGACTCTTTGCAGGGCTTTGCAGTCATGACTGGTGCTATTCCCATACCACGCTGTGATGCAGTTAATATACTTTCTATCGCCCCTAAATAGAAAGTTTTCAGGATAGCTGGTGAAACCCTGAATTTCCTCAGCTGGCGCAGGTGGTACAGTCTTTGCCTGGCTTTTTTCACCTGTGTCTGAATGTGAGCAGTCCAGGTCAGGTCCTCGGAGATGTTTACACCCAGGTACTTGAAGCTGCTCACTCTCTCTACTGGTGACCCGCTGATCATGAGAGGGGAGTATGTCCGTTGCTGTCTCTTCCTGAAGTCCACAAACCTGCGATTGATTGGAATGTTATTTTTTTATTACTTGGCCCGCCCGATCTCGCGCACCAAGTACGTTGCAGACAGCATGATCAAAACTTCAAGTCAAGAGAGTGAACAACGCTGCACATCAATAAATGAATGTTATTTCACTATTTAAGATAGCCCATCGCCAGGCCAGTGATACATTTTGGTAGACCATCTGGAAAACACATAACCCCAGGAAGTTGGGCTTTACGAGGCCTGGCCCATACATGTCCAGGTCTGATCCCGAATAGCAATGAACCAACAAAACCACAAATAAAGGATTCTCCAGCCTTTGACAGCGTGCTACGGTATGTTCAGTTAGACACGTTCACGGCCTGTGTCATGTCAGTGACATGAGTTGGTGGGCGGGGCTACAGAATCAGGCATTGTTCTTATTCCTTTGAGGCGGTGTTTCATCACACTCTGATGTCACAGCCTGGCATATTCTGAGATCGATCGTTTGCTGGGTCTGGTGTCAATAAAAGATTTTCTTTGACTAACAAGGAAGTTTTCAGCTCTGAAACTTACAGGATATTCTTATATTACCATAACCTTTTATATATCAAAATCTCAAGGGAAAGTCTCAATTCATGACCCCTTTAAAGTAGATAAATGTTTATGGCCAAATGATACATTTAAGTGCAATACATCAGGTGAAAAGTTAACAAATGAAATGTGTTCAATCTAGTCATCACTAGACCTCTCTCTATCAGAACATATCAGAGTGATGGTCAAATAACTGAATATAGTTTACGGAGTAATCTTAGCTGCATGATGTTAATTGCATCTTTATGCTCAGTATGCCTGATCAGCAAAAAACCCCTGCTTTTTTTACCAGGCAAAGTAAAATTAATGCTTTGCAACATTGTCCTGTGACATGATGATTGTAACTGAGAGAGCTGTCTGAGGGGCTCTGTACCTGCAGCTAAAATACAACAAAACAAGCATAATTTCCTCTTCATATGGAACATCTGATTACCACAGCAGTTGCTTACATCTGTTAATGTTTAATACACCATCACTACAACTGATCTCTAACTTCTTAGTTTCAATAAACACAGAAATGAACCGATCAAACTGCATATCCCTCTGCTCAGCCATGACTTGAACTGTGGTCGAAAGCTGATGACGTAACACCAGGTGGGCCCGCCATCACGCGATTATGATTGGCCGTTTGATAAGCTTAAATCTGATTGGATAAAGAGTACGACTGATCCGGGTGGGAGGAGAGCGCTGCCAGGAAAGTTTCAAAAATACACACACAAATCCAAGGCAATTCACACGTGAATGACGATTTGCACATTCACATTCAAAGATTAACTTGTAACTTTTAAACATTCAGAAGTTTTGTGCACAGTTGTAAATTTTGCAGCTACGAATTGTGTTTTGCATTTGTGAAATGTATTTTATGAATATATAATTTTATTTTGCGCACGTGAATTGTTTTTTGTGCACGTGAATTTGGTTTCAAGATTCAAGATTCAAGAGTTTTATTTGTCACATACACAGTTATATACAGAATATACAACCGGCAGTGAAATGTAAACAGTGAAATGTTTCATGCATGTGAAACTGGCGTGTGCAACGTGTTTTTTGTGTGAATTATTAATGAGACTGATCTGTCTCCATAGAAGTATCATCAGCAACTCTTGAAATGGCTCAGATTCACTGCAGAGCAAGTGTTGAATGCAATCATATATTCGTGTCTCTGTCACTTGATGGTGGATCTGCTGAAGAAGCTGTCAGCGATCTAAATGTTGATTTTGAAGTTGAAAATGATAGTTTTGAGAATATGTTTGAGATGACTAATATGAGCCAGATGCTGAATGTACTGGGAAATGAGCTCTGACGAGGACAGTGATGATGGTATAAAACATCTACTCAAACTGAACCCTTCCAAGCTTCAAAAGGTAACAAAATATGCTTTATTTTATTCTTATGGAATTGTTATTTTAATGTCAGGAGAGTTTTTTAATATCGCAACAGGTAGAGATCCATCTATGTCAGATATAGATCCGGGTCGCTAAAGACCCGAATATGTAATAATGATTGGCGAAACATCCATGCATTTAAGGGTTAAATTATAAATAATTTATCCATGCTGAGTTAGATTAAGGCATGTTCACTCTAAAATCACAAAACAACTTGTTAAATCTAAGATACTGGGGTTATAAAGTGAAACTTTATCTAATATAGCTAGAGTTGTGTCTGGGCTCTTCGTCAAAGGAAATGATGGATGCCACCCGAGATTGAAAACAGCAGCCGCAATAACACGAGGGAACGACAGATATCCCTGAGTGCTATGTGGGATATGTCTTGTGTTCTCAGCATGATTGAAAAGACAGAGAAAAGGAAAATGAGTTGGTAATTGTTCTGCCTTTCTCAAGGTCTAGTTCTTTCTGCCATTCTCTCGGCTTCCTTCAAATCTTCAGATGTAAAGGAAAACTACTGACGTGTGGCCAGGAACAGACAAAAAAAAGTTTCTGTCTTAAATTTTTTAGTACTGAAACTACTTGAAACTACTTATTGATCATATAATTTTTTACAGTTCATTCTACTACTTTATGATCTCCACCCCATTGGTTACTGTATTTTATAAAAATTAACTGGAGATTTCAAACAGCATGGTTTTCAGTAAAATAGGTTCAAAACAGTAAAAAGTTATTGTTTCATTATTATATTTAATGAACGAATTTGTCACATTTGAGCCGTTAAGCAGAATGTCCATGCTGCTTTTTATGTACAATTAGTATGATTGGGGACAAATACTGCTAAACTAAATATATATAAAATTTAAAATGTTTATGCAAATTGCTCCTTTGTGAAGCTCCACCCCTTCGCATGTTGCTAATTCCATAGGAATGAACTGGAGATTTGTATAAACGATCCTTTCTAAAATATTTCTTTCTAAAATATTTCTGTTTTATATATATATATATATATATATATATATATATATATATATATATATATATATAATATATATATATATATATAATGGCTATAGTTTTAAATTTTTATTATTTTAGTACTTAAAGGTGCACTGTGTACATTTTAGCGACATCTAGTGGTGAGGTTGCGAATCGCCCACCGCTCACCCCTCCCTTTCGAAGCACATAGAGAAGCTACGGTGTGCAATACAGGACAAAGATGTCATCGTCTGAAACAGCAGCGGGTAACTAGCACTCTGTGGAGAAGTTCGTCCGTTTAGGGCTACTGTAGAAACATGGCAGCGCAAAATGGCGACTTCACTGTAAGGGGACCTGCGGTGTATGTAGATAGATATGGCTCATTCTGAGGTAATAAAAACATAACGGTTCATCATGTAAGGTCTTTATACACCACTGAAAACATAATATTGCATTTCTGTCAGTAGATCCTCCTAAATATTACACACTGCACCTTTAAGCTTAAACTGTTAACAATAGTCTGTTGAAGTCACAATAACAGATAAAAGCTTCAGATTCATTTTACATTCAGAATAAGGGTAAAATACAATCAAATATAGTATAATTAACTTTTATTTTCATTTAAAACATTAGTTTTCTTTGCTGTTTTGTGTTGGTTACATTGTATCACGTGTATATATACAAAAACATTAATTTCTCATCGTAGAACAGTCTGATGTCTGAATTTGGCTTCCAAACCTCTTCATTAATCTTTCTGCTGGATGAAATGTGTGTGTTTGTGTTTCTCGTCGCACATTTCTGGCATTTGTCCACAGATGGAGGATTCTGGCATTGCATTTGGAGCTAAACAGGGCTCGGGCGTCACTGCATGACACTGACGCTCTAATTATATTTGAGAGATGTAGACCAGGCTCTCAGAAAGAGACTTTAGTAGTTCTCAAGGGGTATAATTGATGAGTGAATTTCACATTAGGCGAGAGGTCAAGAAGTGTGTATATTCAGGAGTGAATTACTACTCAGTGTGTGTTTGTGCGTGTCTGAGCTGGCATACAGATGCCAGAGACAAAACGGGAAACACAGACACTTACATAACCTGGTAACAGAGGGGATGTTTGACTGTCACAGCAAACTTCTAGCCTCGTCTCACAGACACACACACCAAAACAGATCAGGTTAAGCCTTTACATTCAACGTATCTCAGACATCAATAGTTCATGTGTAAGTGAACACTGTGTTGACACTCTAGGGAACATTCTAGACCTGTTTTGCACTCCTGACATATCCAGCATAGCAAATACAGTATAACCGGAATACACATGGCGGTTGCACACAGGACGCTTTTCACACAGTTCAGACTGTTATTAACTGCTAGGTCAGTGGATGCTAAAGCTATTTGGGTAACGTTTACGTAAGGAATAGTCACCCGCATGCCATTCAAAAAACATGTAACTTTAATTAAAATAAAAAATGCATTCACGTAGAATGAGTGTAAATGGTTAAAGATGCTGAAAAAGTCCAAAAATGTATACACATAATTCCTTTTAGGCAGATTAGAGCGAAATTAGTGGATTATAAGATTTTTACGGATCGAAGTGCAACAGGAAAAGAGAACTAAAGGAATCAGTTTCCTCACCGTAGCGACCAGTAGCAGCTCTGTCTGTATTTATAGAGCCACGGTAAGGGGCCGAGCTGTTTGGCCGAGTGCCTGCTTTTCGATCATCAAATTTACAGGCCAGGCCGGGACCCCCAAGAGCCTTAGCGGTCGTGATTTATGAGCCAAGCTCCCCTGCTCGCCTTCCGCTAGATCGTCACAGTGCATCACTGAATACCATCCTAGCCAAGACACTGCGCTCGACTTAGGCAAGGCATCGTAGGAAATGCCCCGTCTCTGCACTTGCAGCCGCTGAAAGGAAGAGAACCTGTTGACCAGTGATGGTCTGACTCCGTAATTGAGATTGCAGGTCAAATCAGATTAGACGCAGTGAATATCATACTGGAGGGAGATAAAAACAGGATGATGAGAGGAGAGAAACCGTGAGGAATGCACAGATGAGAAGAGCAGGACGAATCTTTGTGTTCTTGCTGAATCACGAAAGCTGGATAGATAGAGCTCCCGTCCCATCATGGACTTGAACTACAACCCAGGTGGGTGGCATGGAAACTGAACCTGTTTGTCTGGAATTGCTCAGGAAGCTTTTTATTGGACACAACCAAAAGGGAAGGGGAATAAATCAGGCTCTTTTGCACTTACTATTACTACTTTTACTATTAGTGTTTAATATGACAGTTTTTTTCTAAACCAACAATGTGTACGATTGTGCATGGTTTTACAATAAAAGAGAATCCCAAGCCATATCTAGAGACCAAAATATCTCACCTAGCAACACCCTTGCATTTTTAAGTGTGAAAATGTAGTTTTGCATTTTCTCATTTTTGACATTTTTTCAAACTGCATATCTGTTAGCTGTGTATTTTATGAGGCATAATTATTTGCTTGCATGAATAAGATAGATGAAAGCCAGAGCTTTAGGGAGATTTCTTCCTGTCTCTCTGTTGCCTCTCTGTGGTTAAGTGCTTCATTCTTGGACTGATTTTGAGCCAATTCAGATGCCTTTTGGCTCGCTCTCCTTATCTTTGTGCGTTCCATTCTTTAAGGCTATCTGAAGAGCTGAGCTGACGTGGCACTTTGGGGTGTCAATGCTCTCTGATGGTTCCTCTTACACTGCTGTAGCTCTGGAAGATTAAAAAGGCCTTATATGGAAAATAGGATTTTCTTGCCATTTTGAAATAAGAATTAGATCACTATGTTGAAATACTCCAGTATCCACCCAGACTATTTATGAAAACTAAAATGCACAAATAGCTCATCTTAAAGGGATAGTTCACCCATAAATAATAATCATTTACTCATCCTCCTGTCATTCCAAACCCATAAGACTTCTGCTCATCTTTGAAACACAAATAAAGATATTTTTAATGAAATCTGAGAGATTTCTGTCCCTCCATTTACAGTCCACGCATCTACCACCTTGACATTTGAAAAAGTTCATGCTGCGTAACACATGAGAATGAACCTCATTGATTCTTACCAAAGCTCAAATGTGCTGCGTAACACAAGAATGAACCTCATTGGTTCTTATGGAAGCTCAAACGTGCTGCACAACACGAGAATGAACCTCATTGGTTCTTACGGAAGCTCAAACATGCTGCGTAACATATGAGAATGAACCTCATTGGTTCTTGTGGAAGCTCAAACATGCTGCGTAACATATGAGAATGAACCTCATTAGTTCTTGTGGAAGCTCAAATGTGCTGCGTAACACGAGAATGAACCTCATTGGTTCTTGCGGAAGCTCAAACGTGCTGCGTAACACGAGAATAAACCTCACTGGTTCTTGCCGATGCTCAAACATGCTGTGTAACATGAGAAGGAATCTCACTGGTTCTTGCACATCAAGCAAGCATGTTTGAGTATAGACTGTCAGTGGAGGGGTCAGAAATCTCTCAGATTTTAAATATCTTTATCTGTGTTCTGAAGATGAACGGAACGACATGAGGGTGAGTAAAGGATGGCAGAATTTAAATTTTTTGATAAACCCAAATTAACAGTTATGATGTCACAATCATGTGACTGCTCACATTTAGATATAACCACCAGTATACAGCAACTTGGCCAGGCATTATATACTCATTTCCCATGCAAAGATGGTAGCCAATCATAACAAATGTAATTCACGTAAGTAAATCAGAAAAGCAACAGTGCAGCAACAAAAACAGCTTGTTGTTTCATGGGAAATGAGTAATGCATCTGGATAATTGTGCATTTCCAGCCCACATAATAGATCCTCCCAAAAATCTCTGAAGTTGGATCAGCGGTAATGCAGGTCCAGCAATGTCATTATTCACCTCATTTCATTACACAAGGATGTTAAATCCTCTGGCTCCTGATAGCTCAAAGGTGATTATTATGTCCAGAGCACAAGTAGTCGAGAATGTAAAATAATTTTTCAGTGTTGTGAATATAGGTGAGACACAAAGGAATGTTTGCTGCATTTACTATGGCCGTTTTTGAAGACAGACAGTCCCCAAGAGACTGCACAGTCTGTATTAGATTAGCAGATGTCACGATTCTCATCTCCTAGTGAAAGCTGTCAACACTTTTTGAGGGTTTGCGTTGTCCTACAGAGTTTTTACTCAAATTTCGAACTGTCGGAGTTGGTTACACAGAGATGGACAGACAGAAAGAAGGAAAGTAATTGAACTGAATGGGATTTGTTATAATGTCAGAGCAGAGGCTGCGATTGGTTTAGATAAGGTTCAACTACTTCCCCTGTCAACGACCCTTGTGAGGCCTTCAACAAAAACATCCAGTTACAAGGATGTTTAGCGGTTGCAGTGACATGCGATGTTGAAATTTCAGCGGCCATCCATCAACTGCAGAACTCGACAGAAACAATGACATTTACTTAAGCAGTCTCAATGTGGGATTATTAGACGGGGGAGAAGCAGCACTGTTAAAGAAATTACATCTCTGTTTCTCACGGACAGCCTGCAGGAGAGAAACAATCTCAAATGAAATCTTTAATAACTCAGTTGTGTCAGTGTGAGCAAATGGACAGACTTCTGCCTCTGTGATTGTTTAAAAACATTTTAGACATTTACTCACGCTCGTCATTCTAACCCTTGTGAAATTAAATATAATTCATATAAAACATATATATAAATGCATGTGTGTGTGTGTGTGTATATATATATATATATATAGTAATTAAATAATTTACTATACATTTTACAATTTTTTGTTTTACATTTATATTAAATTAAAATGTTGACCGGACCTGTCAGTAGATACAGTAGGTGGGTGGAGAGGATATGGTGAATGTCAGACAGATCTGAGGAAGACATCCAGCGATATAAGGAGATGTCCCCTTGTCTTCTCTTCCTTACATTGCCTCTCTTTTATATCCCTGTCTTTTATCTCTTGTCAGGTTTGTGATGTGAAGAGATCTTAAGGTTCAAAGTCGCTAACCTCACACTTCTAAAGTCTCATTCTGAATCAGAGCCAAGAGTCACAAGGTCACGTGGAGCCCTTGGCTGCTTCTAAAGATGGTGTCATTTCACTTTAGCGTCTGCACAGCTGGTTGGCCTGTGGCCCAGAATGATGAATGATGTCATAAATAAGACTTTAATCCTATGGTGTTTCACTTTTAATTATCTTTTTGTGAGGTTTACAGAATCTCATTTGAACAAACTATAATTTTTGAATGTCCAATACTCCTTCACAACACCCTTGCAACTACATTGCAATGCTCTGAAAATCATTCAAAACTGCATAGCAACCCCCTAGCAACCACCCACAACACTTAACATTCTAAAACACTTAGCAGCCCAGCCACCTATAGCAACCACTTTATGTTGCTGTGAAAAACACTCAAAATGCCTTAGCAACTACTTAGTAAAGTTTTAGAAACCATTCACAATACCCTAAATGCATTGCAACTACACAAAACACTTCAGCAACTCCATAGTAACCCTCTAGCAACCACCCACAACACCCTAATAGAAGAATTGCAACATTCTATATTTAGAACACCTCATTACCCACCTACCAACATTCTAGAAACCACATCACATTGCTTTAAAAACATTTAAAACACCTTAGCAACCACATAGCAACACCCTAGCAATCACAGCAGAATTGCTACACTCTAAAAACACTCAACACCCTAGCAGCCAACTAGCAACCACATTACATTGTTGTACAAATCACTAAAACACCTTAGCAACTGCATAGCAACACCTTAGCAGCCACAGCAGAACTGCTACATTATAAAAACTCGCAACACCTTAACAGTCACCTAGCAACTACATTACATTGTTGTGCAAACCCTAAAACACCTTAGCAACCGCATAGCAAAGATTTAGCAACTACCCACAATACACTAAATGCATTGCAATTACAGCCACTCAAAAACCTGCAACTGTGCTGCGAAAGACCCTAGCAGCTGCATTGCAATGCTCTAAAAATCACTCAGAACATCTTAACAGCCACCTAGCAACATCCTAGCAACCACATTATATATTGAAGCTGTAAAAATACTGAAAAAAAACCTTAGCAATTGCTTATCAGCCACCCACAACACCCTAGCAACTGTATAGCAATGCCCTAGCAAACACCAGCAACACATCTAAAAAAACATCATAGCAACCACATAGCAACACCCTAGCATCTGCATTGTAATGCTCAGAGCACATTAGCATCACAAATTTCTACAGAAAACTAAAAACAAACTGGTTTCCCTGGAAATTAGTTGACCCCTCCAGCAGGTACACTGATGTTTTATCTGCAAAACTGTAATTTGCATAATGCAAAAATACAATGTGGAACATGTGGAATACAATGTGTGTACTGTATGTTTGTGTATGGGGTGTACATGTACTTGTTTTTTTACCCGGATCTTGCTGGGAGATAATGAGGTAATGGCATTACAGGGTGTTTCCTAAAGTCCTAAAGCCCAAATCTATGTCAGTCAGCATTTTCTCACCAGCTCTATCTAAGCCCTATCTTACTGGAGTTCTCAATCCCACAATCCCCCCTGTTCTCTACAGGCTCTCCGTTCTGGCAGCTTGCATTGGCCAGCAGCTTTACCAGAGCAAACAAGCTCGATCTGGGTTGGTAAAGCAGACGGGAGCACTCGGGGCTTACAATGCAAACATTCTTATCAGCTATCTGAACGCTTTTGGGCCGGACGCTGCGTAATAATCAGGGCCAGTCGCCTGCCAGAGTGCGTATAGGTATCAGGTATATTTTGGGGACATATTTCCCCCAGGAAGTGAATTAAATCTGAAACAAATCTTTCTTTGAGGATGCTCTCATTTGAAAAATCAATAAAATACAGCAAGTAATTTCAAAGGGGTCATGACATGATTAATTTAATCTTGCTTGAGGTTACCTTAATATTATAATAAAGTAACAAAAAAAAAACTAATATATGCAAAAAATTAGTAAATTATTATTATGTTATGATTAATGATTATTTTCAACCATCATTCTGACATATATATGTCTCACTGCCTCCGTCAGCTTGTAAAATGTGAAAACGTGATTCATCAGACCAGGCCACCTTCTTCCTTCGTGGTCCAGTTCTGATGCTCACGTGCCCACTGTTGGCGCTTTTGGCGGTGGACAGGGGTCAGCATGGGCACCCTGACTGGTCTGCGGCTATGCAGCCCCATACGCAACAAACTGCGATGCACTGTGTATTCTGACACCTTTCTATCAGAACCAGCATGAACTAGTAGCTCGTCTGTTTGATCGGATCACACGAAAGGAACCACTGTTCTAGCCTCAACAAGGCATTTTCGCCCACAGGACTGCCGCATACTTGACGTTTTTCCCTTTTCACACCATTCTTTGTAAACCCTAGAAATGGTTGTGCGTGAAAATCCCAGTAACTGAGCAGATTGTGAAATACTCAGACCGGCCCGTCTGGCACCAACAACCATGCCACGCTCAAAATTGCTTAAATCACCTTTCTTTCCCATTCTGACATTCAGTTTGGAGTTCAAATGCATTGAAGCAACTGCCATATGATTGGTTGATTAGATAATTGCATTAATGAGAAATTGAACAGGTGTTCCTAACCCTTTAGGTGATATGTGTATATGTATGTATATATATATATATATATATATATATATATATATATATATATATATATAGATAGATAGATAGATAGATAGATAGATAGATAGATAGATAGATAGATAGATAGATAGATAGATAGATAGATAGATAGATAGATAGATAGATAGAGTTAGCATTGTTTGATATTGAGATTCACCTTAATCTGTGTCTGTTGTCTGACAGCTGGAGATATTGAGCCTTATGTTTTGTCTCCAGGGGCCTATTGATTCGATCAGGCTGTTAGCTCAAGGGATTCACACCAACACGTACATTTAACACTCAGTTCTGCCTTCAAGTGTCATGTTGACATTGATAAATCATAAATTACAGATGCTATAGGTGATATCCACATGCACTATGCATACACGGCTGTCTTGCAGGTTATATCTTAGATATTTGTCTCTCATATTGATTTGACGTTGTATTTCAGGGCAGGGACGCAGTGGGAACTGTCTGATAGATTGATGTGTGCAGTGTCAGATTGTTGCTCGAGGCTCTATGAAAGAATTTGATCTTGGAAATGTAAATGTTCGAGCTCAGTGCAGAAATGAAATGTTTATGATTGTGTGAATAATGATCTCTGGAGCTGCGCATAGGGGTTTAGGACAGCCTGTACTTTATTTGTCTCTGCCGAAGGCGAAAGAAAAACGATAACTGGGACATGCAGACAGTTCCTTCACACTTAAACTTGCGCTATCATGTGTGTTTCTTATATTTTGATTAGGTAAGCATTACTATTTATACTTCAGGGATTCAAAAAAAAGAAGAAGAAATATTAAACTTTTCCAGAGTGAGTTGGGCCTTAGCATTAGCTCTCTGGTCGTGCCTTGTGAATGCCATCTCAGGGGATGCATCGGTAACTGACACAACATGTGCTGTAACAGGTGTTTAGTGCGTTAGCCTGTAGAACTCAGCTCTGTGTTTCCTGTTGAAAGTCCCGTCTGTTATACAGGGATTATGTTCAGTCTTCCTGTCAGTGGGAAACGGGAGTCTCTTCCGATAACCTAAAACAGGATAACGCAAGCGAAGCTAGCAATGTCTGTGTGCTGATGCAAACAAATTCTGCATTAAAAAGTATACTACCAGTCAAACGTTGACTAAAAATGTTGACACACATGACTAAAAATGTTCAGGTTTATGCTTAATGCTTGAAATTGGTTTTGTAGATAAAAACAAATTGTGCCAGCCAGTGTAGTTACTCTAAAAAGTAATTAATTACTAGTTACTAATTACATCTTCAACAGTGTAATTAGATTACTAATAATTACTGCATTAGTTATTACTAATTACTTTCTAAATCTCATATCAACCTCGACCAGTTGAACAATACAAAGAATAGACATAAATAATATAAAATAGCATAAATTGGTTATGCTATTTTATATTATTAAAAACATACATTTTAACATTAGACGTTAAATCCACTATTGTTTTATATAGAATTGTTCTATAGTCCATATTAAATTAATTAATTACTTAGTAATGCATTACACCCAACACTGGTGGCAGCTTATGATTTCTTTACAAACTATTGTTTTATTTTATTATTTATTAATATACCTTTATATTTAGAATTCATAAGTTGGATCAATTTGTTTTTGTCTACAAAACTGTTTAATTTTATTATTTATTCATTCAGTGTGATTGTGAAGTTTACATATTATCCATACTGTTCATTGAAAGGGATTCATTGAAATAAAACATTTGAGTTAATACAATGAACATTTTTGAGAAATGACATTACCCTTTATTCAAATAGTATTAAAAGATTTTGTAAGCATATTGCGTAATTGTGTTTTATTTGTTATAATGCAGGGAAACATGCCAAATTGTGCTATTTTCATGATTTATCACAAAAATGTTTTTATGTGGTTCAGATACAATAATATTTTGAGTTTCTATTTATTAAACCCATTTCCTTCATTGTATTAACTCAATTTTTTTAATTTCAATGAGCTTAACATTTTAAGGCAACCAGGTTACTTACCTTTTTTAAGTTAAACCAACAATATTTTTTACAGTGTTTCTGTGTGTGTTAAATCACAGTTTTGAAGATTAGTTTTACTATTATTATAAAAAATTATGCCAGAAAATGTCATCATAAAAATAAAGCTAAAACTAAATTGTGGCAGTTTATGAATATCTTAATAAACTAATTCTTAATATAAAACTAATATAATATTCTAAACTAATAAAACTTAATAGAATTCATTTGATGGCACAGTTTATTTTTGTCCTCAAAACTATTAATTATTAATTTATTCCTTTTTAGTGAAGGAAGGTTGTTTGGCTATGTTATTTCATAGTTTTACTATTATTTTAAAAAGTGTAAAATAGTCATAATAAAGGAGGAGTAGTTGTGTCCAGACTTTTTAGTGGTAGCGTAGACGAGGTGGACAGTAGGTTGTCAGTGAAGTTAATGCTGACAAATTACCCTGATGTTTTAGTAGTAAGTAGTAAAAACTCATTCTCAGCTTCAGCTTTTATTCATTTGTGAATTGTTGTGGCGTATTGATTTTATAGCGTTTTTTTTGTATTGGTAGCACCAATTATCTGATTCGCCATCAGCAACTAGTGTACCGTATAAATCTCTCCCACAGGTGTGTCAGACTTCAAATAACATTAACCCATTGTCAACCCCTTCAGACAATGAAAAAGGGACATATAGTGTGGTAGATATTCACTGATATTAAAGTCGGACCTGTAGTCATCTGACAGAGAGACCTGGGGGGAGGAGATCTTGTAATTTAATACATCATGGTTAGAAGTGCCTAATGGAGTAGATTTATTATTTGGTTCTATTACCTGTTCTCCGTAACCTATGTGATTTACTACGACACTTGAGGCTGTGACGATAAATCATTCCTGTGAGCAGACCTCCACTGCAACCTTGCGTCCTGCTATTCCGACCAGTGCAGGTGTTGTCTGTGTACCAGCCTGGAAATAAACCATAGTGTCTGACCGAGACTCTAGATCAGGGGTGTCCAACTCTATCCTCGAGGGCCACTGTCCTGCAGAGTTTAGCTCTAACTTTCTTCAACACATCTGCCTGGAAGTTTCTAGTACGCCTACAAAGACCTTAGCCCTTTCTCCATATGCAAATTGTGTTCTTGTGGACTTGTGAAATGTCATTAGTCGCTGCTCAAGTACCGTTTCTATTCAAAGTTCACATCTAGCCAAGTACAGTTCAAGTCCCTGGATGTGTTGTTGCTCTACCCCTTTTATCGAGGATACATCAAGAGGTGACTTGTGCGAACTTGAGACAGGTGTCCCAGAATGCATCTCACACCAACTAGCAAGCGTCAATAGCGGAGAAGAAACCCGCATAATTGCCTATTTGAATATTTGTGAGATATCCAGGCGATCACCGGGTGTCAGCCTGACCACCGCGAGTCCTTCTGACATTTGCCCCTGACTCTGATGTCTCTATAATTGTTAAATATGATATATAATTAATCTTTTGTATTTGTAACAGGCAATCTTTGGTCTTATGAATCTATTATTTGTTCCTGGGCATATCATATTGGCTGGGAGTTAAATTACATTTCACCGTTCTACTAGAGCATTGTTTGCTTGTCTTTATTTCCTATTGTATAAGCTTCTTATACTTTATACTTATACTTTTATAATGGCTATTATTGTTCATTAACACTGTCATTTAGGGAAAAGGCAGGGTTGTGTTTCATGTCATACTAATTTTACTACATATACATACAGTAAAGATAATCAGAGTATATATGCACATATTGCCTTAACCACATTAATGTATAATTAATTCATGAAAACGAAAAGAGGCAAGGTCGTGTTTTTGAAGATAACTATGCACGCGTTGTTTGAACCAGATTTCTGTGGCTATTAATATGTTTTTTAATATGGTCCTGAGGATAACCGATTAAGTTATCAAGTGGGCTGCTGTTCCATTTGCAGAGTAACTGGACTTTCGTCCTTCCATCCTCGGGAGTTCTTACTCATACAACGCGAGGTAAACTTGCCAAGTATGAACTACCAAGAATGCAAGTCTGAACTTTGCATACATCCCTGACCCTAACGCCTCTTGATTAACTGGTTCAGGTGTGTTTATTTGAGGTTGGAGCTGAACCCTGCAGGACAGTGGCCCATCAGGGGCAGGATTGGACTCCTCTGCTGAGACCATTTAAACGCTAACACTAAGACTTTCTTAAGCACCTTGGATGAGTTGATAGAGTGGACTGTTGCTTTGGTTGTTTGTCCCCCCGTTAGCTTTTAACTGGTTTATTATCATTCATTAATGGCAAATAGCTTTAGTCAGAGCACTATGATTCAAGGTGGTCTGCATTGCTTTTTTTATTTTTATTTTTTCAAATTTATCCTCACATTAATTATTGCTCTGGCAAGCATCTATATGACTATTGATCATAAAATTGATATGTTAAGCCTTTGTGGTGTTCACCACTTTTGTTGTTTTCCCAAGCTTAAGCAATGTGATTAATATTCTTCCTTGTTATGTATTTCCTAGTAACTGACAGATCAGCAGACTTTGAGCAATTCATCATTACTTATGTGCTACTGACCCTCGTAATATTGATAGTACTCTGTGTACTGCGTAATAGCCATAATAAATTGTATACAGTGTAATGGGACTCACATCAAAGACAGACTAATGTTCAGTTAGTCCTGACCCGAACTGGGACACAGAGGCTGTTTGACCATTTTTCAAGATGACCTAAATTTGAGACACATGATTGAACATATTTCTGATAAAGTTTGGAAAGAGTAGCACTGAGAATCCTGAAGAATAGTGAGTCGGTTCATTTGTATTGATGCATTGATTTGTTTGAATCGATTCAATAACTCATTATACAGAAGAATTCCCAGATATCTGTTTCATGTTTTTTTATTTTATTTATTTAATTAAATGCTGATGTTTAAATTAACAGTTTTGATGACATGTTTAGTACAGTACTTACAGTCCAGTGATTTATATGATAAATCATAGTATTGCCTTATTATCGCAAAATAATATGATATTTATAATCAGATTAAATCATTTGAATCAAAGAACCAGTTCGAAAGAATCAGTATATTGAATGTATTAAATGCATTTCTAACTTGCTAACCTTTCTAGCGTTGATAAAGACACTGAATTGTAATTAAACTGCACTGTTTGATTGTGTGTGCATTTGGCAGAATAGGAGAGAATAACTGCGTCTTATGAGTTACTTTGCCTAAACAGTCAAAGACTAAATTAAATGTGCCTCCATACTGTCAGACAGTCAGACAGACATTCTCCAGCAATTCTTTCAGTTGCCGTGAGCCAAGGTCTCATTCCATTTTAACAAAAAGCAACAAAATAAGATAGAAGACTAGAGTTTTTCTGTCTATTCAAAATCGTATGTGTATGTGACAAGGTTTTTCAACATGGCAATAATGGTACAAAACTGCAGGATTTGAGTCAATCCCTTTACTAGGAGATTAATTCTGCTCAGAAACCCAGAATTCAGACCAATTAATTCAGGTTTTTTTCATCATCAGTATCACCAAAGCGAATTGTTGTTCACTGAACCCTTTTCACAGATTGTTATGGAAGCTTGTTTCTGAATATTTTGTCTCACAGTTGTGAGTTATAAAGTCAGAATTGCGAGATATTAACTTGCAGTTGCTAGTTATAAAGTCAAAAATGCATGATATAAAGTCACAATTGCGAGTTATAAAATCAGAATTGCAAGATATAAACTCATGTCATGACTTTTATTTGTTTATATCTCACAATTCTGAGAAAAGACTGACTTTAACCCTAACCCTGACTTTATTATAACTCGCATAATAAATTGCAAGATGTGAACTCGCAATTGCAATAAAAAAAGAAGTCTGAATTGTGAGATAAAAATTGCATTAGAAGTCGTAAAATAACTTTTTTATTTTCTATTCTGTGGTGGAAACTAATGTGTTCATTTCTAATACAACGGCTGATAGCCTAGAAATCTAGACGCACCCTAGCGGCAGCAAATGTAATCTGTAGACTCTCTCTCTGTAGACTTGCAAGCTGGAAAAACCAAACTCTAGTCAGGCCAATCACATCGTGCATAGAGTCGGTGGGTGGGCTTAATGATGGCAGAGTTGTGACAGTACCGCATGAAATCCCTGCTACGTCCCTGCTAACAGAAAACGCCACGGAAGTCATTCTTAAAAAAGGAAGATGTGTTCTACCAACTAGCTCCACTGGTGGGAAAATGCATGGGACTCAACCACAACCTGCTTGTGATTGTTGTCTCATCACTGATAGCGCTCTGGTTGGTTGTAGCGCTATCCTATTGCGTGCAGAGGGAACCGTTATCCCGCCCCTCGGATTGAGCCCTGCCAATGGTGTGTTCCCAGACCCAACATCTTGATGTGGGTCTGGCTTGTCAAGCTAAACGGCTGAGGGACTTTCCTCTTTTGGAAAATCATTGAAATGCTATCATGGATTTTTCTTTTGGTGTTGGAGCAAATAGGAATGATTAGGAAAAATAGGAAAATTATATTTGTTCTATATTTGTTTCCATTCTCCACTGTAGAAGTTTACCAAACTACACTGTTAAAAATAAAGCATTTTGCAGTGATGGCATAGAAGAACCATTTTGGGTTCCCAAAAGAATTTTTCAGTGAACAATTCTTAAAAGAACAATGATTTTTCTTAATATAAAGAACATTTTAATAATCTAATGAACCTTTTCCACCATGAAGAACCTTTTATACACTAAAATTTCCATGGAGGTTAAAGGTTCTTCATGGAACAATCGATGCCAATAAAGAACCATTATTTTTAAGAGACTTCCACTTTCACTTCTGAGAAAATCACACTATTGGCGGTCAATGCTCTCACATAAAAGTATTTAAAGGTAACAAAAATGACCTACTTCACCTTTAAATAACATTTTAAAGCACTTTAGCTAGATTCTCAGTATGGCTCAGAAGTTGCATCGAATTTCATCTAAATGAGCAGTACGTCTACTTCAGCTCCTTTACAATAGAGATTGGCGTCTGTCCTCGCAGGTGAGTGTGTATGTCTGGTCTCCTGTGCACTTTAGTGTGGGACGTATGCAAGCCGAGATTACTTTCACATACGTACTGAGTTACAGTCATGAACCTAGCGACCACGTAACCATACACTGCAAAGCATACTCCCCCTGTCATTAAGACACATTGAAGTGCACAAAGTGGCGTCATGTTGTAATGTCAGTGCTAGTTCATTGTGGTTGCATTTTAGGGTGGTAACTATTCTGGTAGATATGTATAGAGTCGAACAACTAGAGTAGCCTTTCACCTTTGCCCTGACCTGATCTTTTCAATGTCAGTCTCAATGGATTACGAATATGCTAGATGAGGCTCTTCCGACCTCTCACAATGGCTGATGGGAGCTTGTGGAAGCAAGATGTGGACGAAGCCTATTGATATGAGTCTGTGAGCTGATGGTGGATCAGATAAACCCAATCTCCCACTTTCCCCTTCTAGGGGGCACTGAAACCAGACCCCCAGACATGCTCCAGAGGAGCTGGAGGTATGAGGCTCATTGTTCAAAGAGAGTCAAAGCATTTATCTGCTGTTGGAATGGCAACCAAGTCAGTTCAAACCCAAGAGTCTGCTTGAGTAGTTAATCAGGTTGTGTGAAGATAGGTCTCCATCACCCTCATCAGTGCCCTCGGTTTTAACCTCATGTTATCTTAAACAAACTATAAGATTAAAAAGTACTCCATTGATGTTTCTGGTTGATGATAATGGTGAAGATTGTGTAGTATGCTCCTGACCTCCTGACTTCTGGGGAAAACACTAGTTCAGCATTCCCTGATAATTTGCAGATGACCAGGAACATTGTCCTGAATCCCTGGGTCCTCAATGGAGAACTAGGACCATATGCTGCATTTATTTGATCAGAATTTTTTTTTTTTTTTTTTTTTTTTTTTTTTTTTTAACAGCACTTATTTGAAATATGAATATGAATATATGAATAAACAAAACATTCCTGATATTCGTTGTCTTTATGTAATGTTGTGTTTGTTTACCGTATTTATCTGAGCCAGTTTAAAAGATATGCTATAAACAGCCACCCCAAACAGCCTTCATAATGATAAAAAAAATAAATAAAATCCTCTGAAACAATTTATTCAAAGGTTTGACTGACAGACTCTCTGGAGAAGAGGCCGTTTTCTCTTCTTCTCTTTAAAGAGATTGTGGAACTGTTGAAACTCTCTATTGTTCACCGAGTAGAGCCACAGAGGGAGAAGTGGGTGTACCCATCCCAACCCCCTCCCCTTCAGGTCTTGCTTCCCTCCTCCTCCTCGGTCCTCACTATGGCCCATGTCAGCGCTCCTCAAGTCTGCAGGCCCATAGTCTCCTGACAGACCCCCTCTCCTTCCAACTCTTCTCCAATTCTGAGGCCTCTTTTCTTGGATAGGTAGAGCAGGAGTGCTGCTTCATAATGGAGGTGGTGCAACAGGTTGGACATCAGCTATCTTCATTTGGGATATCCGACTGTCTGTCTGCATCTGCAGGTAATTCTGCTCTTAAACGTTCAGTACTGCAGCTGAGAAGCTTTTTAGATGACAGAATTGTTTTTGTTTGTGGCTAGATATTGATTTTGTCAGATTTTTCCTAGTAGTTTGGATGTTTAATTGTAGTTTTAAGTCACACTCAGCTTGTATTGTAATTCATATGATTCATAATTATGTATTCACATTATGTGTGGAAACAAATTAGGCCAGTCATTTTCTACAGATCATTTGGGTAAACTGAAGATTTGTAGTAATAATCATGTTTGGGCCCTTGTGTCTGTCTGAGTCAGACATTATTTATAAGTTTAGATAATTTCATGAACAACAAACTGTCTCTGCTTTCTTTCCCGCTCTCACTTTTTCCTCCAAACAGTCCTAGTTTCTGTGTTTCTTCATCATGATGTTCTCAGATGTGTTGATGTGTCTCGGCTGTCTCTGAGTACCTCAGATGCTCTCTGTACAGCATGTGTTGTGCAACTCATCTAAGTCCCTGTTAAAATCATACAAAGCCATTAATATTTGCATGATACCCCATGAATATTTCTTTGCGGCTCCCTTAAGGCTTTTAAAAACAGTCTTCATGGTAGCTGAGAGGAGTTCAAGCTCAACCAGGATGTATGAAATATGTTATGTCTATCCTGGGCAAACAATGCTATACTGCAATTGTCCTTTTTCCTGCCAACTCCTGGTGCTTCCTTAGTGTACAGTGAGCATCTAAATCAAATATTTGTGGTGTTTCACAACGCTGTTTTGAGAGGAACATAAGAAAAAATCATTATCTGTATCTCTCCATTGTTGGTGTGACCACAAAATGATTCCCACGTAACAATGGGCTTATTTATGTGGCTGTTTTGTTAATAAAATGGCTGTTGATCTTTGGGATTAGCGAAGTCAATGATGGGAACACACATAATGGAGCGTTTAAGGGTGAGGGGGGCGTTTCTGGAGAAGGTATGTGACAGTAATTGCTGCTCACTATAACCCTTTTGTTTGGTTCCACCTGGTTTGAGCCGTCTTATAGCTCAGGTCACTCATTAAAGAGCAGCCGAGCTCATATTTGACGAGACATATGCACAGAAGAGACATACAGCACAAAAATATCATGCTAACCCTAAATGATTGAACTGTAATGCACAGAATATATCAAATTATTTAAATATAAATGCATTATGTTTATAATCGGCATTTTCTGCCATCTTGGATAGATTTTGTCCACTTGTTGTAATGCATTATGGGTTCAAAAACAAGATAATTATCTTATCTTTTTTAGAGAAGTATTTGCACCAGGAGTGTGCCTAGGATGCATTTTCTAGATTTGTGGAACAGATCATGCGTCTAAAGCCTCAGGTCTCATTGGTTTTGTTGTTCCCGTGACAGTTCACTCTGCTTCCTTTCAAAGTCCTGCGGCGTGACAGGTTGTCAGAAGAGCTGTCCGCCCATCGCCCCGTGCCATCAGTGGCAGATGGCGTGGGTTTTGAGTTGTTAAAGTCTCAGTGTACCTCAAACACAGACACTGACCCACAGACTGGAAGCCTTAACAGACAGTGTCTGACGGCAACTGTTACCCTTTTATTTGACTACAGTCAGACACAGACACTTTAAGGCTTTAATTAGAGGACTGTCATGGAAGAGTCCCTTTTTCCTTTGATCCTATATTAACATAAAACATCTATTATCTTTTTTTCTTAATATGGTATAGAAACTGTTGCTGCCCATATACAGTCAAACCAAAAATTCTTCAGACACCAGATATCATTTTTTACTAGTGCAGGACACTATAGTTCATTTATGTAAGTGATGATAGCAAAATAAAGTAAACTGTGACATATTATACCCTAAAATTCTTCATACATACGTCACACCAGTAAAATTTATAAAAATTTGGGGGCAAAATGATTCAGACACTTTGACCTGAGCATGTTTTGCTGAAGTGTTTTCTCTTTAGTTGCTAATGCGACCTTTTACACCACAGACTGAACAAAATGAAGCATTGCTTGGTCATTGGTTGACTTAAATTGGTATTATCTAATTGTGTGCTTGCATTTAACAGCTGACAGCTGATTGGTTGATTGTAATCCATTACATACCTTTCTATCAAAGTTATCTGACATTATCAAGTTTGTTCTGACACAGTTCTTGTCATATTTTATTACCATATACTAAACTATAGTGAATAAACTGTGATGATGTGAGAAAATGTTGAAGGTGTCTGAATAAATGTTGGTTTGACTGTATAACAACTCTCTGAATAACATGTTATTGAATATGGCAGTGTTAATGTATTTGGTCTTGGTGGACTAGATCTACACGATGTGTTGCTGTGAGCATGTCAGATATGCTGCTGCATAAATAGACATAAATCCTGTAGCAGATCTATACTGTAAACCCGAATAAGTTGGCAAAGCTCAAAAAAATTGAGGTAAACAGTTACATCAAAATTAAGTTTAAGTAAGCGGAACTTGTAGATTTCTATTTTGTACTCATACATTTTAATTACTCCTAACTTGTAATATTCAAGTAAGTTAATTATATATATTTAATTATATTTTACATATATTTAACTTAAAATGATTATGTAATCTCAACTTAAATATTTTTAGTTGTGGAAACTTGCTTTATCTATGACTTGCTAATTGGTAACACAATGCTTTTGATAGCATTAGCATAGCATAGCAATTGCTGAATGAGTAAAGGCCCGTTCACACCAAGAATGAAAACTATAAAGATAACTATATTAGTGTCCACTCCAGCGGACGATATTGTTCTGTTTATTCTAAGCGCGTGCTTAAATGCTCGAGCTCGTTACAGCAGGACTGATTCTGATTGGCTGTTTTTATCGTTCATCAGCTGGATAAAATCATTCTGAAAGTGATTCCAGTGATATTGTTTCTCTGTGCCGTTATCGTTATAGCTGTGGTTGGAACTCTGCTATTCTTTTATATTGAGAACAGTTTTTATAACTTTATCTTTATTGTTATCTTTATAGTTATCGTTTTTTTTTGCGTGAACGGGCCTTAAAGGATTAGTTCACTTTAAAATGAAAATTACTCCATGATTTACTCACCCTCAAGCCATTATATGACTTTCTTCTTCCTGATAATCAGTTATATTAATAAATATCCTGATGTTTCCAAGCTTTATAATGGCAGTGAACGAGGCTCACGAGTTTGAAGCTCAAAAAAGTGTATCCATCCATCATAAACGTACTCCACATGGCTCCAGGGGTTAAAATAAAGGCCTTCTGAAGTGAATTGTTGGGTTTTTGTAAGAAAAATATCCATATTTAAAACTTTATAAAGTAACATATCTAGTATTCAACTTATTCAACTTATGAAGAAAGTGTAACGCCTCTCACATTTCAAAATGCTTATGCTACATCCTACGTCATACTTTGCGTCAGTTACGCTTTTTTTGTGAGTTGAATACGGACGGAGGTCTGGCGGAAGCTAGATCTTTTACTTTATAAAGTGTTAAATATGGATATTTTTCTTACACAAACACATCGCTTTGCTTCAGAAGGCCTGACCCTAACCCTATCCCTAAACCCCGGAGCCGTGTGGAGTACGTTTATGATGGATGGATGTACTTTTTTGAGCTTCAAACTCGTGAGCCCCGTTCACAACCATTATAAAGCTTGGAAACATCAGGATATTTATTAATATAACTCCGATTGTGTTTATCAGAAAGCAGGAAGTCATATACTGTACACCTAGGATGGCTTGAGGGTAAGTAAATCATTGGATAATTAATTTTTTTTTAAAAGTGAACTAATCCTTTAAGGCAATATAGAAAAAGTATTTAATCTCATGCTCCTTGACACCATGATGGTAACCCCAAAAACCAACCAACAAGACAGACACTCTTCTAAATTAGCATAGCTAAACATTAAACTAAATCTGCCACTTAACATTAATCTTTCACAAAAAAACTAACAAACAAAATTATATATAACATAATATAATATACATAACATAATTATATAACACTAAATTTTAGCATTTACTCTCCTTTTCAAATGTCATGGCAAAGCATGCTGGAAAATAGAAATCCCAGCCGAGTTTCAGTTAAATTTAAGTTTGTCTAAATGAAAAGAAAAAAGTTCATAAAACTCAAAACATTGAATCAATTCAGATTACTTAAAATGTGCCAGTTTTGTGAACTCAAAAGAAAAAGAAAGTTCTAAATACTCATAAAAGTTAATTTGATTGAACTAATTTGTTTAATTTAAGTTTGCCCCACTCAAACCAATTCATTATTTTGAGTGTTAGGGTTTACAGTGTAGGCAGGTGGCGCTGGGGGAAGTGGAGGGTTTCAGAGGAACTAGCTTACAGCAAACACTGCAGACTATTTAAATGTTGAGTAAGCAATCTCATGGCTTCAAGATCAGCAGAGGCCAATCAGCTTGTGTCATGCGGTAATGATGTGATTGCAGATTTCATGTAAATGATCTATCAGTGTCTTTAATGAACTAGATATATAGTTCACCTCAGATGAATCTTTGTGATGCAGTTAACAGGAGCTATCAAGGAAGAAAATGCTTTTGTCTCTTCCCATTGAATCTGCCAACAACACTTATTTCTGTAGTTTAGGAATGTCACAATAAAAGATTCCACTGGCTTTTGCCAAATTGTATTTGTCACGTAGGTGTCAGTAGATGGAGCAACTCTTTACAGTGTCAGGAATGGACAACAGAGAATAGCGCCATTGACTTGGGATTGATGAAAACAGCCACCTTTGGAGATATAATCCTGTTTATTGGTCAAATCTCCTGACAAGCATTAAGTCTCCCTGCTATCTTTCACTTTCCCCAGTAGTACTTGGGGGAAAAATACTATGTGTACTCCCGCTAGATTAACTGAGACTTGTTATAGCACTTGCATGCTGTTGCCCCTTGTTTGTTTAGTTGCTTCTATTGCTCTCCTCATTTGTAAGTCGCGTTGGATAAAAGCGTCTGTTAAATGTAAATGTTTATCTCGTATTATGTTTTCCCAGAAAGCAGTGTGAGATTGACATAGTGCCTTTGATTGGATTTACTGACGAAAACAATGGCCTGCGTCATCTGATTAGTAGAGAGCAGGGACTGTAATTAGCCAGTGATTTGCCTTATACGCACCTTCAGATTACTTCACTCACCTTTGCTAGTAGTGAAACGGCCATTGGATTTACAGGCTAATCATTTGTCAAATAAATGTCAGTTCAAGAAGGTGCAGTCACTGTAGTATTTGAGCATGCACAGTTACTTTAAACCTGCAGTGAATTTGGGCAGCAGAATAAGTTGAATAAATAATAAATATACAGTACTGAGTGCAATGTCTATCCTGCATGTCTATCCTTGTACTGTTCAACTGGGCGAGGATGATATGGGCTTTATAAAGTAGTAATAAGTAGGCTATTGCAAAACTTTTTAGAGAGTAATTAGTACATTCTTGAGGATGTAATTAATAGCTAGTAATTAATTACATTTTTAGAGTAACTTACCCAACACTGTAAATATATAATTAATTCATATTTTATTTTTTAGTATTGTTATAGTTATTTCATATAATTGAATTTGTAATATATTATTATTTATAATAATGTATCAACCACTGATGTGTTAGTGATTATTGTTATTTAATCATTAATATTGATTAATTCAGAATTGAGCATGCCATGCAAAATTATTTAGTACAAGAAACTGCAATGGGATGTAATGTCAAACTGTAGTGCTTTTGTTTTTAATAAATACTAAATATAAATAATTGTATTTAAATAATTATTATATGTGTTATTAAATGATTTAATTTAATTAATAAAATACATATATTTAATGATTATCACATTAATGTTGTTATTTATTGATATTGATATTAAATATGATTATATAATACATTATTTAAATAATGTTAATGTTTAATAATTGTAAAATATTAAAATATCCATATTAATGGAAGTCTAGTGTGACCGGCACTTTTAGAAAAGCAGTTTCCTCATGCGAAAACTATGATTAAGTTTATGTAAACTGATTATGTTTATGCCACATATCTGTTCAATTTGGTCTTTCGATCATCCGTAATAATAAGCACTGAGTCAAATGGAGTGTGTTAATCAAGTGCTGGATTTATTCCATGACTTTCTAAGATCTAGTTTCTAAATGGAAACATATCTTCTGACAGCCGCTTGGGCTGTCGCACAGGCAATCCATCAAATTCTCATCAATTATGTTTAATATTTATCATGGCGGCGAGTCCAAATCTCTACATTGTTCGGTTTCGTCAGCTATCGCATGAAGACGGTGTCTCTGTGCAAAAACGGTAAGCTTTTGAGATCACTACCTGGTTTATTTACATAATTAAATGTGGTTATTATTAGACGTACTGCAATCAGAACATAATGAAATTGTTTTGTTTTATGTACTTTGACTAATGGAGACATGTTTACTGCGTAAACCTTGCCATTAGTTGTAAATCCAAGTTAAGATTACTAGGCCCAAACACAACAGACTGTTTGTGAGTTTGTCTAATCCCTCATGCCACACTCCTTATTAAGACTGTTTACGAAGGTCACGATATGCAATTGCGCCAGCTCTAATCTAAATGACGTAATGCTGAATAATCTATTGCGATGTGCAGTAGAGCGATGTGATAGCGGTATGACAGCTACAAGAATTAATTCAGTATGTCACTGGACTCAGAGTGCAGGGTGAAACGGGCAGCTTTCCGTGCAACAACATCAATCATTCATGCCACATTAGCGCTAGGAGACAGAGTTCGTCCCTTAGAGCTCGTAAGCGTTGCTGTATGACTGAGACTTGGAAAGAAAGCACAGAATAGAGAAGGTGAAATATGTTTTGTTTGCTGGAGTCATGGAACTATGGCTTGCTAGTTTAATAATGGAACATACTAGCTGGAGATTAGTGTAAACATTCCGCCTCTTTAATTTGCCACGGCAACAGAGGTGCAACACCATGGTGATTCCCTGACAACAGACAACAATAAACAGCCATCAGGCAACCCCCTGCAGAACTATAATGACTGTACGCATCCTAAGTGGATAGTTCACCACCAAAATTAATTTACTCACCCTCAAGCTGTTCCAAACCTGTATGAGTTTCTTTCTTCTTTTGAACACAAAAGATGATATTCTAAAGAATGTTAGTAACCAGATGGCACCCATTGACTTCCATAGTATTTTTTCTGCTATGGAAATCAATAGGTGCCGTCAACTGTCTGGTTATCAACATTCTTCAAAATATCTTCTTTTGGGTTCAACAGAAGAAAGAAACCCATACAGGTTTGGAAAAACTTGAGGGTGAGTAAGTAATGACAATTTTAATTTTGGGTGAACTATTCCTTTAACATTATTACTGGAATCAGGGAGAACCAGTCACTTTTGGGCTCATTTTAGCCAGTCATAATATAGGCCTAAATTCTGTGCCCAGTAGTCAATGTTTTGGGTCTTTCATAATTGAAATTGTTAAGGATTGTTTTTAACCAGTACATTTGTAAAACTCAGAGTTAAAAGTTCTTATTTGCATATTTATAACTGCTAACTGTTGTACGCACGTTCACGAGAGACTGGCGTTCCAGGGACACAGGCATGGAAGTGGAGAGGATTGAGCAAAACAAAACTTGGTTCTTGTAAGAACTAGCATATTCCCACCGGAGCTTCCTACGTCATGTGCTGGAACACAAGTCTCTCGTGATCGCCATAGACTGTAAAAAAAATATGGACATAGAATTCGTGATGTCACCCATAGGTTTCTGAAGAGAGTTTTGAAGCGTAAAATCGGCCGTTGCCATCTTGGCAGCACATCATCGCGTCACTCCCAGATAACAGAAAATGGGCAAAGAGGCGGGACGTGGCTGAAGCTGAGGTGACGTGATGACAAACAGACAGCAGACAAACGGCAATCCACCTGTCACTCAAAGTGGCCACACCCTTAATTATGCAGAACTTTAAGGATTTATATAATGTAAATGAATGAGCTATAAAAAAAAATTCACCCCCTCACAGTTGTCATGAAGCGCAAAATGAGCTGTATAGATCAAAACCACATTTTGCACCAGGCTGTAAACATGTTTTTTTCTGCTGTAAAGTTTGGAATTTTAACATGGGGCATTGCGATTCTGCTCCCTTTTGGAGCCTAGCCTAGCCCTAGTGGCCAGTCGATGAATTGCAGTTTAATTCACTTCTGTATTGGCTTCAAGAGAAACTGGGGGAGGTTGGTGAATGCACATACGACAGTAAGCAGAAGTTAGAGATTAAAGTTTGTAAAGTTTTAAATATGGCTATTTTTCTTACACAAACGCATCACTTTGCTTCAGAAGGCCTTTATTAACCCCCTGACGCCGCATGGAGCACTTTTATGATGGATGGATGCACTTTTATGGACTTCAAAACAGAAACAGCCATTCAATGCCATTATAAAGCTTGGAAGAGCCAGGACATTTTGTAATATAACTCTGATTGTATTCGTCTGAAAGAAGAATGTCATATTATACCTAGGATGACTTGAGGGTAAATCGTGGGGTAATTTTCATTCTTGGTTGAACTATCCCTTTAATATTTTTTTTATTACATATGACGTTTATTACTTAATAATTTTAAGGCAATGGGTTTCTTCACTTTTTTTAAGTCAACTGGATCACTTTTTACAGTGCGGACAAGAAATGAAAAAGGTTTTTTTGTGGCTGTGCAAAGCTCATGAATATTTATTGAGGTAAGCATTGAAGCAGATTATGATTGGTCATCTGTAGCTAATTACTCACTGTTGGACTCCTGCAGGTCTTGGTGATATTGCATGCTAAATATTGACAGTATTGCTGAGAGAGTTAAACAGTGATGTTATAGGCTGTTAACCCTCTCAGTCAGTTTCAGTCATGCAGAAAGTATGAACATAAAGATAGGCTAAATGATAAATGGTTTTCCGTGATTGTGATTCCTGTGCATTTATATTTATGTAATGAGGCATTGATTAACCTATAGAGTTTAAGGGGCCATTCATACAGAACTCGTTTTTGCATTGAAAAGTGGAATTTTAAAAAGGCACATTTTTAAACGTTTAACTTATTTGAACTTGAGTTAAAGACATCCATTTATTGGATGTAAATGTAAAAGTAGTTGGAATTCAAGGGTTTGTGAAAAGTGCTTTGAATTTTCAGTGTATTCTTTTCCTCTCCATTGTGGCTATCTTAGACAATATAATGGGTTATATAAGACAAGGGTCATTGGATCCGAGGAGGCAAACACCATGTTCCAAACAGGAAGCAATAAATCACTTCTCTTTCATGATAATCTAAGTTTTTGTCCTAAGAAGCCATGATTGTGACAATTTAGATTTGAACTTTAGCAGCATTACTCTAGGTAGCCCCGGCCACAGTGGAATCCCATTGGTTGAAAGTCCTGATCTTATAGCAGTATATTAAACATCAAATGTGTTCTGATTGGCTGTGAATGTGTGGACAAGTTAGAGTCGGCATGAAATGGAAGTTGCAGTAGGGTGTTTCTCAAATGGAAGGCTGCATCCTATGAAGGCTGCAAATCTTGGCCGCCAGGTCATCAAATGTGGCTGAAGGCTCAGTTTGAAGGACCATTGGAAGGCAGCCTTCCTTTTAGCGTCCTTCATTCGGCCTGTTTTGTAGGACGCATCGGATGTATCCTTAAATCACCCACAATCCTTTGTGCACATTACAATTAATGTGCACAACTGATGGAAAATGAGTTTGTACTGAGCTACAAAACAGGCCGAATGAAGGACGCGAAACGAAGGCTGCCTTCCAAGGATCCTTCAAATTGAGATTGCCTTCGGCGACGTTTGATGACGTGGCAGCCGAGATATGCAGCCTGCGTAGGATGCAGCCTTCCGTTTGAGAAACACCCGAGATGTCTCTGCAAGAGGGAGGGGAAGTTATTTTGATTAAAGATCAAAATAACTTGAAAAAAAGATGTGCATGGATAAATCATTTACAGTACTGCAGTATTCCATAAAAAAAACAATTGACCATTTTTAAGACCTCTTTATCTCGCTTTTTGAGTTTAAGTGTATTTTGCTTGTTAATTAATTGCATTCTTGCATATTCCGCCATAAAATACTGCATAGCACGTCTAGTCCATCCTGTTATGGAGGAATAAACAGGAAGAAGCAGGAAAAATTAGGTCACTGGGTTTGTTGCATTAAAGGAAGGCAAGTCACTTCTTCCTGTTACTCATGTCTGCAAAGGTTATATGGGCTCTTTGGTGTCCTGCTCTGAGGAAAGGAACAGAAAGAGTCAAAGTCAAACTCTTTCAGGAGTCAAAGTGTGTTTGCATAACAATCCGTTCACACAGCGCAGCCTGCGAATGCCTCCGGACAGCTGCGTGGAAAATGCTTCCCAAACACCAGTGACATCTGAATAAAGACCTTCAGTTGATTATGTCAGTGCAGTTGGTGTTAAACCCACAAGCATGCGTGACAGACGTTAGCTCTAAGATTTACTACTATACTATCAAACCACCATCTTGAAGATCTCATTTAGTTTAATGAGATGAATAAGAGTTTGTCTGGGTCACCTGTTACTAACCGACTTACGGGACGGACACATGGTACACACAGACACGCTGTTCAAGGGGGAAAGATATTGCTAATCGGTTTACTCATGGTGAATGCAAAGATGAGTAAGTTCAGAAACACTGGAGCGGTTGTTCAGGACATCCCGAGGAAGGAGGGTGTGCATTTCTAAATCAGGGAAACAGGAAAAATGCAGGGAATTCTCTACAGATGACTGAGCAGGGAGTCAGACAGATAGTGTGTGGGTGGGTGCGGGTGCAGGATGACTAGACTAGACAGTTTTATATGCTTTGCATCATGAAAAGAAATGTATGCTCCATTTAACTAATTTAGTCTTTTTGCCCTTATAAAAAAAAAAAAAAAATATTATGGTAACCACAGTATTGTGGTAAGATTTTATTATTCACTGCATTATTTTAGTGTATTAATAAAGCATTACCCAATAATAATAATAATAATAATAAATAACCCAGTAATACCCAATAAAATCATATAGCTAGCTATGAATAGGAATTATTTTCTAAAAGCTTGGCTTTACATAAAAAGCCATTGAACATTTCCAGCATTACTTCTCAGATAATAAAGCGGACAGTTCACTGACTAAACAGTGACATATGGGGAATGTGCCACTTAAACAACATGTCAGCTTTTCAGCAAAGTGGAAACTATAACAATTGTAAAAGAAAACTATAATATTCGTAAAATGATGTTATAAACAAAGTAGCTCAACTGCATTCTCCATTCAGAGTGATCGGTCTGTATGACGTCACGCAGCTCTAAACGCCAAACAAACAGCGTAGTGGCACCGAGCGCGTGAGGGGAGGGACTGACAGCGCTGGTAATCCTATTGTGTCTCGCGCAGCCGGTGCGCGAGGTGCTGCTGTGTGGAGCAGTGCGCGCGGCCGTTTGGAACATAAGTGGGATTTATTTCTGCAGCACTTGAGTCCATACGTATGTAACAACTACCCGCAACTGGAAGCCAAAGGGTTAGTATGCGTACCGAGGCGTTCTTTTATAGTTTTGGCTTGTGTGGCGGTTTCATTTTGAAGCGCGCAAAATCTGAGACTTTAAATGTTGCGTGTGTGTGTAAACACGACTGGATTTATGCACTGAAGTCGCAAATGTGGGCATTTGCATGTTGAATATATCCCTAAGGGGGATTCATACAGAACGCGCTTGGTCTTGCGTTTAAAATGTAGACATAACGCTCTCGAGACGCGTTTTAAAAGTTGAACTATTTTTAACCCTCTAACTTACTTACCCTTTAACTAACTTGCATGCATGACGAAAGTAATGTTAAAGAAATATATATTTTTTAGAATATAATTGACTCATTCCTAAAATAAAACGTGTATCAGTTTAATATTTTACTGGGAAATATATGAATCACCAAAATTCCAAAAATTACATTTGTTTAGGTTTGAATTAAAAAGTTAGTTCCTTTTTGTTATTCGTTTGTATGTTGACATTTTGCATTATGTCAATTTATGACACTTATTTAGTTAATATTTACTGTAGTAAAGCAGTGTTATGTGGTAATGGTGTTTTTTGTGTGTGTGTGGGAAACACTGCTCTATATTTATAGTATTATTGACCACAGTTGCTGAAAGCCCCAATTTTGGTGAACTTGAAGTCATCACTTGGCTTTCCATTGTGCCATATGTGTTATTATTAGCACAATTTACAGTAAGAAGCTGATTTTAATAGCTAAGACAGGCTGCTACATTAACATTACATGATGCAGTGGCATATGCAGTTAGGATATAATGAAATGGTTGGTCATTAATAATGAGTACTCATTGCATCCACTGTGCAATAGAGGGTTAAACTGTGAAACTATCTTAAAAATGCAACACTTGTCTGCTTGCCTGATGCATATATACATAGATCAACCTAATCATCACAGATGCAATGCAAGAATGCATCCTGGGTCTTTAGATTATAAGGTTGCTGTTATGTGTCTAGATGTATTATGACATTATCTTGACAGATGTTGAAACTGAAGCATTTTTGTTTGTCTTTCTGGGCTGTTTAAGGGTTTGTGCATGTGATGGATTGTTCCATATGTAAGAATGCCATAGGACCAGCGTCTGCAGATAAACACACAGAGCACAAGAGGAATGTGTGCGTCTACAGCTCATGTTGTTTATCACACACACCATGCACGGATGGTTCATGCCTGGCTATACATTACACTATGTAAACCTTCTCTCTAGTACTTAAACAGACTGTCAAATATCTCTCTATATAGAAATATACTGCTTTATGTGGTGTATGTTTACTCAAGTGTTATGTCTGTGTATGAATTCCCACTTAATGATGCCAATAACCTTGGCATTTGCATATTAGTTGGTGGCGTTATATATCCACAAAGAACTTATATCCTCAAAATGATGTGCTTTGCAAGTATAACTCATACTATAATTAATTTCTCAACTGCATAAGTGCTTTTCGATGTGTAAGCAATGTGTCTGGAAGAACAGGCACACCAGAAAGCATGCAGTGATGCATTTCAGCAGCATAATGATGTTATTTTAAATGTAATTAGCTCACCCATTTGCATATTAGCCTTATTTATTGAAGATCGCTGGAGTAGATCTGTCAGCGGTGACATCGTGCTTGGCACATTATGCTTTGCTAACTGGCTCAGCCGTGCCCTGGTCATGAAGATGGGTGATTGTTGAACGCTCAGCGGGCACAAAGGGCTCTCGTTAGCCTCCTGAGTGTGTGAACTGGCACCGGGATCAATGGCAGCGGGCTTGTGAAAAGCTGGTTCATTATGAACCCTTGAGAGCTTGTCACTCACCCGCTGCGAGGTAGAGAGGAGCCGAAAGATGGACGGTGATCTCAGATCTTTAAAGCTTCTGTTTACAAAGGGGTGCTGATCCTAGAACAGCATAAATGGGTCACCTCTATGGATCTATACTCATGGGAAAGTCTAGTTTAAAGAGCCACATCGAGGTTAATGTACAGCCAGGTGATGGAGGGAAGGGGAGAGAGCGTATGGGTCATAGATCGTTAAGTTCATTTGGAGAGGAAGGTAATCTATTAGAGTATCTGTAGGTAGTAAGAGCGGGGTCACAGGTCTCTGGAGTGAACTAAAGTGCTGGTTAGTGCTGGCTAAAATGATTGAAGAAAGAATCATGGCGTAGTTGAAGCAGTGCTGATGTTATTATAAGGAAATGCGGTATGTGGTATTTGTTTTCATGCCATTGTTTGGTACTTTGGTTTCATGTAAGACGCTATTCTAGATTAGAGAGTCTAATTTTTTGAATGGCTTCCAGCTCTTTGAACCAAACCAAATGTTGTTGTTTTTTTGCTGTACTGCTCATTGTACCTGTAACATTTTTTTTTTCCATTGTTTACCATTTAAATCCATTTTAATCCATGCAGTGAAAGTGAATGGGGATGGAAGCTGTTGATTTCCAAAAATATCAACAAAAGCACTATAAAATAGCTCAGATTACATTGACATTGGACATTTAAAGGCATAGTTCAAAATTATAGAATAATTTACTCACCCTCAAGCCAGTTATATTAAAACATGTCCTGGCAAATCCATACGGCTCCGGGGGTTAATAAAGGCCTTCTGAAGCAAAGCCATGTGTTTGTGTAAGAAAAATATCAATATTTAACCACTTTCGGTATTCAACTTACGAAGAAAGTGTAACGCCTCTCGCAGTTCAAAACGCTTACAGACGTGTCTGACATCATCGTCGCGCCAGTTGCGCCTTTTCCGTAAGTTGAATACAGAAGGCGGTCTGCCGGAAACTAGATATTTTACTTTATAACATGTTAAATATGAGCTGTGTGGATTACTTTTATAATGGATGGATGCACTTTTTTGGGCTTCAAATTTTGGGCTGCCATTATAAAGCTTGGAAGAGCCAGGACATTTTTAATATAACTCTGATTGTGTTCATCTGAAATAAGAATGTCATATACACCTAGGGTGGCTTGAGGGTAAATCATGGGGTAATTTTCATTTTTGGGTGACCTATCCCTTTAACAACTGCCAACCTGCCAAATGCGGGTGGATTTCAACAGTGGCATGTAACGCAGTCACTTCTACTAATCACCTTGGCGGGTTGAAATTTATATATAATATACATTTTTGTCGAAAGTGTTGTCAAAAATATAGATTTCTCAATACATATTGATACGGAAATATCTGAAACGCTTCCAATGCTCAATTTCCGCACACAATACCAGCTGTGCTTTCATGTTCTCTCAAGATCTTTCCGATAGTGAGTTGACACACAAACCCGCCTCCCCTCACTTTCATTTTCATATGCTCTGGATGAATATGGTTGGTGTTACAGGGCTTGAATTTCGGCGTGGGGTTCCGCGTATTGCACATCATTTTACTGATTTAGATTTTGTGCTCACACCCAAAGTGTGCATAGATAAAAGCCTCTCACTACTAAATTGAGTTCTTTTTCGCTGCTTATTATGTTTAAACAGTCAAATACACACAAAATAATGACAAAATGTTGGTCTTGGTAAGTGTTCACGTAAACGCAGTCAGTTATGTTTTAAGTGAACATAAACAGTTGAGAAAGAAAATGCATGTGTACAGTTTAATAGATTTGTGCAGTATAATAGGTCTTAAAGTGACAGCTGCCTAATATACCTGCTGCCAAATAATACGATAATATTAAAAATATCTATTTGACAGTTTTTCCCCATGGTATCGATGTCAAAATTGTGGCCAGTGAAAATGCTGAGTGGCTAGTAACTGAAAAACTACTAGCTACAGTGGCTGGTGAGCAAAAAAAGTTAATGTCAAGCCCTGAATACAAGACTTCAGAAGCCATATAATTATGAACTACACTATACTGTACAAAAGTTTTGAGTCAGTATTAAGAATTATTTTTTAAAGAAATGAATACTACGTGACAATAAAGACATGTATAATGTCTTATTTCTATTTTAAATACATTCTGTTCTTTTGAACTTTCTGTTAATCAGGGGTTTCCACAAAAATATTAAACAGCACAACTGTTCTCAACATTGATAATAGTAAGAACTGTTTCTTGTTTCCCAAATCAGCATATCAGAATGATTAGTGAAGGATCATGTGACACTGAAGACTGGAGTAATGATGCTGAAAATTCAGCTTTGTATCACATGACATTTCAAAATATATTAAAATAGAAAGCAATAATTTTCAATTGCAATATTATTTCAGAAGCCTTGCTGAGAAATGTCTTCCTTCAAAAACATATCTTGCCCCAAAATTTTGAATGGTAGTATATGTCTTTTAACCTGTAATACCAATTGGATCTAAAATTCAGGTCTTTAGGGTTTATAATCATGCTCTCTAACCATTGAACTGGAGAAAATGACCTATTTTTAAATGTCTGATGGATTTACTGAAGTGTGAAATGTCATTTCAGACCCTTTCCATAGCTGTGACTGCTCATCAGTGTCTGTCCTTTCATTTCTAGATCTTTTGCCTCACTGATAAAGCAGCCGTGCATTGCAGCTGAGAGGAATGAGCTGGCTAGCCCTTCTATACATTCTTTCTCTCTTGATGAAACAGGTGCTTTGTTAATTGGTGAAGAGGCCTTGTATACTGCTAGATAGACTCATTTATGATTCATTTAGCCTCCTCTTGGTCCTCAGACGGTCTGTTCAGGCATCTTGTGTGAGTGTGCATGTGTTATATGTGCTCAAGTGGTAGGAAGATGAGACCGCAGCAGATGGTCTGTAAACAGTGTTCTAGCCGGACCCCTGTCGAGTCTGCCCTTTGTTGCAGGCATGCATTCCTATGTGAGTGGGTCGGTGCATATGCCATGACACTTTAGTCTTGGCTTAGATTTCCGTTATCTTACTCTCCATTCATCTCCAGCCTCAGGCGGTGGGCCGCTGCTCGGCATTCCAGCTTTTGTCTCCTTCATTTCCATTTGTAAAACAGGTGTGGATGCCGAAACACTAGAGCAAGTTTGCGATATGTAAATGAAATAGGTTGTGCTGACTTTTAAGACTTTTCTTTGAATGGTTTTATGTGTTGTTTTAGTAAACGGAAATGTATCTTAATAGGTGACATGATAGGTAAAACTACTACATCATAATGAAAGTAATTTACATGTCAAAGAAGTTTTTAAAGGTAGTAACAAAAGGTCCAAAATGATGCAGAAAATTTTTGGTGCATGAAAGGAAAAATACCAGAATATGGTCTCACCATGCTTGCTTTTCTTGTTTATTGGAGGGTTTTCTTCTGCTTGAATGTTTTTTGGTCAAACATTCCTGTGGCGAGGTTGACGAGCGAGAGACGTGGGAGTGAGACCGGTGCGTGATTGAGAATGAGCGTCACCTGACCATGAGCTCGGAGGCATATAAGGACAAGGGACACCAGTGAAGGACGAGAGAGGACCAGGCCTGGACTTTTACGTTGTGTTTTGTTCATGTTATATTATGTGTGTGTGTGTGGCAGTCGTCCGTGAGGGGCTGCCCACGTTACTTTCGTTTTGTTCTTTTATTTATTAAAGTCTTTTAAATGTTCGCTGGTTCCCGCCTCCTTCTTCCCTGAACAAAGAGCTTCTTTACAATTCCATTGCCAACTGAAATGACTTAGACATGGCAAATCTTTAAGAACATAAAATACAGGGCAGAGTTTGTAAATTTAACATCCTGTTTGCTCACCAGTCGTTTTACATAAATGAAACTAATGTAAATCTGACAAGCAAAAACAAATCTGACAAAAATAGGCCACAACACTCTCGGTTGTGCATGAAAGCTATTTCTGAATCAATCGCTCCGTTTCAAGGGGTGCCGTCAATGGAATCACCGCTGTCGTTGATCCTTTAATGATTTCCATCTGCTTTGCTTCTCGACAGTCTATAAATAAATGTTTAATGGTCACCAAACTGATCTTGTTGCAGACGAAAATCAATGATCAAGACAGCGGCGAGTCTCTGGAGAACTACACGAATGAACACAATGAATAATTTAGTCTTTCACTCCAATCATATCTCCATTAACTCTTAAAACTCTCCCCCAGCACACGGATCGGACATGTCAGACATGCTTTTAAAGACTTGTAATCATCTCTCCATATGGATGAGGGGCAAAACAAGATGTATCCGGTATTGATCTGATTTTCTCTAATTTTTTTCTTTCTGTGAATGTGTGTGACCTATACATTTGATTAAACCATCTGAGTGGGAAAAGATCTGCACTATTAAAAATAAAGATTTCAATTAGAACGCAAAAGGGTTTTGCTATCTGATGCCATAAAAGCTTAAGTTCCCTGAATTGCATTTTATTCTCTTGTTGGCTGAATCTCAAAACCTGTACAAGATAGACAGACAGACAGACAGACAGATATATATATATATATATATATATATATATATATATATATATATATATAGATAGATAGATAGATAGATAGATAGATAGATAGATAGATAGATAGATAGATAGATAGATAGATAGATAGATAGACAGACAGACAGACAGACAGACAGACAGACAGACAGACAGACAGACAGACAGATGTTTTAACCTAGTAAAAAGTCTTTATTTTCAGCACTCTTTCTATCAAAGTGGTCATTTTAATTCTGTGGGCTGACTCAAAGGGCCCATGCATGCTGTTCTCACAAACAGGACAGACACCTCATTCCCCAGCCGACTAAACATATGACATCACCACATATCCGCTGAGACAAACCCATGGTCAAATGTCTCAGCTCCCTAAGACACCTGTACACTTGACAGATCACAGAGGTTTAGTACACAAAGGCATGTTCTGCCTCTCATCTTTAATGACGGAGACCTAATTGGTTGTTGTTGTGGTTTGTTGAAAGGAACGTTTTGGGGGCTAAAAGTGAAGGAAGCGAATGAGATTTACCTGGCTCTTGCCATTAAAACTGTGTATATGAATGATTTTTGATATATTTAAAAATTTCATGCAAATTTTTATTTTTGGGTGTTTTTAAAAATGTTAACATCTCAAACCAACAAACATCTGACCATTATTTCAATTTTCTCTCTGTAGGGGGCGACAGGGAGCGAATGACGTCCAACCATGAGACGTACCTACTTATGGCCAGCACACAGAATGACATGGAGGATTGGGTGAAGACCATCCGCAGGGTGATATGGGCTCCGTTTGGAGGAGGTGAGCTTCTGCAATCAGTTTGTCAGAATAAGTCAGCGTTGGTTAATGGTTATTAATAGTCTGTTCACAGTTTATCTTTGCTTTACTTATATAGCCTCAGTTTTGCTGTATATTATACTGCTGTATAAGTATTAAATGCTAACCAGTTAGAGGTCTCTCAATAATAATATTTGAACAACTGTTTGTAATGTTAACAGCTATATAGCATCCATTACATCTTTAAAATATTAGGGCTGTTAAAAGATTACAGTATAATGTGTGAGTGATGCATTATAATCAGTTGTTGTGTGGAAACACAATATTAAGCAAAAACATGCAAATAAAGCCCCAGTGGAATCGCCCATCGAGCAACATGCAGTAGATTGAATTAGCGTTTATGAATGAATTGTTGAGTGTGTGAATCAATGACTTACTCATAAAGACAGTCAGTTGTTTGTTCATTTGTTTGTTCATTTAACCTGGTTATATTTTACTTTAAATTAAGACCTTACAATTACATCCATTATTGCATTGCACTTCTTGCTATTTTCATGACAACATTCATTATTGTAAGGCAAAACAAATATTACAAATATGAAATTATTTTTAATGATAAAGTATTAGACATCCTTTGTCGTTGACTCGATATAATACATAAATGTAGCAGTATTTTAAAGAACCTAAATTAAAATGTCTATATTCATTCATTCATGCATTCATTTAGACTTTTATTCTATTTTAATTCTGTCAATGCCTAAAACTCTTTTGAATCTTTAAATGATTGCATTTTAGCAATGGTTTGAGTAGAAACAAGTTTATCATTAGAAGCTTTCTGATTTTCTGTAGTTTTTACTCAAGCTGTATCTCCGGGTCAAAGCTGGAGCAGGTTGCATATACCATATATACCCGAATTTAAGACGACCCTGAATATAAGACGACCCCCATTTTCCAGACTTATTTTTGGGTAAAAAAGGTGCTCGCCACCTCCGAACATTGCATTCTGTGACTCCAAATCTTTTGGCAGCTTTGCAATTATTAGATGATTCTGCCTCATTCACGACCGTACGTTTAAAGTTGGTGTCATAACTGTTTCAAGCGTGTTAGTTTATTTGACCAACTTTTGAAGCTCTTTTCTCAAAATGATCTCTTGACTTTACTGTTTATTTAATTCATAACAGTGTCACTAATTACGTAGCCTATCGTGTTGGCGCCCTCTACTGGTTCCCCCTGCTTTCTCTCTTTCCCCCCCGTGATTTGTCTGTATCGCGAATATAAGATGACCCCCCCATTTTTCAGCCTATTTTTAGGACACAAACCTAGTCTTATATTCGGGTATATACAGTATTTAAAGACTCAGAATAGATTTCATTTATACAAAAAAAAATGCCATTAGGCCTTTGAGATAGTTGCAATAATTGATAATTGGTGTAATTGCTGTTGGTTGTCCATGTCTCTCTATGAACGTGGTAATGAGTGATCTTGTTTGTTGCTGTGTGGGTGTGTTTGATTTTTGGTGGGTGTGTTGATTTTGTTGTTGTCTCACATACAGCACCAAAATCATTAAACTGCCCACTTTCCAAGGTCGGTTTAAAAGGTTTGTTCACCAGCCCGCAAGAATGGCTCATCGTTGCATGGCCGTCTGAATGATCCCACTCTGTGTGGGCAGAAATCAACTATTCACAGTAATAAGCACATGTGACCCGGCCTCAGTGTTGAGGGTACCAAGCCATGTGATACAGACTGACAGCATTGAACTTGGAGAGGCATGTTGTGAATTTTACAACTCTTCCTACAGGATGTTGCATCAACTCTCACCTGCTGGGTTTGACTTTTCATTAAATATTTTTTCTTCTTATAAACACTCTGTGTTTCATAAATCAATTGTTTCATTACCTAAAAGTTCAGTTACTTGTAACACCTGGGGCCAGCACAGTGCTTTTGTGTTTTGGAGGCCAGTTTGTAATCTCTCTAATCTCCCGGTTTGTCTTAACCTATATTTCTATGTGAACTCTAGTTCACTGGATTTTGACAAATGGAGACTTTGTTACGATTTTGGTGGCATTTCTGTGTGCAAAGCCATTCATAACTCAGTGCGTTTATTTATATATGTTTAGCCAAAATATTTAAGATTCCTTAGGAATGCATTTAGTGTTCACATTTGTAGTCGTGAAAGTGACATTCCCTCCCACTGTCAGCTGATTTACCTGATAGGTCAAAGGTCACGGAGTCAAACAGTGTACGATATCCTACTGTAGGGGTTCTGTGGGGTTTTACGACCACCCAGTTGCAGTGTATGTGTGTTCTAGTCTCTTCGCCTTGACCTTTGACATGTCCGCCTTAGATTTGATTTGAGCATGTATGTGCAGCTGCAACAAGTTGATAATTCATTAGATCGCAGTCGTTGTTTATAATAATTATCAGATGTAATTTGATTTTGGCTTTTGCAGTGTGATTACACTTCTGTCAAAGACTTCATCGGCTTTCAGAAGTGACATTTAATTGTCTTTGTAGTTAATGGAGTATTAACTCTCTGAGGATGACACTTCCAGTGCTATCCATAAGAGATCGCATGTTAGTTAAAAGTTTACTTTGACTAAACAAGGAACTTTGCCAACCTATTTGTGACCTATTGGACCCATAATGAAAGCTGTATACATTACAAAAATGCCAAAATATCACCTTAAAAGAACATATAGTGTCAAGTAATAATTCTATAATTCTATATATTTCATAATAAATGTTAATTTGGTATGTAAAGCAGAACTTTAAGCCAATGAGATTTTGTTGTGGGCGAAGCTACACGACATGATGTGATGAAAATAGAAAGCATCATTGGTAAATGTTGCGACTAGTTAGAACTAAAAATAATAGCGTCATCACTGGATAAGACACATCCAGTCCTGGTTAAGATTCTCTTAGTCTCATGCAATGTTAATGTTAACTAAAACTAAAACTATTAATCATTTTGATTATCTGAAATAAAGCTGAAATAAAATATTACAAGTATTAGAAACATTTTAACTTAAACAAAAATTAGAAATCTCAATGAAATAAGTAAAATTACTAAAATAAAAATAAATTAAAGTATATTTACAGTATATTGTAAATATTAAAATAATCGGTAACACTTTATTTTGCAGTGTCATTGTTACATATGTTACATGTAGTTACTATAGTAATAATTATAAATTATGCATAGTTACATGTAACTAACCCTAAACCAAACCCTAATCCTACCCTACCCTAACCTTATCTAATGCTATTTCATGCATTCTGACTTATTTATACTGTTGAAGAGTTGGATTCTCATGCTAAACATAGACAAAATGTAAAAAAATTAGTTGGACGTTTGACGTATGCCAAATACACTCCTTTCCGGTGTAGCGAGATCTAGCCCCAGGGGAAATGGTGCGGGATTTATGCATGCGTTTAATTGTGTTACGATCAAACATGCATACATCAGCACAGAGGGGAATTTGGATATTAACAGTTGATTATAACGGATTATAACAATTATTAATATCTAGGGCTTGATTCAACTTTTAGAAATTTCTTTGATTCTAGAATTGAGTTCAAAAGACGGATAATTGACCACCAACTATCTCCCTTTTAATAATTCTTAGACAATGCTTCTCTGGCCAGGAGAAGTATCTTTCTTTTAATTTGTAACAGGGTTGGTTCACCGTACAAGTGACCTATGTATGAGCAATTCAGGCACAGTCACGTGTGAATATATATATTTTAATAAATCAACAAACAATAAACAAACATACACAAATTAACTGAAAGCAGGGAGGAGAGAGAGCGAGAGAGAGAGAGAGAGAGAGCGAGAGACAAGGAAACGGTGTTATTACCGACACAACCTATTGAGCACAAGCAAGAAATCAGTCCAACTTATTGGTATAAGCTCAAGACTTTATACGACAGCTTAAGGGAAACTTGCATATGTTTCCTGCGTGGCAGATCGCAAATTCGTTCGTGTGGGGGAATTCCGCGATCCGGTCCGTATTTTGAATCTTGCAGGGCGGATCTGTTGGGGTCCGCGGGTAGTTCAAATTCGGTTCCTTGTGTAGTAATGTCCCTTGGAAGATGGTGCGCGGGCCACCCGAAAATCCACGTCGAGGGAGAGTCCAGAGAGGGGGGTCAAAAGCAGGGAAAGAGAGGGACGGAGGGCGATGGCCAGAGAGAAAAGGACGAAGAGGGGCGAAGAGAAGGCAAGAAGAGAAGAGAGGAGCGTTTGTAGGCCTCCTTAAAGGGCCCTTACGGGGCACACCTCTTTTGTCGGAACAGCCAATCAGAGCGAAGGAACTCAGAAGCGGGAAATCTCCCTTTGTCTTCGGGTCTCGCCTCATTAACATGTTTTATGGCTCTCTTAGATAGGCAGACTTTGGGGTTTTGGTATGCAGACTTTTGGGTTTTGGCATGAAAGAAAGAGTCTGATGCATCATAGTTCCACACAACGAACCTAGCCGGCCTACAAATTGCGAGACAAAGATTTCGAGACCAAGCACGGGGAGTTTAACTTAAGAGTTAAAGGAACGGCGAGGATTGACGTCATTCTTCCTTAATCATTCATTGGCTATAAGTTTCTAACCTATCAAACACATCTAAAATGGTTATAACAAAAAGCATGCATACATACAGGGAACACGGCACATCTAAAATGAAAAATAACTAAGTTAAAAGTCATATAACCTATTCGGATGTCCTTGGTATGTATGGGTGGGGGCTGTTATTTATGACGGTCTCTCGTGGGCTGCACGAGGCATGGTTTGTGTCCTTTTAGCACCGTTAACCTGTCAGTCTGTAGACTTCACGGCGCCGGTCTTGTTTGAGTCATTATAAATAATCAAAGTATTGGTCCGTTGATCATTTATGAGCACCGTCCATACGCTACACCGTATTCTAACAAGTTTCTGGAAGTTTTTTTTTTCCAAGTATGGGAAAAATCATAAAGGGCAGAATTCCTTGTATGGGCACTTCTCCTGGATGAGTGTGTGCGCACATCAACCAGAGCGAGAGCAAGAGCACGTCCATCAACGAGCTTCATTCGGGTTATAGAAGCCGTCGGCAGCGCTGTCATTTTGTTTTTAGACCACAAAATCAACAACGTCACTGAAGAAGTGTGTTTTTGGTTGTGAGGGAAAGATAACCTTGTTCAGCTTCCAAAATAACCCAGCGTTAAACAGTGGATGCAGTTTGTTTTCCCGGAGCAGCAACGGAGTTCTGCAAGTGTGTTTGTTTGCTCCCGGTTATGAGTCGAAACCGCAGGCGGTGAGAAACTGATGTCAGATGTCTGTGTTTTGTTGGCATTCGGCGCATAAGTGCATAAAACATAAACAACATGAATGTATAGGGAATAGAAAGTTATCTAGGGGCGGATAATGCCATGATGTATTGTGTGTGTCATAGGTGTGTGTGTGTGTGTGTGTGTGTGTGTGTGTGTGTGTGTGTGTGTGTGTGTGTGTGTGTGTGTGTGTGTGTGTGCTCTCTTTAGCTCCACCCACTGCACTCCTCCATGAGTTTGGCTGTTTTCCAAAAAAAAAAAAAAAAAACGTACAGCGTATCTGTCTTTTATAAATATAAAACTAAAGACTCTTTAGAGATATGAAAGATGCAATACTGTTCTATAGGTACTCAAGATTAACATGAGATTGTTACCCCCTTTATAGTAAGTATATGTAGTTACTTAATATTACTCAGTACTAAAATGTATAATTACAGTGTAACAAAGACACCTTAAAATAAAGTGTAACCAAATAGCCTTATAAAAATGGCAAAAGCACATACAAATATTAAAATTTGAAATAATTATATTTCATAATTCATAATTCAATACTATAATAGTATAAATCAATAGAATACACTTAAAATAACACTGGTCTCTGAACTCTGTAAGCTCATTCTGGCCAAGAACTGCAGATTTTAGACAGAAAAGTTCTGTCTGAGCATGTAAAGCAAACAACCACATTTTTTTAATGTGACATTTATGAGCGGGTTCATCTAAAAGACATAGCACAGTAATAGACCACTGGGGTCTATTTGTGTCAGTTTATGATTGGCTTTACAGAAAACACAACAAATGTACACATATTTTGTAATGACAATTCTTATTCTAACCAAAGTATAAACAACGCAGAAGGATCAGTTCACCGTTTCTCTCACAAGTTACTTAAACCCAATCAGATTAGAGCTTCTCAGGTGAGAAAGTGACTGCCATTTTTGTATGCAATATATATATATTAAATTGTTTGCGTCTTGGCGTCTTGACCTTGAGAACTTAAAACATCCCCTTTAATGAAAATGATAATTTTCTCATAATCTCCTACCATTGTGGCATTTTAGGGTGTGTTCACACTTGTAAATGGTTTGCTTGTTTTGTTTGGTCCAGACAAAAAAAGCTTAGCGTTCACATTGGCATTTTAACACCGAACTTAAAGGCATAGGGATATGTTCACAATCTGAATGGTCGGCTTTTATTACGTGTAGTTCACACGGAACTTACTGAACATCCAAAACAATGCTGTGTTTTGGGCTAAATGCGCTCATTGTATGTGTGCATAGCCCACATATAATGGTATTTTGACCAGCTGATAACTCGTGAAGCGCTTTAAAAATGTGTAAAGTAGTCAAACAGTGGCAGGAATCCCTCCATCACACACACAAAGGAAGATCTGTTGTAAGGAGATGCGGTGGTGGGCAACATCGCAACTATGATGAGAAAAGAAAACAGGTATGCTTAAGCATTCTGTCCTTTTAAGGGTCACATTTTGTGACGTCATGTCCTGTTTTTGGTTCGTTTACATGCCAGGTCCGTGTTGCGTTAATATTTCACTCGAACCGTACCAGTGGGTACGTAGAGTTCGTTTTGGAAGTGGACCGAGACCCATCTTTTCAGTGGTTTTGGTCCACTTGTTTGGTGCCGCACCTGGGTTCGGATGGCATCGTTCACACTTATTCAAGTGAACCGCACTAACAGAGTAATTGCACCAGGGTTTGTTTTAATCGAACCACTACTGTAAAGATGAATTTTTTTAAATTAAAAACATTTAGAGCTCATTTAAATGTATGTTTACTGTACTCATTACAGTGTTTGAGATGTTAATCCTGGTCTGAAGGCTTAGACAGAGAATATTCATTCAAAAGTCATGTTTTTATTCTTCATTCAGGAAGATCAAAGCAACTATCTTTCTGTGTTTAAGCCAATGAACTGGAAGACCTTCTAGGCTGAGAGTGATTTGCCCAGAGCTATTGTAGAGCTTTGTGCAGAGCACCGTTGTTCAAACGTCTACCAAAAAACACGGCGGTGTGAACAGCAGGAATGAGGGCAGAAGGCTGGGAACAGCCACAACAGACGATTACACAGCTAAGAGCTTAGCAGTTTTTTTTTTTTTTTAACACTAACCTATGGGGGACAGAGTGAAGGGGGGTTGTTTTGGCCCTGTCGTACACTCTGCTCTCGAGTATAGGTCAGGTCTGAGCTTTGGATGGATGGAGCAGTTCGTCTCCTCCCCTTTAAATCCAAACCTCCTTATAGGAGGGAAAACACACTACTTTCAGACATACAGGAGAAGGGAACCGTAAAAAGTACAAGGAATGGCTTTAGGGCAACCTGACCAAACTGTGGACGAAAAGGAGACAAGATGAGACGAAGAGAGGAGATTAGAGGAGAGGAAGGGAGACTAAAGAAACTGCAAGAGAAGAGCTCAAAGGGTGCGAAACCATAACGAGGGATAAAAAGAGATGAGAAAAGACCATCAAAAAAAGGAGACATCCTCAAAGGTATGAGATGAGACAGGAAGACCTAAAAGGTGCAAGACCGTAATGAGAGGAGAAGATAGTTTGCAGGAATCTGCCAGCTACTCATATTTGATTTTCTGTAGGATAAGAGCCACAGAGCAGCACAAAGAGCACTGTGTGTGAATACGTGAGGTCAGCAGAAAAGCCCTGGACAGCTTGAAGATGGCGTGAAGTTGAGTGTGTGTGTTTGTCCAGTGCTGTTAATTGTGAAGTAAAAGTCAGAGGGACAACTTAACTCAAATGTGATATTAAAGCCCTGAGCCGAGGATTGACAAACAGAGTGCTTACAGGAGATCCAGTCATGAGAAACCACGCTGTAAGCCAGGAGAACTCACCGAAGGGAGAGAAAATCCATCAGGAGATTACCTTTGGCTGGAAGCACAAGTCTGATTCATCAAACTCTTTTCATGGGAAGCAAGAAACTCATGCAAGAGCTTCTGCATAAATCATTAAGAGTTGAAGCCAAGTGAATGTCTACATTCAACATCTCACACCTGTGTTTATTCATCCAGAAAGGATCTATGTAGAAAAGTAAAAGTAACTACAAATCAAGTCCTTTTTCTTTCGGCATTTCGAAGTCCAGTTGCGATCCAAATGCGGATCTTCTATGTTACGCACTGTATGTTCCCAAGACTTTGGCTGGAGGAAACTCTAAAATTACTAGCCAGGACTTAAAGTTTTGGATGAGATTCTCATGCCATTGTGTTTTTGTTCGGCCATAGTGTGACTGCAGGCCACATCGGACTAAACGTTGAAGATGCTCGGAGGCAGACAGTTCGGATGCTCCGTCTTGCATCCTTTATTTTACTATAGTTTCATGCACAGAAGTATCTTCCGTAAAATTAAAAGTTGCATCAGCTTCAAACATGGTGAGTCAGACATTCTTTTGAATGTGGAAAGTCTAAGAAATATTGTTTGTCTCATCTATCCAACCCCCTTTTTCTCCATCAGCTCAGACAGGAAAGGCCAGTAAATCCCTTCCTGTCTTCTAGGTTTAGTTGAATTTGTACCATCTTGTATCCCATGTCTGTGTCCGGAGACCCGGAAAGCGCCACTGATCCAAAGCTTCCAGGAAGTCTGACCTAATCCCAGCTCATATGCATGCCACATGTGAATCATGCTTGTTTTCAGCCTGACTGATGCAGACAAAAGAACAGGACAGGAGAGGAAATGTGCAATTTTCTTCTCAGAGAGCATGGCATGAAAGAATAGCTTAAACCAGGCTTCTTTAGCAGCTCTCTCCTCTCTCTTTTTTAGGTCTCCGATACAGGAGTAGAGGATCAATGTATGTTTCTACTTGAGTTCACACTAATTTTGAAGGCTCTAATAGATCTGTCAGATAGCTCAAGACTCATTTTCCATAACAATATTACAATAACACACCAACTGAAAGTATTCACATATATTTTGGCCTGTAAATTAAATACATTAAAACGAAAAAACAAAAATCAAAGATACAAAATAATTAAATATTATATTAAAAACTGCAAAGCAAAAATGTCTTTCAACTGATACTTTGCAATGTCTTTTAATAATGCTCATTTTGGGGTCTAAATGGATTTATGAGATTAATTTGATTAATGGGCTTATGTAAATAATTTGATTACAGTTTTGAATCTGTATAAATGATATATGCATGTATGTATGTTATAATTAGCTTTGACCAATTAGAAACCATTTTCAAAGTTATTGTGTAAAATCCTGAATTTTCCTATATGTTATAGCTTACCTGGTCCTTATGAACTTTGGGCTTGTGTTTCAGGAATCTTTGGCCAGAAGTTGGAAGAGACCGTTCGATACGAACGGCGTTATGGCAACAAAATGGCTCCCATGCTGGTGGAGCAGTGCGTGGACTTCATCCGGTGCTGGGGTCTACGAGAGGAAGGGCTCTTCCGTTTGCCTGGACAAGCCAACCTCGTCAAAGAGCTTCAGGATGCTTTCGACTGTGGAGAGAAGCCATCTTTCGACTGGTACTTGCTCTAAGTACACTTAAGGGGCCAGATTTATTAACAGCTTGCGCCAGCGCAAACCCTCTTTTGGCGCTAATAAAAACGACTGTAAGGATTTACTAAAGACACGCAGTGAAAAATTAGAGCTGAAAAGGCATGGACAGGGTTATTTTTGTGGCTGACCTTATTGCATCTGCATTTGTAGGAGTTTCCCTTTCAGATGCAAAATTTATGGGAGGAGAATATTTAAATGACTCGTGCAAGGTGATTTACTAAGGTTTGCGCTTGTCAATTTACTGGTATTGTGCCATTATTTACCACCCAAAAAAAGCATGTCATAAACCAGACGCTCTTGGTAGATTGCGTTGGTCACTATGGAAATGATCCGGCTTTAAGCGTCGTCAGTACTTTCCACTCCCTTCAGCGCTTCTTTGGAATTGCGCTCTCATGCTAATTTGTAAACCTGGCCTATGGTTTCTGTTATGAATATGAAAATGATCTCTATGAATGCAGACAGGCACAGCTTTAAATCTTCTAAACCATCTCATTCAGATTAGTCCAGATTTTCTGTATTATTTGTCTTGCCTTTCTTATCGGTTCTCTCCAATGAGTTTCTTTGTCTCAGGAACATGCACATTGAGAAATGTAAATACATGGTCGATACAAGTCATGGAGGATTTTAACAAGGTTTTGGTTGTAAATAGGTGGACTCGGTGCTAAAATGTAATGCATGTAATACCACAATCTTTCATTCTCCTGCTGAAAAGACCATCTTGTGTTGGTTTGGTGCTGGTCTAGCTGGAATTTTAACCATCATGGTCTTTCTGGTGAAGCTGGTGGACCAAAACACAACATGCTGGTGATTCCTGGAGCTCAAACAGTAGACTGTGATGCTAGCAACGCTAAGATCATGGGTTCTATCACAAGGGAATGCATGAACTGATACACACTGCTGTTCAGAAGTTTGGGATCAGTAAGATTTTTTTAATAAATGAATAATTTATAATTAATAATATATAATTTTTTTATTAAATTGATAAAAAATGACAGTAAATATTTTTATTGTTACAAAATTCCAAAATGTCTTTTAAAATTCCTATTCATCAAAGAGTCCTGAATTTAAAAAAAGGATCACAGTTTCCACAACTGTTTTCAATATTGAAAATAATAAAACGTTTCCAAATCAGCATATTAGCATGATTTCTGAAGTATCATGTGACACTGAAGACTGGAGTATCCACTTTCACAACCATAAAAACAAACAAAAATAATCTTGCCAAACCCAAACTTTTGTAAATGTTGTGTATGTTTAACTTGAATGCAGTTAAACATTTAGATATGCTTTAGTTAAGCATATCTGCTAGGTGCATAAATATAAATGTTGACCTCTTTACAAATAGCTTTTAAATAATGTCTGAACTGAGTCCTAATTAAATGGATTATAAAAGGTTTTAATGGCTCCAGTGACGAATCAAAGTAAAAGATGCAAATGACAGCTTTGTTTAGAGTATGAAGCTTGTTCAGCATACTTTCTCTTCATAATAAATTAGTGTGCCATCTTTTTTTTTTTTTTTTTTTTTTGATCAAATTGATTTGTTTTCATCTCAGATGTCTGTCATTACAATGAAGCAGAACTTAATTCTGGAATATTCATCCACAAATTTGCATTTATGAATTAGCAAGACAAAATCTTCCTTTTAACAGCACCAGATTTTCATTTTGTCTATTTCTCCCTTCATATGATGTTTGCCAAATGACCTATTTTCCATTTAGTATAGCTGTTTATCCATTATTAGACTGAAAGTGCAGTATTTTGTTCATTTTAATGGAATGTTCCCTCAGGACATTACATTAAAATGTCAACGGTGGACACTTTCTCTTTCAGGAAAAGCTTTCTCTGCACTTCCATGATACCAAATGCTGCAGATAACACCAGCAGCTGTTTTCCGGTTGATTTACAGTCTGTGATTTTAGCGATGGCTGTCAGGAAGAGACACGACAGGGAAAGCACACTGCATATTTAACACCGTTCATATTTAGATCTCACTGGTGTCTAAAGCAAGGTGATAATTATAACAGGTCATTGCACAGAAAATACATTTGGTGGTTACATTATGCCGGCTATTCCTGTACAGCCCACCCATGAGGAGTCAATAAATCCATCATGTTACAGCGTTGTCACAAGCCCTGCAGGTCCTCTACGGGGCCGTTACAGGGCTGATCAGTGATGTGCTAGTACTGGCTTTGATTTAGTACCAGCTTCCAGTTACTGATCAGTAGATACACTGGGATACAGACATGGGGATGTCCACATGGCCCAATCTGTCATTTAGGTGTGTTCACACTTGTAATTCGGTTTTCTTAGTTGTTTTGGTCTGGACCAAAAGAGAAAATTATACATTTAGTCCTGGTTTGCTTAGCATTCACACTGTCAATTTTAATGCTGAACCTCACGATACAAAACAAAAAAGTTTGTTAAAAGTTTGGAGGTGGACCCAGACCCACCTTTTCTGGGGTTTCGGTCCACATGTTTGGTGCACACCAAGGTTCGGATGGCAGTGTTCACACTTATTTCAAATGTACAGCACTAACAGAGCAGTCGATCCTGAGTTAATTTTAATCGAACCAAATTTGCCATATGTGAACACACCCTTAAAGTGTCCTAGATTGTTTTCACTTCTCTTTTTTAAATGTTTAAAACACTGGATGATTCTAACTTTTCATTGAGCACTTTAACATTAATATGTCTACACTTTCCATCTTTCTCTGCAGTAACACAGACGTTCACACCGTGGCATCCTTGTTGAAGCTGTACTTGAGAGAGCTGCCTGAGCCGGTCATCCCGTTCTGTAAATATGAAGAGTTTCTGGCCTGCACCAAACTCCTCAGCAAAGACCAGGATGAAGTGAGTCGCATCATAACACATTTAATCAAATAAATGGAGGCATGAATGGTTGACCATCAAACCTTATGTACTTGGTAACATACTTTGTACTCAAGAGGGTGATAGAGTTTTCTTGAAATATGTGTGTCATTAATGATGCAGGTCACCAGATTCAAAATGTTGTGGTCAGTAAGATTTTGTAATGTGGTTGAAAGAGATCTCTTTTGCTCACCAAGGCTGCATTTATTTGATCAAAAATAGGTAACAGTAATTTGTGATTACACAATAAAAAATAGTTTTCTATTTTAATATATTGTAAATGTAATTTTTTCCTGTGATGCAAAGCTGAATTTTCAGCATCATTACCCCAGTCTTCAGTGTTGCATAATTCTAATATGCTGATTTGCCGCTCTAGAAACATTTCTTATTATTATCAATGTTGAAAATAGTTGTGCCGCATAATATTTTTACGGAAACCGTTTTCAGGATCCTTTGATGAAGAAAAGAAGTTTCCTTTTAGTCAGTCACGTTCGACGTGACGTCAGAATGTGAACCGACGAATTGGGATATCGCATGAGAGCCCAATTCGTCGGTTCACATTCTGACGTACGTCTCTGTTCCCTCTTTCAGGGAATGAGGGTTACATAAGTAACCAAGATGTTTTATTTAATAGGCCTATTTAAAATTATTTAAACTTTTTCACTTTTTATCAGCTTAATGCATCCTTGCTGAATAAAAGTAGTAATTTCTTGCAAAAAAAATCCTACTGACAGTTTAACTAACTACAAGTTTCTCAGCAAGTTTACACCAGATTGTTGGAAATATTAAGAATACAATGTGTGCGTGCATTGTGCGTGCGTGCGTGTGCGTGCCTTACTGTTTAAATAGGGATTTGCTTGATTGTTTCTATACTGTTCGATCAACTTATGCTGAGATTTTAGCCCTGATTTTGACTCGCAGACAGGTTTTGCGAAATCGCCGACAAATGCCTGAAATCATAGGCAGCAGGAAGTTCAGGGTGGAGATATAGACCAGAATATCAGTATTTTAATCAATGTATTTACAATTATATCAAACAGAAACAAAGCACAAACTTTTGCTTGACCAGCTGCAAAAGCAGCACATTGCAAAATGATTTATTTACCTCCAACTCTCTTTGCAGAACACACAATCCTTCCTCTCTGCATCTCCCCAACCATTTCCTCTTCCATAAACTAAGGGAGTTTAGCACTTGTCCTGCTGTTGTTTGTCATTTAGCGTTTTACAACACTTTTTTTAACAGACTGAATAAAAGTAAAGGATGTTATATTTTTCATAATGAGCCTACTGTAAGACTTGTTGACCTTTTTGGTGCAATTCCACTTGCTATTTCTCATTTCTGTTTGAGTTTGGTTTCCACCAGCAGGCGGAGAGAATGGCATATGACTCATCACATTATTTTCCTGCAGTTGTCTTTCATCCTGCATACATCCATTCCTTATATCCGCTGAGCCTGAAAAAGAATAAGTTCACACTATAAGGAATGGAAACAACCTCATTCTGACTTTAAAGTTAAACTTTTACCGTACGTAAATCACCAGCGCGTCCAGCTAGAGGCTTTTCAGGGTAGAATCAAAGTGCACGATGGGGTCTTGCAACATTGAATTTAATTTACTGCCCCGAGGTTTTGAACGAGATTCGTACCTGTGAGAATTCCTTGAGTACGGTGCACACAAAGAATCATGGTACGATGTCAAATGAAGCAGAAGGCTGTACTGGATCCATTTGTTTTTTGAGAAATAGCTTTCTCATGTGGTGCAGTCATTTTCATCAGGGAGAGCCTGCAGGGAAAAGACATATCGACCATGATAAAAACAGATCTGAGATGGAGCGCATCATTAAATCTAGACCGTCATCAATTGTTAAACTCATTGACCCATGCCTAGACGAATAGCGTAGTAATAACGAAATAAATTGCAATATGAATATTTAAAGTCAATTAGGAAGAGTTCAACAGACTTTTAAAAGCAATGGGACAGGTTAAAATGTCTTTTGATTTAATAAGTCTTTAAAATATGTATATTAGTCCAGATAATTTAAAATTGATTTTTCTTCTTTTTTTCTTAACGCAGGGAATGAAGGAATTAAAAAGACAAGTAGAAGGTCTACCTCCGGTGAACTACAATCTGCTTAAATACATATGCAAGTAAGTGAATTTTTTATTTTATTCTATTCAGTTGTGGCTCATCACATTATGCATAAGTGTTGTGAATTTTTCAGGTTACGTTGTTATGCCTATATATTGCGACAAATGACTCTCTGATAAGTGAATTATAGAAAAATTTACTTAACAGATTTGTTCAAAACCCTTAATCATTTAGGAACGAAACAAGTGACTGTCTTTGAGCGAGTAAGTGGATTAATTCACTCAATGGCAAAAAATAAAGGAGCAACATCACTCTTGCTTGTGATTTAATTTTATTCTATTTTTTTATTTAGTTTTTTAGGAGCCCCACATATATCGTGGCCACAAATTAAGAATTAATTCACGTAACTTGATAATTTTTTTTTTTCTTTTTAGTAAATTGTGGCAATAATGTTGTACAATATTCATTTGTGGATACTATTTAACTAGAATGTGGGAATGAATTTGTAAAATGAGGGAATTAATTCTTAATTCGTGGCTACAATGTATATATCTTTTTCCACATGTCATGTGTGGGGCGCTGTATAAATTATATTATATAATCTTATTTTTGTTTGTAATAATCAAGTTCCATCCAATAAACAAACAAACAAATAAATATTACTACATGGCTATTTTATATTAAGTTAATAGTGTAAAATAACACATGCCATGATATAAAATTTGGGTCATACTGCTCACCACTTCATTTTCAGTTACTCTTATATTTTTTATGTATTTACATATTTATTTATTTTTATTTATGTCTTTTGTTACACATTCAAATTTGTACATTCAGTTGCAGAAATCTCAGTTGTAATGTTAAGACCCTTCTTTCTTTGGTTTTAGGTTTTTGGATGAAGTTCAGTCCTACTCAGGTGTGAATAAAATGAGCGTACAGAATCTGGCTACAGTCTTTGGGCCAAATATTCTGAGGCCAAAGGTTGAAGACCCGGTGACTATAATGGAAGGTAGGACTTTTTGTCCTCATCTCTCACTCCAGACTGCTCTAAATCGTGATTATTTTAGTGTTTGAGCAATCTGTTCGTCATGTGTTCAGGCACAGTACTGGTCCAGCAGTTGATGGCCGTTCTGATTGGCCGGCATGATGTTCTTTTCCCACCCGAAGAGGACCACACTAGCACCCTGGAACTGGTTAATAATAACAACAATGAAACGCAGAAACGGCCTACAAATGGTCAGCTACAAAACAAAGAGAACAATAACACCAGTGGGATGGGACAATGCACCTGGGGCGCACCTGAATCACCCACCCGGGCTCCTCTGGACAATGGCTCTCCCCGCTCAGGCAGCCCGCGTAATGGTTTTACAGGACAGCGTTTCGAGGTGACCCGCAGTCCGCCACTGGCAGTGAAAAAGAACCCGGCTTTCAGCAAAGGCAGCGGGATTGTCACTAACGGATCGTTCAGCTCATCGTCATCATCCTCAGGTGATGCCAGTCAGGAAAAGAATCAGACTCTACCTAATATGGGCACCCTGCATGCCCGTCGGACGGGCGCGATAAAAGGCTCAGGCACTAAGATGGGGGTCCAGAATGGTGTTGTTCGAATGGGCGTATCCAGCACTGAGGTGACGAATGGGACTCTGAATGGGCGGAATGGACTCTGGGTGCCCAATGGACATGTTACAATGCGCGAGGCTAAAAGTCGAGACGCCGAGCACCAGCAGAACCGCCTGTCCACATACGACAACGTCCACATCCATCAGCAGCAGACGACACAGCTCAGTCTGAGCAGCAGCTGTGAGGACAAACAGAGCGTGGATAGCGCCACATGGTCCACCTCGTCTTGCGAGATCTCCCTACCAGAAAATTCAACCTCCTGTCGCTCCTCTACGACCACGTGCCCAGAGCAGGACTTCTTTGGCAACAACTTTGAGGACCCTTTGTTGGACGGGCCGGTACAGGAGGACTTCGGACTGGTGGCAGATGACAGGGAGCAGCGGACTAGTATTGGAGGAGGCCGGGGTAGCAGAGGAACCAGCAGCAGTGACACCAGTGAAACGCTTGCTATCACAAATGGACCGACCAACCACAGTGCACTGCACAGCCTGGTGGCCAGCCTCAAACAGGAAATGCTCAAGCAGAAGAATGAATACGAGGCCAGGATCAAGAGGTGAGAGCCATGTCCAATCATAAAATGAACTTTTGACTTAAAACTAATGGTACCAGGCTAGAGTTTGATTGTGTCCTTGTCTTTGGTAGGAGAGTATACTACAAACAAGAGATCTGAACTTTTTTGAAAACTGTGCTTCATGATAGAATTAACTTTCACCTAAATGAACCCTTTAAGTGTCTCATTAATCTATCACAGTATTAAAGTGTATTCACCCACCCTTTCCCATCTTCCCTGTAGTCTGGAGCATCGGAATCTAGAGTTGGAGACAGTGATGGCGAATCTACATGAAGAGCTGGACCAGGAGAAGAAGAAATACACCATGGTGGAAATCAAGCTGAGGAATGCTGAGCGAGCCAAGGACGATGCAGAAAAGAGAAACGAGATGTTGCAGAAAGAGATGGAGCAGTTCTTCTCCACCTTCGGAGACCTGACTGCAGACCCGCGACGGCCCGACAGAGCCAACACCATCTGGATCCAGTGAGCCGTTTCTTCCACGCTTGTGTTGAGGACGGTCTGCCATTAACATTACACTGTGTGGGCTGTGCTCAGACAGAACATGACTAAATCAACCTTCACGGCATCTCCTCAGCCTCTGTCACCTGTCCGTTCGATGCAAAGGTTTCGACGCGGCTGAGCGAAGCCTATTGAGCCAAATTTTCAGAGCTGATTGTGGACCAGTTGTGAGATTGCTGTTGGATTGAAGCGGTTGAATTCATGAAGAAGGATGATGGGATGATGCAGCTTGGATGTTAAGGTGAAAGATTGAATCATGATGAGTGTCAAACCAAAAGAAGGGGATATGACAGAAAATGAGTGTCAGACAGAAGTGGATTCTGACTCTAAATGACAGAAAACCTTTGCTCTGAAAGCGAACGGTAAGATTTACAGTTGAATGTGAGAGAGAGAATGAATGAATGATGAGAATGAACAATGAGTCTTAGATGATGGAAAACTCCTGAAGGACGACAGAACCACGAATGTCACTCGTATTTCTTCTTGTGGTCCAAACAAATGTGTCCTTGAGCTGTCATGTGTCCTCTTGTGTATATAAAGGCGAAACAATGTTAAAAATTCCACGGTGAAAAACAAATGTCTGTATAAATGCAAATTAAAGTAATGTCTAATGTACGTACTGATATTTAAACAGAATTCTCAATGTGTTACATATACATTTTATATCAAGGCTTTTCCTTGCACTTAAGCATACAAGTTGCTGTTGTTTTCAGTATGGTACGAATATGAGATGTGGCAAACATTTGAATATCATTCAGTCTTCCCTGTTGCTTTTTTTGTGCATAATTTTACCACTACAAGTAAACATTTTCTTCATCCGTATAAAAAAAACAATTTAACGTAAATCTAACCATTTAAGGTGGTTTTTGCTTTAAAAAAATAAAACTTTTGGCCAGTGCTGCAAAATATGATAAAATGTAAGGGTTTTAAGGTATTTTCATTGGGATAAGACAAAAATACTGATGGAGATCATGATTTTTGCAGTGCATCCTGATGCCACAGCGCTCCCCATATGACCAAAACCAAGTAGACAAGGAAAACTGTAAATACTTGTGAAAACAGGGCAAACGCTCAGCCTGTCTTTGTCATTTGTGCCTGTCGCACATCATTTGCTTTCAGCGGTGCTAAACGAGAGGAAGTCTGTTAAAATGAAGACTAAAGACTTGGCGATTCAAACCCGATTGGGTTTGTTCATCTCTCGGACCACGTGTCTGTGCGTTTGGGGTCATTTGCCTTGTCACAGCTGTCCATGCTTCTACTGTAGCTTGATGCATTCAGTGAAATGCAATGAAATTAAATTATGTGACCTCATTTAAACCATCTTAAATTGTCTTGTGTTATTGTATCAGTCGCTGGGGCTGACCACACATGAATTCTGTGGGTGGTCTGAGGCGTACAACCACAAAATGAACATTATGAATCAATACTCTCAAATAAATTCCGGACGTTGACTATGAAAAGTCAATATCCTTTAGTGAAAATGTTTTTATTTGTTTTGAAATGTCCAATTGTTATAATTCTTAAATGCCACATAAAACACACAGAATGACCCAGAATGCAACAAAATCATCGACCTGATCTTGTTGTTTTTACCCTGGGTGGGCTTTCATATCTTTTCCACTTTACAGTGTATTTGTGCATGTATTTGCAGGTGTTGATGTTCAGTTAGGCATTTACTCAACCTCTAAACCGCTCTAAATCTGCATGACCTGCAAACCTGTAGAACTCAAAAGAAGAAAGCAAGTTCCGTTTGATTATATTCCATGTCATTCTTCACTGATTAATTTTCCCTCTGCCACAGCAGCATCTCAAAAATGTGCAATTTTCAACATAAATTTCAGTCTGTTCTTAAAGGTGCAGTGTGTAAATTTTAGCGACATCTAGTGGTGAGGTTGCAAATTGCAACCGCTCACCCCTCCCTTTCAAAACACACAGAGAAGCTATGGTGACCAAAACAGGACAAAGATGTCATCGTCTGAGACAGCAGAGAGTAACTAGCGCTCTGTAGAGAAGTTTGTCCGTTTAGGGCTACTGTAGAAACATGACGGCACAAAATGGCAACTTCACTGTAAGGGGACCTGCGGGGTGTGTAGGTAGAAATGGCTCATTCTAAGGTAATAAAAACATAACCGTTTATTATGTAAGGTCTTTATTATATTGCATTTCTGTCAATAGATCCTCATAAAAACTACACGCTGCACCTTTAAGCTATTGTACGGCTTTGTTGAATTTTTTGCCCTTTTTGGAGAACCTTGACTGCCTCATTTGTTCTTTATATGTGAAAGAGCAGCTCAAACCCAGCAAAACAGAGAACCCTCTCAGAACAACAGCAAACATTCTGACAAGGTTTTCTCACAGTAATGAGCAAACATTCTTCTAGTAACATTAATAAAACAGTTGTTCAGTTATCTGATCTTTAATAGTGTTCTCAAAGTTAGCACAAAGTCTATTTATACATTGTTGATACCGTTCATCATTTTTGCCTAACATTTTATTAAATGTTACTAATTTCAGAACATTCAGAAAACATTCAAAAGTAACATTCCCATAACATCTGCAAAATGATCAAATGGAAATGTTCCCTTATTTTTCTTCGCATAACCAAGAAAAATACATTTTTAAAACATTTAAAAACATTCTTAAACATTTTTGTTAGCTGGAAACATGCTTCTAAATGGCTCCTGTTACTGTATGATGCACAAAAGAAAATGATGTGTATTGGAACCGTATTACTTTAGTATTTATATAATGTTTATATTTATATTAGTAATAAGGTCTCATTTATTAGCAGTAGCATTTACTAACAAACTAAGAATGAACAAATTCTTACTGCCTTCATTACCTTTTGCTAATAAAAGTATTCATGTTCTTGTTGGTTCACAGTGCCAGATACAACTTGATCTTAGAAATGTTATTAGTAAATGTTGAGATTCATTTAAGATTAATCAATTCTCTACAACTATTGTTAATGTAGTTAACGAATATTAACAAATGAAACCTTATTGTAAAGTGTAACCATTATAATATATATTTATATAGCTTTTATTGTCAGTTTTTATTGTAATTCTTTATTGTTAAATTCAGAAACCCTTGTTATTAGCGACACCGGTGGCCGTTAAGTGAACTGCAGCAAGCAACTTACTCTCGTCTTGAGTCTTGCTCGTGCATACCTAACATACGAAACATACAAGAGACACTGAACGTCAAGGCCCTGTCGAAGTTCTTTTTCGTTCTTCGCTACAGTCCGGAAATACATTTTCAGCGATACAGCCCTACTTTAACGAACACCCCGACGCCTCCCACGTGTGCTGGGTGCTTTCCTCTCAACAACAACAAAATGAAAAAAAACACAAGAAATATGACGCGGTTAAGAAACCGTCTTAGCGATGTGGATATGTTTGCACCAGCTCCGCAATTCCATCATGACGACAGTTAAGGTAAGTAAAGTTACACTGTTATGATAGTCTCAAATATACACGTTATAAATCAAACTGTACTGTAGACTATGCTCAATTGTCTTTGCGTGACACATTGACAGAATAACTCTTGACATTATCATGAACATAAGCATTCGTGAAAAGAGAGGCTCTCGTAACATTCTTTTGTTTTTCCCGGCAAAAACGTCCCGAGTCCTTTGCATAACATTCAGTCTACAGGAGGGTTGCCTAATCCTGTTCCTGGAGATCTGCCTTCCTGCAAAGTTCAGCTTAAACCCTGATCAAGCATAACTGAACCAGCTAAGATCTTCAGGGGCACTCTTTTTTTCACTTTTCAGACAGGTGTGTTGGAACTGAATTCTGCAGGTAGATCTCCAGGAACAGGACTGAGCACCCCTGGTCTACAAGCTTTCATAGACAACCGAGGAAGTTGGGGAAGGTATTGTTTTTTTAAGTTCCTTTATAAGCTGTTGGCACACATTGGCAATAAAAAGTGATTAATACATGAAAACTCTTACATTGCCCCTTTAACTTTGCTACAGACCTGTAATGCTGCCCCGGTGGACTCTGGGGATTAACATCCTTGTCATTTTCCCCAGTAAGAGTCCGCTTGAATTTAAAGATCCCATAATGTATTTCACCCTGAACTTATTATAAGACACATCAGGGGGCCTGCGGTCTCCATCCCCGAACCAGCAGCACATAGAGGGAGTCTGGCTCACACACACTCCGCACCTTTCTTCACTGGATAATAGGCTTAAAGCAGCCAGACAAAGTAAACCGCAAATTCCATTCTGAGCTACAGGCGACAGAAATGAGCAGTATCCAGGAATATTTTCACGCCAAGCTTGATCTGAAGAATACAAACCTCTGGAAGCTGGAGAGAAGCACAGATAATAGAGTGCTTCTCATGCAGGGATCGGCCTTTGTTGGCAATTCAGGTTTTGTTCCGTTTTATAGAACTAAACCAAATGAGATGGAAGTCCACTGTAGGTAACAGAGCTATTGAGATGATAAATATGCTCCAGTCAAGTGTGTGTGTGTGGTCCTGGTATTCCCTACGTTATGGGGACCAAATGTCCTCACAAGTATAGTAATAATACCAGTAAATTTTGACCTGTTTGTGGGGACAATTTTTTTTTTGGTTCCCATGAAGAACCAAGCTTAGAAATCATACAGAATATACAGAAAAGCAACTTAGGTTTACTTGATTATTCATACATAATTGTTTAGAAAAATCATGTTAAAATGTGAGTATCAAATATGATCCATCAGGCTTTTGAGGAACGTTAATTTGTTTATCTCTCAATCATTGTTTTATTGCATTACATTAAATATGCACCCATATCATATCATCATCTCTGCACCAAATTGCATATTTTTGCTCAGTTTGGACTTCTGAATTAAATTGAGGTGTTTTTTGTTTTGCTCCATATTCACACGATGTAACACTAAACGATACTAAACATTTATTTATTAATCTTTTGTCTTTTGTCTGGATTTTATAATCTGACTATTTTGTTGCTTCTGCAAAGAAATGCTGCATGTTTTTCTCAAAATGAATTTCACTTTTCATTTTTGCAGTCACTTTTGAATCATCTGGGTGTCAAGGTGATTTATAGTGGATGAAGTCAGTTCAGCTGAAGTTCGCACAGGTGTTCAAGCTGAATTATTTTATCATTTCAAAACATTAAATCATTTTTTGAAATGTTTAGCTTGAAACGGTCCAAACGGAGTTCCCACACTTTTTGTATAAAGAATTTCCATGGCCTTAACAGTCATTTTTTGAATACCGGAAAATGATAAAAAATATATCAGTAATGAATCGTTCAGAACGAGTTTTGAACCAGGGTCATTGAAAAGTATGAACTCCAAAGAACAGTTTGCTCATGAATTAGACATCACTGGCTTACAGCAAACTCCACATCTATCTGAAAAAAAATATTTTAGAGCTCAATGTGGTTAAAAAAGGGTAACCACAGGTTTTATTTTGCAGAAACGCTTCACTCTCACTGCAGTGTGCAACAAGCAGCTGCCGAGTGAACGCACAGAGTAATGTCATAACATCATTTTCAACACACTCAGATGTATCTAATATGATAAACAGAGCTGCATTACCTCATACTTATGACCGGAAAAGCAGAAATGGCGCTGACGACTGGCATAATAAAAGTCCCACTGCTCACGAGGCGTGTGTTGCATTCATCTTATTAACAATCCCTCCAGTGGCCTTGCTCAGCTCTCACAACACTCGCATGGTCTGAGAAGTAAAATATAGTGATATACATAGGTATTAAATAGTCAAACCAAAAATTCTTCAGACACCAGATATAATTTTTTACTAGTGGGTGCAGGACACTAGTGCTTTTATGTAAGTGATGATAGCAAAATAAAGTAAATGTGACATATTATATGCAACAATTCTTCATACAGTGGACTACCAGTGAAACTGATAAATTTGGGACCAAAATTATTCAAACACTTTGACCTGACCATGTTTTGCTTAAAGGTGCAGTGTGTGAATTTTTGCGGTATCTAGCGCTGAGGTTGTGAATTGCAATCAATTCACGAAAAAGTTTTCCCTTTTATGTCAGTGCCAGGCTTGAACCAGCACAGTTTTGGAAGATAGTCAGGCTTTGGCCGTGGGATGCTACAGCAGAACTAACTTATGCTATTTTTATAAAACGGGTCTTATGGAGTGGCAGCACATTTTAGGTGTGTTGTGGTCCCTGTATGTATGCATGCTTTTTGTTATAACCATTTTAGATGTGTTTGATAGGTTAGAAACTTATAGCCAATGAATGATTAAGGAAGAATGACGTCAATCCTCGCCGTTTCTTTAATTCTTAAGTTAAACTCCCCGTGCTTGGTCTCGAAATCTTTGTCTCGCAATTTGTAGGCCGGCTAGGTGCGTTGTGTGGTACTATGATGCATCAGACTCTTTCTTTCATGCCAAAACCCCAAAGTCTGCGTACCAAAACCCCCAAGTCTGCCTATCTAAGAGAGCCATAAAACATGTTAATGAGGCGAGACCCAAGACAAAGGGAGAGTTCCCGCTTCTGAGTTCCTTCGCTCTGATTGGCTGTTCTGACAAAAGAGGCGTGCCCCGTCGCGGCCCTTTAAAAGATGGGCCACAAACGCGTCTCGCTCTCTTTGTCTTCTCTCTTCGTTTTGCTTCCTGTTGCCAGCTCTCTTCCTCTTTTGGCTTTCCTCCTCTTCTTCCGCCATCTTCCACTGATTCCTTGCTTGTGCTCATAGGTTGTGTCGATAGTATCACCGTTGCCCTGTCTCTCTCTCTCTCTCTCACACTCTCTCCCTCTCTCTCCTTCCTTCCTTCTTTCAGTTAATTTGTGTATGTTTGTTTATTGTTTGTTGATTTTATAAAAATATATATATTCACACGTGATTGTGCTTGAGTTTGCTCATACATAGGTCACTTTTACGGTGAACCGACCCTGTTACAAATTAAAAGAAAGATGCTTCTCGTGGCCAGAGAAGTGTTTAAGAATTATTAAAAGGGAGATAGTTGGTGGTCAATTATCCGTCCTTTGAACTCAATTCTAGAAATCAAAGAAATTTCTAAAAGTTGAATCAAGCCCTAGATATTAATAATTGTTTTAATCCGTTTTAATCAATTGTTAATATCAATATTCCCCTCTGTGCCAATTTATGCATATTTGATCGTAACACGATTAAACGCATGCATAAATCCCGCACCATTTCCCCTGGGGCTAGATATTCCGCTACAGCTACAGCAGAACTAACTTATATTATTTTTATAAAACGGGTCTTATGGACTGGAAGCACATCCTGAGTAGCTCATAATTCCCCTCAGAATGAGCTACCACCTGTATTGCATTACATTGCATTGCATTGCCTCAACATGCCATTACTGGCATCAATAAAGCATCTTCCAATAAAAATCAGGTTTTTGCCAAAAATGAATCCCTTTCATGTCAGATCCTGGCTGGACCTGTTTAGCTTTGGGAGGGAGCCAGCCTTTGGCCATGGGATAATACAGCAGAAGAAGGTGAATATTCCAATAAAAATCAAGTTTTTTCCCCAAAATTTTATCTTTCTTGTCATTGCCGGGCTAGAACCAGCACAGCTTCGGTAGGTAGCCAGGCTTTGGGTTTGGGACACTACAGCAGAACTGACTATGCACTTTTAATAAAGCGGGTCTTATGGACTGGCAGCACATCCTGAGTAGCTCATAATTCCCCTCAGAATGAGCTACCACCTGTATTGCATTACCCCCTACTGGCCTCAATAAAGCATCTTCCAATAAAAATCGTTTTTTTGCCAAAAACGTCTCCCTTTCATGTCAGATCCTGGCTGGACCTGTTTAGCTTTGGGAGGGAGCCAGCCTTTGGCCATGGGATAATACAGCAGAAGAAGGTGAATATTCCAATAAAAATCAAGTTTTTTCCCCAAAATTTTATCTTTCTTGTCATTGCCGGGATAGAACCAGCACAGCTTCGGTAGGTAGCCAGGCTTTGGTTGTGGGACTCTACAGCAGAACTGACTATGCACTTTTAATAAAACGAGTCTTATGGACTGGCAGCACATCCTGAGTAGCTCATAATTCCCCTCAGAATGAGCTACCACCTGTATTGCATTACATTGCATTACCCCTACTGGCCTCAATAAAGCATCTTCCAATAGAAATCGGGTTTTTGCCAAAAACGGCTCCCTTTCATGTCAGATCCTGGCTGGACCTGTTTAGCTTTGGGAGGGAGCCAGCCTTTGGCCATGGGATAATACAGCAGAAGAAGGTGAATATTCCAATAAAAATCAAGTTTTTTTTCCCAAAAATTTTATCTTTCTTGTCATTGCCGGGCTACACCCAGCACAGCTTCGGTAGGTAGCCAGGCTTTGGTTGTGGGACTCTACAGCAGAACTGACTATGGATTTTTAATAAAACGGGTCTTATGGAGTGGCAGGACATCCTGAGTAGATCATAATTCCCCTCAGAATGAGCTACCACCTGTATTGCATTACATTACCCCTACTGGCCTCAATAAAGCATCTTCCAATAAAAATCGTTTTTGCCAAAAACGCCTCCCTTTCATGTCAGATCCTGGCTGGACCTGTTTAGCTTTGGGAGGAGCCAGCCTTTTGGCCATGGGATAATACAGCAGAAGAAGGTGAATATTCCAATAAAAATCAAGTTTTTTCCCAAAATTGTATCTTTCTTGTCATTGCCGGGATAGAACCAGCACAGCTTCGGTAGGTAGCCAGGCTTTGGTTGTGGGATACTACAGCAGAACTGACTATGCACTTTTAATAAAACGGGTCTTATGGACTGGCAGCACATCCTGAGTAGCTCATAATTCCCCTCAGAATGAGCTACCACCTGTATTGCATTACCCCCTACTGGCCTCAATAAAGCATCTTCCAATAAAAGTCGTTTTTTTGCCAAAAATGGCTCCCTTTCATGTCAGATCCTGGCTGGACCTGTTTAGCTTTGGGAGGGAGCCAGCCTTTGGCCATGGGATAATACAGCAGAAGAAGGTGAATATTCCAATAAAAATCAAGTTTTTTAGAAAAGGTTTTCCCTTTCATGTCAGTGCCAGGCTTGAACCAGCACAGTTTTGGTACATAATCAGGCTTTGGCCATGGGCCGCTACAGCAGAAGTAACTTATACTACTTTTATAAAACGGGTCTTATGGACTGGAAGCACATCCTGAGTAGCTCATAATTCCCCTCAGAATGAGCTACCACCTGTATTGCATTGCATTGCATTACCCCCTACTGGCCTCAATAAAGCATCTTCCAATAAAAATCGTTTTTTTTTGCCAAAAATGGCTCCCTTTCATATCAGATCTTGGCTGGACCTGTTTAGCTTTGGGAGGGATCCAGCCTTTGGCCATGGGATAATACAGCAGAAGAAGGTGAATATTCCAATAAAAATCAAGTTTTTTTCCCAAAAATGTTATCTTTCTTGTCATTGCTGGGCTACACCCAGCACAGCTTCGGTAGGTAGCCAGGCTTTGGTTGTGGGACTCTACAGCAGAACTGACTATGGATTTTTAATAAAACGGGTCTTATGGAGTGGCAGGACATCCTGAGTAGCTCATAATTCCCCTCAGAATGAGCTACCACCTGCATTACATTACATTGCATTGCATTACCCCCTACTGGCCTCAATAAAGCATCTTCCAATAAAAATCGTTTTTTTGCCAAAAATGGCTCCCTTTCATGTCAGATCCTGGCTGGACCTGTTTAGCTTTGGGAGGGAGCCAGCCTTTGGCCATGGGATAATACAGCAGAAGAAGGTGAATATTCCAATAAAAATCAAGTTTTTTTAGAAAAGGTTTTCCCTTTCATGTCAGTGCCAGGCTTGAACCAGCACAGTTTTGGTACATAGTCAGGCTTTGGCCATGGGCCGCTACAGCAGAACTAACTTATACTACTTTTATAAAACGGGTCTTATGGACTGGAAGCACATCCTGAGTAGCTCATAATTCCCCTCAGAATGAACTTGTCATGATAAACAGGCGGACGCGGACGTAAGTGAATCCAGATATGTTTATTAGTAGCAAACCACTGAAGAGGCACGGAAGGGACTGAAGAGAGACAGAAAAGGGCTTAACTGCAGCGGAGATCCAGGTGGTGTTGTCCAGGTGGGAGAAAGCGATCACGGAGATAATACTTGAACACAGGCAGGACGGAATAGGACCCACAAGCATGGGAGTCGGGTTGTCTGAGACGAGACCAGACAGTGAGTGCAGGCTGAGGGCAACATTTAAGGGTGTTGGTGATTAGTGACAGGTGTTTCAGAACTCGGGTGATTGGGACCGTGTGGGAGGAGTGATTGAGTCTGGTGTGAGGGACATGGTGGGATCTGTGACAGAACTACCACCTGTATTGCATTACATTGCATTACCCCCTACTGGCCTCAATAAAGCATCTTCCAATAAAAATCAAGTTTTTTCCCAAAAATTTTATCTTTCTTGTCATTGCCGGGATAGAACCAGCACAGCTTCGGTAGGTAGCCAGGCTTTGGTTGTGGGATACTACAGCAGAACTGACTATGCTATGCATTTTTAATAAAACAGGTCTTATGGACTGGCAGCACATCCTGAGTAGCTCATAATTCCCTCAGAATGAGCTACCACCTGTATTGTATTACATTAACCCCTATTGGCCTCAATACAGCATCTTCCAATAAAAATCGGGTTTTTGCCAAAAATGGTCCCTTTCGTGTCAGATCCTGGCTGGACCTGTTTAGCTTTGGGAGGGAGCCAGCCTTTGGCCATGGGATAATACAGCAGAAGAAGGTGAATATTCCAATAAAAATCAAGTTTTTTCCCAAAAATTTTTATCTTTCTTGTCATTGCCGGGATAGAACCAGCACAGCTTCAGTAGGTAGCCAGGCTTTGCTTGTGGGATACTACAGCAGAACTGACTATGCACTTTTAATAAAACGGGTCTTATGGACTGGCAGCACATCCTGAGTAGCTCATAATTCCCTCAGAATGAGCTACCACCTGTATTGTATTACATTAACCCCTATTGGCCTCAATACAGCATCTTCCAATAAAAATCGGGTTTTTGCCAAAAATGGTCCCTTTCGTGTCAGATCCTGGCTGGACCTGTTTAGCTTTGGGAGGGAGCCAGCCTTTGGCCATGGGATAATACAGCAGAAGAAGGTGAATATTCCAATAAAAATCAAGTTTTTTCCCAAAAATTTTTTATCTTTCTTGTCATTGCCGGGATAGAACCAGCACAGCTTCAGTAGGTAGCCAGGCTTTGCTTGTGGGATACTACAGCAGAACTGACTATGCACTTTTAATAAAACGGGTCTTATGGACTGGCAGCACATCCTGAGTAGCTCATAATTCCCTCAGAATGAGCTACCACCTGTATTGTATTACATTAACCCCTATTGGCCTCAATAAAGCATCTTCCAATAAAAATCGTTTTTTTGCCAAAAATGGCTCCCTTTCATGTCAGATCCTGGCTGGACCTGTTTAGCTTTGGTAGGGAGCCAGCCTTTGGCCATGGGATAATACAGCAGAAGGTGAATATTCCAATAAAAATCAAGTTGTTTCCCAAAAAAAAATTATTTCTTGTCATTGGCGGGCTAGAACCAGCATAGTTTTGATACATAGTCAGGCTTTGGCCGTGGGGCCTACAACAGAACTAACTTATGCTATTTTTATAAAACGGGTCTTATGGACAGGCAGCACATCCTGGGTAGCTCCTAATTCCCCTCAGAATGAGCTACCACCTGTATTGTATTACATTACCCCCTATTGGCCTCAATACAGCATCTTCCAGTAAAAATCGGGTTTTTGCCAAAAATGGTCCCTTTCGTGTCAGATCCTGGCTGGACCTGTTTAGCTTGGTAGGGAGCCAGCCTTTGGCCATGGGATAATACAGCAGAAGAAGGTGAATCTTCCAATAACAATCAAGTTTTTTCCAAATATTTTTATCTTTCTTGTCATTGCCAGGCTAGAACCAGCACAGCTTCGGTAGGTAGCCAGGCTTTGGTTGTGGAACACTACAGCAGAACTGACTATGCACTTTGTAATAAAACGGGTCTTATGGACTGGCAGCACATCCTGAGTAGCTCATAATTCTCCTCAGAATGAGCTACCACCTGTATTGCATTACATTGCATTGCATTGCCCCCTACTGGCATCAATAAAGCATCTTCCAATAAAAATCAGGTTTTTGTCAAAATGGCTCCCTTTCATGTCAGATCCTGGCTGGACCTGTTTAGCTTTGGTAGGGAGCCAGCCTTTGGCCATGAGATAATACAGCAGAAGAAGGTGACTCTTCCAATAACAATCAAGTTTTTTCCAAATATTTTTATCTTTCTTGTCATTGCCAGGCTAGAACCAGCACTGCTTCGGTAGGTAACCAGGCTTTGGTTGTGGGACACTACAGCAGAACTGACTTATACTGTTTTTATAAAACGGGTCTTATGGAGTGGCAGCACATCCTGAGTAGCTCATAATTCCCCTCAGAATAAGACACCACCTGTATTGCATTACATTGCATTGCATTACCCCCTACTGGCATCAATAAAGCATCTTCCAATAATGAAAATCCCTTTCGTGTCAGATCCTGGCTGGACCTGTTTAGCTTTGGTAGGGAGCCAGCCTTTGGCCATGGGATAATACAGCAGAAGAAGGTGAATATTTCAATAAAAATCTAGTTTTTTCAATGCTCACCCCTCCCTATCGGAGCACATAGCGAAGCTACGGTGGCCGAAACACAGGACAGAAATGTTGTCGTTAGAGACAGCAGAGATTAGCTAGCACTCTGTAGAGAAGTTTGTCTGTTTAGGGCTACTGTAGAAACATGGCGGCGCAAAATGGTGCCTTCACTGTAAGGGGACCTGCGGTGTATGTAGATAGAAGTGACTCATTCTAAGGTAATAAAAACATAACCGTTTATTATGTAAGGTCTTTATACACCACTGAAAACATAGTTATGTATATTATATTGCATTTCTGCCAATAGATCCTCATAAAAACTACACACTGCACCTTTAAGTGTTTTTTTTCTTTAATTGCTAATGTGACCTTTTACACCACAGACTGAACAACATGACACATTGCTTGGTAATTGGTTGACCTAAATTGGTATTATCTAATTGTGTACTTACATTTAACAGCTGATTGATTGATTGTAATCCATTACATACCTGACATTATCAAGATGAATTTGTTCTTGTCATATTTTATTACCATTTTCGAAACTATAGCGAATAAACTGTAATAATGTGAGAAAATGTTGAAGGTGTGAAGAAGTCCAATTTTGGTTTGACCGTACATGTAGATAGGTATTAAAACAGGCAGATATTATGGTAAAGCCTCTGTGTGTATTGAAGGATTCGTTTATATTCAGGAGTCCTAAATTGAGGACTCTTCAAGGCCGGCTTTGAGGAGAGGGCCAAAAGCACAAATCTCAGAAATGACCCTAATAGAAACGCAGCTCTTCTTTTAAATCTAACTCAAAAAATGGTAAAAAGAAAAACAACCCCACCAAAAAACAAAAGAGGTGAGAGAAGTCTCTCCGTCCTAAAAATCAAAACTTGCTTTCTTCCTCACTTTCTCTCTCTTTCTTTTTTTTTTTTCTTTTTTTACCCACCCAGCATTTTGAACTCTCTCTCTATCAGTAATCATACTCATTCCCTCCTAATGATAAACAATTCATTCAAGAATCTGACTTTTGAGCAGGTCCTCAGGAAGTAGCCCGTCGAGCAGGTGTGGTGACAAATCCGGTCCTCCCTCGAAATAAGGTCTCCGTTAGTACCCCATTACTTTTAATAAGTACGTCTTTAGTGCCTGATTCAAATTCCAACAAAATCATGTTATGATAAATGTTCTTTGAACTATGTTTTAACAACCATGAATGTCTGTATTAGCTACCATAGCATACAGATACCTAATTAGCCTCATTGCTTAATGTATACATGCATTGCACTTACCCTATATGTTCGATATAATCATTATTAATGTAATTACATATTAAATCAAGTGTTAAAGCCACAATATGTAATTTTTTGCCGCCAAATGTCGCTTATTCAAAACAAAGGTGTAGCTTGATGACGCCTTGATTTTGCAGAGCTTTTATTCTGCCGCAGTCGACCACTTCCGCTTCTTCTGCTCATGTGTATGTGGGGTAACACTGTTTTATCATATTAGATGCATTATTTGAGCGTGTTAAAAGTGATGTTATAATGCTACGCTGTGTTTTTAGTCAGTGGCTACTATGAGACACTTGTTGCACACTGCAGAAAGAGATCGATATTAGGCATGGTAAAACATGGTATTCGCGGTAAATCGAGAAAACGAGATTTAAACAATAAGACTGTGTTGAGCTATATAACAATGATTCATTTTCTGTCGATGAATGTATCCAAAAAGTTGCTCACCTGTCTAATAAAACATATACTATATTAAAGTGTCTTTGGTGATTCCACGGTTTCTACAAAATAAAACCAAAAATCGAGGGTAACGTGCGTATGATGTCATTGATGGGCGACATATGGACACAGTCCGTGTCCTGGTTAAAATGACTTATTTCTCTGGATTTAAACATTCTTGGAAATATTTGGGATAATGTAAGTACACAAGTCAACAAAATATATAACATTGTTCTATAGGGGTGTAACGGTACACAAAACTGACGGTTCGGTACGTACCTTGGTTTTGAAGTCACGGTTCGGTATGGGTTCGGTACAGCAGTTTTACAAAATTGCTTTTTATTTATTTTTATTCAACAGTGGTTTACTGAAAAAAATGTGTCTGTCCTTAAATTAATTCAATTATGACTAAAAGTTTCTTAAAGATAATGCTGTTAACTATATAGGGCCCTTACCTGCATACATTAAATAAATAAATAAATAAGACATCACTAACAGGTTCAGTAGAATATAATGAGGCTAATATAGTGCATATATTTAGCGAAAGAGTTAATTTCTCTAGTCTAGTGAACTAACAGCTGTGGACACTGAATGACTTCTGAGGTAAATGTGATGCTACGTGACATTGTTTACAAGCTGTTTTATTGTCTTTCTGTGTTTGAAATACCGATTGAGCAATTACACGACATATGATACAGTTCAGTAAGTTGTAATGTATCCTCAACATACCTTAAGAGATATTAATTCATGTTTATTCTTTAGGAAGAGTTGATCGTGTTCAAGTGTGCGCCGCGCCGCCGCTTGAACTGACACGCCTATACAGTGATCAGTCACGTCACACGAGTGTCAAACAGCATTTATCGTTTGAATTTCGTGATAAAATGGACAGAATACTTAATATGTTCGTGTGGAAACTCGGACTGAAGTGTGTTCTGCAGTGTTTATGACTTCGAAGCAGTGTTTATGACTTCATATTAATTGAGCAACTACATGGAATATTCATACTTTTTAAAATTCTTTTTTTCTCACCACAGGACTACTACTGATGACTACAAAAAGAGGTAATTAAAAATGCCACAGACACCATTACAGCACCTATACCCTTTCCCATGTCACAGTTGTATCATTTTTTACCTGAAGTAGAAATGTTGTTGACAGCCCAAATAAATAGCTACCAGTCAATGTCTAGTTTAAATTAAAATACATATAAGGCATGCAAATTCAATAACAGATGACAGTTCATTTCAAGGTCAAAGGTGTTTATTTTCAGTCACATACAGATATTTATATTACATACACAGTACCTTTAAAATGTCGGGTGCTAACAGCAATTCATAGTGCTGTTTAAATCTTTAATTTTTATTTTTAATTTTTTTTTCCCCAAACCATCTCATCTTGCATTTGAATAATTTGATTTGAACAACAGCCTGGAGCAGGAGGTGTGAAAATAGCATTAGATGTCAAAAAGCACTGCGGAAAGAACCACAGCCTCCATATTAAACTCTCAACAGAATGGCTCACTGACAGCACGGAAAGAGATAGATGGAGAGAGAAAGAGGCTTAAAATACCATCTGAGTCCAAATGAAACCATAAAGACTTGATTGAGTTCAACATCACCTTCACCTAATACACGGTGTGAATTCACGATTAGAAAAACAATCCATTGTTCATCCACACTTAAAGAGTTTTGTTATTGCACTACTGTGATCTCTGATACTGAATAACTTTAGAATGACAAAAATATAATAAACGGAAAGAAGGAAAAGAAAAGGAAACAAAATGAAGATGGAAAAAGGAAGGAAGAACAGAAAGGAAGACAGCAGGAAAAGGATGATAAAAAAGAAAAAGGAAGAATGGAAAGAAAACAAATGAAGGAAGGAATGTGAAGGAAGGAAAACAAAAATGAAGAAAGTGAAGGGAGAAATAAGGGAAAGTACAAGGTAAAAAGAAAAATATAGAAAGGAAACGAAAAGAAAAAAGGAATGAATGAAGGATGGAGGAAAAGAATAAGGGAGGAAAGGAAGGACAGAAAGGAAACAAATAGAAAGGAAGAAAGGGGAACAAAGGGAAGTGAGGAAAGTAAACTATAAAGAACTAAGGAAAGAAGAAGGGAAGACAGAATAGAATAGAAGCAAAAATGAAGACAAAGAAAGCAAGAATGAAAATTAAAAGGAAAGGAAAGGAAAGGCGACAAAGAAGGAAAGTGAAGGCAGGAAAAAAGAAAAGGGAGGAAGGAAAAGAAACAAGGGGGACTGGGAAAGGAAAGGGAAAGAAGGAAAGGAAAAGGAAGGAAAAAAGGTGTGGTGTGTCAGTGGCAATGGATGGTGTGGTCAGTATTGCTCTGAGTGTTTCCTTTGATTGCAATGACACATAGATTCATCAACGGTACACTGTTGTACAGATTGTTTCAATGGAAGCATGTACTTCATATGAAAATATTACATTAACTATACCTTCATTTCAAACATAACATGACAGATGTGTTTACTGAGAGCTGCTGAACGGTTTCATCTAGTGAACATGCATTACTTCGATGAATATACAAGACTGGATAATGACAGATTTTGATCTAAATCTTAAAAAACAAAACCTGGGAATATTTTACAATTCTGTTAAGGCCACCATCTCGACCAATCAGTTTGAGTTTAAATGATGACATCATAATAGCACATTAAGTTAAATCTTTCATTCCCTGCACTGCCACTGTTACGAGACAAAGTCAAATTCTACAATACAGCACGCACAGCACACCTGCCACGCTCGTTCAGCTTTAACACTCAGTACTTTACCCACAATGCCACAATAGTGGCATCCCACGTATATCACTGTTCTCACAGGTTTATAACTGTTTCAGAAGCAGCATTATAACATTGTGAAAAGTACAAACATTCAAAGTTGACACCTACTTTGATCAGAAGCCATTCTGAGAAATCAATCCTAATGTTTTTTTTTTATTTGAAGCACCATGGGAGAAACGCACACTCCTGGGCTGACATTCCACTCCTATGAGGAAACCTTAGTCTGAGTTAATATATCAAGTTAACGCTTTGAGCTTAAGTTGATTTAAGTGGTGTGAAGTTTAAAAATGGACGACTGTGACGATGGAGTCGCAAAAATTAACCCTGTGCGCGACCCGACAGATACGAGGGCCCTTTTATAAAATGCAAGATGCCACACCACATTGTCCATCTATTCTAAAATGAAATGCATTCAACAAGTTGGATACACAACGCAACGGTTTACAATTAGTATTGAATTCTAACAATTGAAATACAAAAGCTACTGTATGTATGTGTCCACCCTGTTGTAAAATAATCAGCAGCCATATTGAAATATTTTGCAGAGCCTGGAGACCTCCCAGAACCCCCTCTGTCCTCTAGAGATGATATGTATTACTTAGTACCGTGTGGCGTAAATGTCTGATTAGGTTAGGAAACTTCTAATAATGTTCATGCAAATAAAACGGGACTTTATATGGCTTTCGATATCATAACTCTGAGGTTTTAGGTTTGAACATAATAAAGCAACACCTGAATGATTTCATATTCAGCTCGGAAAGTGCCAGCTGGAAGGCTAGAATATGTAATCACACTTATAGGGTCAATATTCAATGTCAGGGGTGATAAATGCATGTGACTATAATAAAACAAAACAAAAATTCAATTGAACACATTTGTTAACTGGAAACCAAACTTCTGCTGGTACACTATGTAACTTTTTCTTGTTCAAAATTAACAATGCGTCATCAATCCTTCCAAAATGTGTCTTACCCTGATTCACTGTGGTAACCCTATTTTAAGTGTGTATATTTTAGACCTGAGGATGGTTTTTGTGGGAAATTTTATGGGTACATACAAAAACTTTGCTTAAAGGAGAGTTTACTGGCAAAAAGAGAATGCAATAAAGCTCGTAATAAAACAAGAATCAACATTTGCTTGGCTTTTCGGAGATGGCGAGAACTGGGGGATTTGAAATGTTGTAAAAGTTGTTTTTTTGTTGTTTTGGTACTTTATTGAACAGATAAATTGCCATATGCAGCTCATTGTAAAGCATTATCTTTTGTGAAGGGTCATTCCATTATGGGCTGTTGTAGTGCTGTGCTGGAATTTATTTTCAAGGAAGTACCGTGTCTATTAACCCTTAAACGCATGAATGTTTCACCAATTATTAATACATATTTGGGTCTTTAGTGACCCGGATCTGTATTTAACATGGATGGAACGCTACCTGTTGTGACGATATAAAACTCTCCTGATATTAGAGTAACAATTCCAGAAGAATAAAATAAAGCATATTTTGTTACCTTTTGGGGTTGGAAGGGTTCAGTTTGAGCAGATGTTTTATACCATCATCACTGTCCTTGTCAGAGCTCATTTCCCAAAACATTCAGCATCTGGCTCATATTCGCAATCTCAAACATATTCTCAAAACTATAATTTTCAACTTCAAAATGAATATTCTTATAGCTGATAGCTTCTTCAGCAGATCCACCATCAAGTGATAGAGACATGAATATTTGATTGCGTTCAACACTTGCTCTGCAGTAAATCTCTGAGCCATTTCAAGTGTTGCTGATGATACTTCCTATTCTTTTGTTTTCTGCCTGCGGTAACTATGAGTGAAATCAATGTTTTCATCAATGTTTTCAGCCACCTTGTAGAATAAAGGAGAATTGTACTTATTCAGTCATCAAATATTCAATTATTGTTGTGCAGAAAAAAGGGTTAATGGGTATAGCTACAGTAACATCTTCAGTCACCTTAAGATCCTTTCCATCTAAACAAGTTATATCTCTTGCGCCTAGTAGTGAATGTTTTATGAGCAGTATGATAACATATTCATCTGCACAGTCACGCAGAGCCCAAGCACAACCTAAACAATGTTCTTCTGCAAAATGCATGCAGTTTTGCTTTTTAACCGCTAGAGGACCAAAAGTTACATAGTGTACCTTCTGAGCAGAATCAGAAAAACATTAACATGCAATGCCACATAAATGTGTTAAAAAATACAAATAAATTTTATTCACAAAAAGAGTGTTTCTGAGTTAGAATGACTTAGAAAATGAGAGCTTTGTTACATAAACAAACCAAAAAAATCATGTTTTTCATCCCTTTATTAAAATGTTTAGTACACTGATCAAATCGGACAAATACAGGTACAAAACAAAGCCGTACAACTTAAATATTATATGTTCAATTTACTGTGTACTTCATAATGTATATTCAATGAAGCTAAAATTTACCTAGTACTAAAACATCAGCCATGTGTTTTTGAAAATGTAGACTACATTACTCGTCTTTTTAAAAACGGAACAATTAAATGTGAAGGGGGGAGGGATTGGCATTGGAACAAACAGTGGCCCCAAAGCGTATTTGGACACTTCAGACATTTATTAAAAATACATGTAAATCTACATAACAAAATATTAGTGGCATTTTTTTCCCAAATAAAGATCAACCAAATATGTTAAATGAAACATAAATTGCTCAAAATGAACATTACGGTTGTCAGACGTTAGTGGAATATGTGCATAGTTTAATGTGATGAACTGCACCTGTGTAAACTTGAGGAGAATATATATACACTTAATAAGTAACTTAATAAGTAATACAAATTTTAAATATGATGTAAATGTCCAAATATTGTTTGAGGCCACTGTAGTTCTCAGATCTGGGGCTAATATCAGATTTTTGTCCAGGTGCCTTTTTTTTTTTTTTTTTTTTTTTAAACATACAGTGACTTTAAATCAGACACTTGGATCCAAGAACCAGATCTCTACACTAGGAAATCTATATGAATAGGGGATTGTAGGATTGGGTAAACAGACCTGACACATCCGACACCACCTGGAACACCTCTATCCGAGCCTTCGCGTTTACTGTATTCGTGTTTTTGAGGAGGAAACTGCATTATTTCAAAGGCACTTCCCAAATCCAACAATAAATGGGTTTAATAATAAACTCCTGCTGTGAAATTTAGGTAGTAAGCACGTTGATTCCCTTCAGACAACACAAAAATATGAGTTTCAAGATGAGATTTAGTTTGTGTGGATGTGAACATAGAACAAAAAGCGAAGATGAGGTGCATGCTCTCGACTTGGTTAGACACACACCTTTCAAAGGTGAAGTTGAAGCATGCAAGGCTGCCGCAGAGAGGGCGAGTTTCACAAACACGAAGGAAGGGCTGTTGAAAGTTGGTAAAATGACAGCAACAGTGCTTGTACCCCCCATGGCTCCCTTTAAAGCAGCCTCACTTCCTGTCGAGTGAGATACGCCCACATTCACCCTTTAGCTCCTAAAATGTTATATAAACACGGTTCTCTATATTTGTATATGTTATAATTAGCTTAATTACTTTTTTCTCTGACCATGCAAGACTACAGGCAAAGGGACACGGGTGATTAGCTGTAATGTGGCAAGGTGTGCGAATACTCCCTCTACTGGCCGTCAGTCCCACTCTGAGAACGCCTCACAGCTGTACACAATTACATATATACAAAAGATAGGGGGCGCCATTGTACATTATTATTTTACCTTACAAGGAATTGCACACAGACACACCAGCCCATCCGAAACCAGTTGGGAGTTTCGGCACAAGCACAAAATCATCTTATTAGGGCAGAATACAAGGGTTGATCGATTATTGTACAGTGCTCATTAAAATAAAAGCCCACCCTGCCACATCGACTGAAGCACAGAAAATCGCAAGGTATTAGATAGCAGCCAGTCAATGTACACTTTACAGAGATGCCTGATTAAGTCCTTTTTTTTTCTTTTCTTTTTTTAAATCTCGTTATTTTTTGGATGCCATATGAGGGGATTCAAAGCAAAGCAACTAGTGAAGATTCATAAATATACATATTCAGACGTTTCTTTGAATGAAAATGCACACTTTGTCGTCGTTATTTTACGCATATATTAACGAATTTTTTTTAGATTTTATTTTGTTAATTACATTTTTTCAGAGGTTTGTGGATTTGTACTCGTTCGGGTTCGCGGTGGCCGTTCACCTTCTGAAGAACATGGGGTTGCGCAGGCAGGCGGTTAGTCACCTGCAGCACCCCAGCGGTCCGGCGGAGGTCTCCAGGCTGCTGTCGGTATCGGAGGCCAAGGTCTGGTCGGTGGACATGGAGGAGATGTCGTTGACGGAGGAGGAGGGGGGGAGGCTCTCGCTGCTGTTCATGGCTGCACCTGCGCTAAGGGAAGTAACGGGGGAAAAACGGTTACAACGAAAAAAGAAGCGCAGCCACAGTGCCCTCTACAGGGCTAATAGATGCTACAAACAGAAGATCAAATATTAAAAATTACATTAACAACAAAATGTGCACAGGGATGCACAACAATATCCCACAGGGATGAAAGTGGGGCCTTTAAGGGTGGAGTCCATGGACTGAGTCAGCTCTGAGGTGATACTGTAGGGTGTTGAGCCACATTTTTAGACAAATGCCAACAGATTACTATCCTGAACCCTAAGTACAGGATATGAATATAAACAATTTTTTACTATATTAATTTCTTAATATATATACATATTTACTTTGTCTTTATACCAACCATTAGAGTAGACACACACACACACACACACACACTACATTCTCACCTAAAAACTTTTAAAACTATATTCCGTGACACAACAACAGTAGTATTTATAAAATGATGGTGGATTGCTCATCCGCCACGACATTCTCTGTGAGAGATGTTGAAAGGGAAGTGATTCAAACTGAAACGGTTCCAGTGCTGATATTGGGGGAATATCGCATTAGCTGGAAAAGGCTTTTGGCCAACCAGAACACATTTTTACGTGTGTGCGTGTGTGTGTGTGTGTGTGTGTGTGTGTGTATTGTGTATAATTATGTATATTTAAAAACACACATACATGTATACATTTAAAAAATATTTCCATTTATATACTGTATATATATTTATATAAATATTTTATATATAAATATTAAATATATTTGTGTGTATATATATATATATATATATATATATATATATATATATATATATATATATATATATATATAAACACAAAAATTAAATATATACATGCATGTGTCTGAAATCATTGGTAGATATGTATATACAGTCAAACCAAAAATTCTTTAAACACCAGATATCATTTTTACTAGTAGGTGCAGGACACTATAGTTCACTTATGTAAGTGATGATGGCAAAATAAAGTAAACTGTGACATATTATACCCAAAAATTCTTCATACAGTGGACTACCAGTAAAACTGATAAAAAAATTGGGACCAAAATGATTCATAGCGAATAAACGGTGATAATGTGAGAGAATGTTGAAGGTGTTTGACTGTATATTCTAAGTAGATTGCAACATGATGAGAGGTATTAACTACGCAGCAGAAACTGAAGGATGAGTTAGGTTCACATCCCTAACATGAGCAAACATTGCTTTCACACACAGTTACACAATCATTCTACATGCTTATAAAAAAAGCACCATAAAAAAAATCAAATATGAGTTTCCCACTAGGTGGAGCTAACGCTCTACAAGAAGTAATAAATAAAAGGCTCCTGCAAAAAGGACAAATTGTCCCTATTTTTCATCATCAGGTTTGAGAGTTGCACTGGCTGCCCTATAAATCCACAACCCAGAAACCCTCGAATCCTTCAGCAAATCTCTTTCAACACAGGAGCTCTGCCCATTCAAATAACAGGCAAGGAGATTGCTTTTGATAAAAATCAGACGCAAATAACCACTTAAACGGCTTCCTACGATAACGTTACAAGCTAATTTACTTGATTGACAGGCTACATGTTTCATTTTAATAGAAGGCACTCTTTAATACCCATTCAGTGCTGTGAACATGATTTATAATAATTTTATACTACATTGCCCACATCCTCATTTGAGATTAACATTTCAAACATGCAATTTCAAAGCGTGACTGCAGAGTGGGGCTGGAACCAACGGTTAGGGTGAAAAAAATAATGATAATATGATAAATGAGGAAAGCAGAAGCTACCCTTTAAAATGAGAAGAAAAGATGAAGAGGGTGTGTGACATTGGCTCAGCAAGGGGTTTTTATCGCTGTCAGCTTTATGGTTACTGTCTCTCTTTCAGCCGCTCTCTCTTTCGCTCTATAGAAATGTGCCAGACTAGCAAAATATGATAGCCAGAAACATATCACATCACACTGAGAGCATCAGTGAGCCTCACGGCACAGACGAACAAGAATATTTACACGAACACTATAGGGGGGGGAGGGACTCTTTACATCGCCCATAATTCTGTTCTCTGTTCAAGGCTGCATTTTTTAAAATCAGAAACACAGTAATATTGTTAAATATTATCACATTTTAAAATATATATTTTTTTCCATTTTAAAATAAAAGATTATTTCATAGTTTGAATTTTTAAAAGCTGAATTTTCAGTATCATTATTCCAGTCTTCAGTGTCACATGATCCTTCAGAAATCATTCTAATATGGACTTCAAGAAGCATTTCTTATTATTATCAATGTTGAATGTTGTGCTGCGCAATATTTTTTGTAGAAACCATAATTCATTGGTTTTTTTTCAGGGTTGTTTAACGAAAAAACTGCATTTGTTTGAAATATAAATAAAATTTGTAACATAAACGTCTTTACTGTCACTTTTGATCAATTTAATGCATTCTTGCTGAATAAAAGCATTAATTTCTTAAAAAAATTAAATGGTAGAGTACTATGAAAAATATTCTTAAAGCTGCAGTCCGTAAGTTTTGCCTCTTTGTCGCCATCTCTGTTTGAACCCTTCAATTGCAGTTATTTGTGGAATTATCATCTTTACGTGGGTTGTGCATCGGCACGGCCCTTCAGCGTGGATGAATCTAATGTTGTGAGGAGTTTGTGTGGCTGTCAGTCACTGGATTTCGGAATCAGATTCTATGTCTTGGAAGTACGACCAAAATAAGAATTTTCCCCTCAAAATGTCATCTGAACAAGTTAGTAACATGTCTGCCATTTGAAAAGCTACAAAAAGAGAAAAAAAAAAGCATTACAATAAATCGTGCTAACAATGGTGATTATATCTAACCAATGCTAAGCTCACATCAAACCGTGCAAAGTATTATTATTGTTCTACTTTGTCTTCACATTGTTAATGTTAACAACATCAGCATTGGGTGCCTTGTGTATTTAGTGTGTATTAGCGTTACCTGTAGATTTCAATTTCCGTACAGTCTAATCTTTTGCTTTTGACTACGGGTGAATCTCCAGTTGTCACTGATGATTGTCGTTTGGTCTTCTCGATTACAATCCGCCATCAAAATGATAAGTTTAATTATTCCAGCTGCTCTGAGAAAAGACTATAAATGATCCGCCACCTGCAGCATCCACACACGCGATAATACTACTACCCGACTCCTTTATGTATACAGATGTGACGTAATGACACAAAGACCATTACCACTCAAATTATAGCACATTATTACAAACTTACCGTTGTGAATCAGGATACGGTAAGGAGATAGTTTTGAACACTGGCTGGTTATGTACTTTGTACCCAAAAAAGTTACAGACTGCAACTTTAAGGAAGTTAAAACAACAGTAAATATACCATTTAAAAAAAAAAAAAAAAAAAAAGTTACAAAGATAAAATAAATATTGCCTGAAACAAAATTGCTTAGACCAGCCCTACAAAAAAAATGGTCTTGACTGGTCTGTTAGCTGGTTTTAGAGAGGTTTTGGCTCATTATGTTTAGCTATGTTTAGGTCGGTCTGGGAGGCCAGCTTGGCCAGGTCCAGCTAAACCAGTTGGGTTTTTCAGAAGGGTCTTCTGGGTACCCCCCAACATCTCTTTTTAGATTGCCCTGGTTTTTCTTTATGCACAATTGATACTAGCTCCAATCAGCATCATGTATATCCCATACATGTGATTTCAGTGACCATTTGCATGGAAAAATAGACTTTCAGCTACATCGCTCTGCTCTCACTTAACAGAATCCTCCAGTCATCCCCACCCATAAAGGACACCTCCTCCAATGTCCCAGAGACCACCATAAATCTCTCCGTTATACTGCAGGATGGAGCATCTCTGACTCCCAGACCCTTAATAAAACAGGAAGGGTATGGGGATTTATAGCCAGCATCGATTTTTAACCCAAGTACAGTTCTGTGGGTTTAACTAAACACACTGAATCACTGTTTAGTAGAGGACGCCACATCGACAGCGGTCCACTGCAGGTGCAGGACATCTAAAACACCAGTCTTCACAAATTCTCATGCATCCATACATGTCCAGCTTGTTTATTGGCATATGATCAATGTATGTTGAAAATAACCTATTTTTTCTTTTTCATAAAACACACTCATGAACTACTCTTATAAACCACATATGTAAAACCATAAGTTGATGTGAAATCATATATGTGCGTTTATGAAAAGTTCTATACAAATAAGCCTGGATTGAACTGAATATGTGATTTTCTCAACACACTAACCCACACTGCTGTGAAATACGGAGCTGCATTGCGACTGCTTTCTTCAGCACAAGCACTTAATTACAAACGGGGAGACTGACTGAGAGAGAGAGAGAGAGAGAGAGAGAGAGAGAGAGAGAGAGAGAGAGAGAGAGAGAGAGAGAGAGAGACAAGGCCAGCAAAAGATGAATTCAAAAATGATCAAAAATATCACAAAACATAAGCAGCTAGAAACCAATAACTCATTGACATTATCGCATGTTAATAAGTGAATGAGTTGACAGTAAACGGGAAGAACTTCACCTCGTGTCACTGTCTGTCACCTTCTCAGTGCCGCAGGATTGCAGACTGCAGACATGCAACACCGCACTAATGCGAACACACACACACACACACACACACACACACACACACACACACACACACACACACACACACACACACACACACATGTGCTGCCCTCTATAGGTCAAACGGAGACACTGCAGGCTGCTGATAAAATGGACTCAACGTCCCACAAACCTCCAAGAACAAGCCTCTTGGTTGAGTGAATTAGCATATTCTTAACACTAAATGAATCGTAAAATATTTCATTTGACTGAACATGACTCGTCAGACATTATGGACTCCAACCTTAATTATGAAACGTGTATACATATACAGTGGCAAATATACAATATCAAATCTGATACACATACATTTTTAAAAAATGAACCCAGGCCAGTTCCTAACATTTTAGCAATGTTGTAAACACAAGCATTAATTTGCTTATTTATTTTTATTTTTTTATTTTTTTCATTTTACCAGTACCTGGATATGTTTACATTCATGTAGAATTTATTTACATAATGGTTTAAAGGAGAAAAAAAAAATCCTTTACTAAGCTCCGCCCCTTTGATTATGGTTGCTAACCAAGCAACCTTCACAGAATGTAAAATATATACTCATAATGTGGTAAAATGCTGGAATATTATTATTATATGGGCTGGAATAAATTGTGACTGCATTTATCTGCCATTTTTCTTGGAAAAAAAAATTAAATTCATAGTAACACTGAATCAGAATCAACTGAAAATAAAAGTTTTTTTTTTTTTAAGTGATTAGAAGTGTTCAGAATGATGGTTATGAAAATCCTTTTACTGTATTTTTGAAGATAACTGGTTATACGTTTATCAAAACTCACAGATCCTCCATTGACTTACATTATACAGTGTGTGCATAATTATTATGCAAGTGAATTAGTATTGCATCCTTCTCATCTGCATTTAATAATTTTTTACTTTTTTGGCCAATTTTACCTGCAAAAGAAAACCAGCTAATTATGAATATGAGGTGTTTTTCACTTCCAGACCTCGTTAACAATTAATATCACCCAAAAATGAAATTCTGTCATTAGAGCTCTCTGCCCCTTCCATAGACAGCAAATTAATTACCACTTTCAAAAATATCTTCATTTGTGTTCCAAAGATGAACGAAGGTCTTACGGGTTTGGAGTGACACAAGGGTGAGTAATTAACAACAGAATTTTCATTTTTGGGTGAACTATCCCTTTAAGATTGATGTGGTGTGGAATTGGTAAAATGTGCTTGAAAAAATATGATCAGAAATTTGCCTTGCATAATTATGTACGCACTGCAAAACTGACAAAGCTTCTTTGAGAAAATGGGGGACTGGATTGGTCAGTAACATTTTAAGGCGGGGCTTAGCGAAGGAAGGGTCAGTTGTAACTCTTCAAGTGAAAAATAGGCTATTTATAAAGTGCTTTCTTAAAGATGCTGTAAGAATTTTTTGGTATACCACAAATAAAATGTCCCTACAATCTGAAAAAACCCCGAAATAATTCACTATAGTCTCAGCCCAAAACTCTGGGAGAGGCCCATGCTTTTTTTAGCCAATCAAAAACACTCTCTGCCTGTCAGTCAACTCTTCACTTCAGTTGGCATGTCTTTGGTTTTGAAAAGTTTTAGGTGTGTTCACGCCATGTCATAATTACCGTAACTACAAGATTACGCTTTGTAAAAAGCGGTCAGATTCTACTAGAACTTGTAATTACAATTTGTAATCTGGGAATTTTCTGAGATGGTACCATGTGACAGATTCAATTTGGCATTAGAAACACATAATTCCAGAACAGCTCAGAATAGAACGTCATGTGTTGTCATTTCGTAATTACAATAATTATGACATGGCGTGAACGCAGCATTTGTTTTTTAGCAGTAAAGTAAAAAAATAGCGATAGTGGCTGAAATAGCTTACAGCACCTTTTATTAATTTCAGCAAAGACTACAACAGACGAGACAACATCGTCAAAATGATTACCAACATAACGAAAAACTAGCACGTAACCACACTCAAGACGAGTTCTGTTTGAGTCACACGGACGAGATGAGAGGGGGACAGGGACAAATGGAGCAGTCACAATGGGAGGGTTTCTCATAAACAGCTGAAATCACTTTAAATTGACTTACAGAAGCATAGCTTATGCACAGAGAGTACCTGAGGGAGAGGGCTGTCCCTTCACCACACCATTCTTTGTTCTCTCCTCGAAGTTCATCACCTCTTTATAAATGAGCTCTGAGCCAGAGAGAGACACAGATAGAGGGAAAGACAGAAAGTAGCACATTTAGAGCTCAAAAGCACTTTTGGGTCATTAGAAACCAATAAAAAACAAGACAAGGGTAAAATGAACAATTACTTGTAGATTATTAAACTGATTATTAAAAACTGAGATAGTAAACTGAAGGAGTCAAGTTTTTTTAGATGCATTACTATATACTAATGAGTACTATATACTAAGAGTGCTGTTATTTTATACCCATTGTTATTTTTAAATGATATTATTATTATTATTATTAATAATAATAATTATTATTATTACTTACATACTTATTCATTCATTTTAAATTCTAAAATTCCTAAAATCTCCTTTTTAGGAGTTGGGTTTGAATCTGTCAGTAGTATACATTTATTATAATAATTATTATTTGCTCAATTATTTGTTCATTTTAATTTAAAATGACTTAATAAGCAAGTAAATAATAGTAATCATTATTATTATTTACTTGCTTAATTATGAGGACCAAGTGTTGTTATTGTTAACTTAATATAAAACTATTCAAAATAATTGTCAGTATTTGAAATAAAGCTGAAATAAAAGATTACATATAAATATTAGATGAAAATCTTAAACTAAAAAATAATAATGTTCCCTTAGAAACTAACTGAAATAAATAAGTTGAAGTACTAAAATTACTAAAACTTTATATATATATATATATATGTGTGTGTGTGTTAAAAAGCAAAACTAAGTTTACAAAAGCACATACAGTTTTAAAAATTCATACTATAAAAATAAAAAAACCTAATTAAAAATTGGAATAAATACTATAATAATATATAAATAATACTAAAAGACAGTAAAACCTGAAATAACTTAAGTCAAGTTGTCAAGTTTTATTTATTAAAATGCAAAAAGTTTATTTGAAGGCTAGTTTTACCATCTGAGGATAGAAACTAATTGGTTCAGTATAAAAACAAGTCAATGGTAAGTGGCCACCACCAGTGGAAAAACAGCTGTGTGCGTGAATAAAGTACTTCATCTGCTCATCTGAGTTCTGTAATGTCTATATGCAGAAGGCCTACCTTTCCATTCATCGATGGAGTGTTCCCTCTCATCTAGCTGCTTATCATAGATCTGTGGAGGAGGCTGAGACAGAGAGAGAAACACATTTAACATTACACCAACATTAAACATGTCTTAAGCTTTAGCATTGCTTGTCCTTGATCATAAAGACAATCTTCTAACAGTTAATAAACAATCAAATCTCATGCTTTATTCATCAGGCAATAATATCTACTTATATTAAGTGTTTAATATAGCACATCTGCTCCTGTAGAGTCACTTATTTGACGTAATGCTTTTCATCTTGCATAGATCTTGATCGGATTTGTAATGTTAAAACATCTGGGTTAATGTTACATTACAGTGTTCGTATTATAATATTACATGTATCTATTAAATTACTTTGTTAGCATAATCATTTTTGTAAATGATATTTGCACTGTAATGTAAAGTTTTACCATCATTTGCACATGCAGTTGTCCAAGAGTAAGAACTTAGTAAATAAGGACCAAACACCACCATTAGTAGGACAAAGAAATCAGAGAAAATTCTGCAGTATGGTTTAGGATTAAGACAGAGACATGAGAGAGAGGCCGTGTTTCAGAACCTAGTGAGCAGCCTAACTAGACTGCATTTTGGGGCAGTCTAGTTAGTAGTAGTCATTTCCTCAGCAGCATTTCCGGGCATTCAAATGTTCGAACTGAACACTGGCAGCATTTTTGGGCATTCGTTGCAAATGCTCCTGTGTTGCTGACAAAAATGCTGTCTAGGTAGGCAGCTCACTAGGTTATGTGACAAGCTGGAGAGTTAAAGAAAGATATAAACAGAAAGAGAGAGATTAAATGGCACTGAAAGTATCATTATGGGAAAACGGGTTCCTCAACGCACAATGAACCTGCATTACAGTATATTAGTTTTATATTTATTTCACTAAACCCACAGGTGAGTTATTCTAATGCCTAAATATATCTAAGGCTATGTCTACAATAATCTAGATACATAAAAATCTATATGTAGGCCTTCCGTCCACACTGAGAAGGTATTTTTTTCTGAGCTTTTTGAAGACGCTGTCTTGAAGTTTTCGTTGCACTGTCAAAACGGAGGAATTTGAAAACTACGCATATTTAGTCATGTGATGCATATTGTACCGATAGATATGTTTATACCAAGTGTGCCGTACGCATCCTTAAAAGTGAAGCTAAAACGTTTTGATCGCCCCCTGGTGACTGGCTGCGGTATTGGTCATAAGCCCCGCCCTCTCCATGTGATCGAATGGGACACAAGTCAAACTAAAAAATCCAAATACACTTCACTCAAGTTTTTTGATGAAGATGGTCATTTTAGGTAGTTCTCATGCTCACAAATGTTCAAGTGTTCGTTTTTACAACAAGTTTGGTTTTAGTTAGTTATTTGATGCTATAAAAACGTGGTGCAATGTTATGAATGATGGCTGTGCTATTGAGACGAATAGTGTCTGGGATATTTTGGCTTAATTTTTCTACAGTGGTAGGAAGTGTAGACACCTCGTCCATCTTTTTTCACAGTCTATGGTTTCTACCAGTATTCACGTGCACAGTTTGCTAAAGATACATGTTTGTACAATATTTATATTACATTCCTGCAAAGATGACAGAAAATGTACTCGCAATTGCTGTCCTGCGGCAAAACGTTTTAAAATGAGGCCGTTTTAGACCAAGTGGCTATTGAGTACGACCTGAACACTCCGGTAAGTGGTTTTGCTAATAAGATATTTTGCTAATAAAAAGTTTATGCCAGCAGAATAGCTTGAGAATTCGGATTAGTGTAGACGTAGCCTAAAAGTAAGCGAGTCCTGTTTGTTCAGTGTGAATGGGAGGCATTTAACTGTTTACCTGCATAGTGTCATACTGATATTCATAATCATACAAATTAATCAAAATGAATTTGATCATGGTTTGCCAATACTTATGGATCTAGCGGGTCACATTTGACCACCAACCGGATTTATGGGATGGTTTGGTGTCTTCTGTTCTGTTCTATTCTATTCTATCTTACATTCTACAAGATTAGTACACAATACAAACACACACAAATACACAGATATTTACACCCTACACACACGAATTTCAAATCTTTCTCTGTTTTTGAGTTCTAGACATCAATGTGTGTAACAAAGAGATCGGTGTGTGAGTGATTTGAGATGAGGAGGTTTCCTAAGTGTGGAATGGTCTTTATTTACCATAGATATCTGCTGATTCCTGGCCTTCATCAGAGAAAGAGAAACACCAGAGAGAAGGAGAAAAGAATCACACTAATCATAATGATGCTTCATGGGTTATTAAAACAAACTATTTGCTTATGAATGTCAGATTTTCTATCATAGCCCTACCATATTAGTATTTTCGTTTCATATTTCGATCAACAGAAAATGTACGTTCACATAAAATGGCATCTGCTAACAGCTATACACAATAAACGTGAGCTAGTGTTTTATTACATATTTGTCTCTGTAGCTTTGTGTTCTGCACTCTCTAAAACAAGAAAACCCAGACTCGTTGCATCACTGAAACCCCTTTGAAACAGTACAGACACGCAGACAATAACAAGCTGTTTGTCAAAAGGGGACGTGTGAATAGAATCAGAATCAAATGCTTATTGAATGTTTAGAAATCTTCATCAAAGAACAGGACAACCTTATGTTATTTTTACTCCTTTCTTGTGTCCTCTCAGACTGATGAAGGTCCCCAGAATCAACCATCAACATTTACCAACTGAACAGAGGCAACAAGGTAAAGTAAACCTAGCTAATAATCTAAAACTATTAAGTGATGATCTGTATAACATATAATATAATATACTATAATATAATATCATATTTCATCATCAACGCATCCAAATAATGATGATCAATATTACTCATTATTTGACTAAAATTACATTGTTTTAGTCTGAATGACACAAAAAACAATACAATGCATGTAAAAACCTCATGAATTGTTTCAATTTGATATTTCAGACTTGATACAAATGCATGCAATTGTTAAAATATTATTTTGTTGGTGTAACCTATTGTAGTGAGTTTAATTCATAATATTTTTATAAATAATATAAATTAATTAATGAATGTGAGTGAGTGAATGAATAATAAGTAAATGAGTGAGTTAGTGTATAAATGAGTGAATTAATTAAAGCTGCTGTCCATAACTCTTTTTGTGTTCAAGATTTACAAAAATTATATAATGAGAATGTACAACATGAATCCATTTTCCAAACCGTGTTTTTGTCTTACTCTGAATCATTATGTTACACTTATAATAAGTGTTTATATTGGGACTATTTCAGACCGGTCTGGTAGGAACCGCTGCGGGAGGAGCACAGTCCCTGCGTGACTCACCATAGACATAAACAGAGAGAAGTAGATCCGGCTGCAATGTTCTTCCGCAAGATGCATGCAGTTCTGTTTATTAACCACTAGAGCGCAAAAAGTTACGGACTGCAGCTTTAATGAGTGAGTGAGTAAATTAACAAATTAATGAATGAGTGAGTGAATGAACAAGTGAATGAATGAGTGAGTGAATGAACAAGTGAATGAATGAGTGAATGTGAGAACAACTGAATGAATGAATAAGTAAATGAGTGAGTTAGTGAATAAATTAGTGAATTAGTGAATGAGTGAGTAAATGAATGAGTGAGTGAATGAGCAAGTGAATGAATTAAGTAAATGAGTGAGTTAATGAATAAATTAGTGAATTAATTAATTAATGAGTGAGTAAATGAACAAATTAATGAACAGAGTAAGTGAATGAGTGAGTGAGTAAATTAATGAGTGAGTGAGTAAATGAACAAATTAATGAACGAGTAAGTGAATAAATGAGTGAGTAAATGAATGAGAGTGAGTAAAATGAATGAGTGAGTGAATGAACAAGTGAATGAATAAGTAAATGAGTGAATGAATGATTTTGATGAATGAAAAAATTAGCGAGTGAGTGATTGAGTGAATGAATGAGTGAGCGAATGAATGAATGAGTGAATTAATGAACAAGTGAGTGAGTGAATGAATGAGTGAACGAATAAATTAATGAATGAGTGAATGGGTGAATAAATGAGTGAACGAATAAATGAATGAATGAGTGAGTGGGTGAGTGAATGAGTGAACGAATGAATGAATGAGTGAATTAATGAACAAGTGAGTGAGTGAATGAATGAGTGAACGAATAAATTAATGAATGAGTGAATGGGTGAATAAATGAGTGAACGAATAAATGAATGAATGAGTGAGTGGGTGAGTGAATGGGTGAATGAATGAATTAATGAATGAGTGAATGGGTGAATGAATGAGTGAACGAATAAATGAATGAATGAGTGAGTGGGTGAGTGAATGGGTGAATTAATGAATTAATGAATGAGTGAATGGGTGAATGAATGAGTGAACAAATGAATAAATGAATGAATGAGTGAGTGAATGGGTGAATGAATGAATATGAATGAATGAATGAATGAGTGAACGAATAAATGAATGAATGAGTGAATGAATGAACGAGTGAGTGAGTGAATGAATGAGTGAACGGATAAATGAATGAATGAGTGAATTAATGAATGAGTGAGTGAGAGGAGAGTGAATGGGTGAATGAATGAATGAATGAATGAATAAGTGACAGTGTGAGCGAATAAATGAATAAATTCAAGAATTTTTTTTTTTCAGTGTTTTTAAATTTAAAATCTTTCCATACATTTTCTTTGTACTGAAAATTCAGGTCTTATGTCTCTGATGATGTATCATATTGATTTGTACCTATCTATAGTGTTGTGTGTTGTATAATAAATTCTATCCATTCAGTTGTGAGAGGTGGAGGATATCATGACTGGTCACAGAGGTCCAACTATGTTTAAAAAAAAACAAATCAGGACAGATGAACCAAAATGCTGAATATGGCCAAAGTTTAGCACAGACCTGAGTATATAAAAGCTGTGTCCAGTCTTTAATTAGCTAGCAGTAGTGTGGACACAGCTGAGAGGCTGCCAAATCAGAATAACAGGTGACAGATGGCCCCAGGCGCACTAATCGATGGTGCTGAGAGAATTAGGGAGAGCTGTACTCACTGCCTCCACCTCGGCCGGGTCGTACCACACATTGATGTAGGGGTGCTGCAGGGCCTCGTCCACTGATATCCGCTTAGCGGGATCAATGATCAACATCTTAGACAACAGGTCTCTGGCCTGACTAGCTGTAAAACACACGACAACACAGCTTAGAAATGTTTACATCTTTAAAATGAGGGCATTTCATAGAAGCTAATGTATATAGCATAGCATTAGAGCAGAGACATTTAAGTAAACAGTTATTGTTGATTTCAAATGTTTGAGGAATGCAGTGCAAACATCTCACGAATCAGACACCACAATCTTTATATTTCATCCTCTATTTCTGTTTGTTCCTTCGCAAGGACACTGAACACATCACACTCTCTTTTCCTGCTCTTCTTTCCTCGCGCTCTCACCTTTCCTTCCCTCTCTTCCTCTCCACCTCTGTATGCTCTCAGATTCCCTCACTTTCTTGCTCTATAAATAGCCGGGTAAAGTCAGACCCTTTCTCTCTCCTCTCACAGCATCATCCCATCTCTCGCTTCTCTCTGCCACCGGCTGGACCACTTCAAAATGGCCGACACTGATTTCTGCAGATCTGTATGGCTGACTCTCACTCTCTGTGACTCGCTCCCTCTCTCTGCCTTTCAATCTCAATTTGTCATGTAAATGTTTTTTTTAACATGACAGAAACATTATATTTATATTGGCTACGTGCAGACTGTAAAGTAAAACTGAAATGCAAACCGAAAACAAATAGTCAAAAAAGTAAGACTGAAAAAAATGAAATGACATAAAATGAAATAAAATAAAAATAGATGCAATAAATGACAACTTGAAATAAAATTAAATGACACAATAAAATAACATAAATATAAAATAAAATATATAAAATGAAACTGAACCTCAAACTTAACTCACAAATAGACAAAAATGTAATGCACAAAAAGAAACAGAATTAAACAAAGTAAAACAAAATGACGGCATAAAATGACACAGTAAAATTAAATAAAATGACAAAATAGAATAAAACAAAACTATAATGAAATACAATGACAAAATAAAATGAAAATGAAAACATAATGACACATTAAAATAATATAAAATTATAATAAAATACTTAAAATGACAAAATTGAATAAAATTATAAAAATAAAATGCATAAAATGAAATGAAACAAAAATATAATGAAATACAATGACAAAACAAAATAACAAATATAAAATTAAAAATAAAATAATATTTGCACAATGTTGCACAAGGCCTGGAATTAAGTGTGTGTTATAATGATAATAATAATAATAAAATAATAATAATTTGTTACATTTATATAGCGCTTTTCTAGGCACTCAAAGCGCTTTACATGGAAGGGGGAAATCTCCTCAACCACCACCTGGATGATGCGACGGTTGCCATATTGCACCAGAACACCCACCACACACCAGCTGATTGGTGGAGAGGAGACAGAGTGATGAAGCCAATCGGGATGGGGGATGATTAGGAGGACATGATGGACAGAGGCCAATGGGCAAATTTGCCCAGAATGCTGGGGTTACACACCTACTCTTTTTCCAAAGGACATCCTGGGATTTTTTATGAGCACAGAGAGTCAGGACCTCGGTTTAACGTCTCTTCCAAAGGACGGTGCTTGTTACAGTACAGTGTCCCCATCACTATACTGGGGTGTTAGGACCCACATGGACCACAGGGTGAGCACCCCCTGCTGGCCTCACTAACACCTCTTCCAGCAGCAACCTGGTTTTCCCAGTTGGTCTCCCATCCAGGTACTGACCAGGCTCAGCCCTGCTTAGCTTCAGTGGGAAACCAGTCTTGGGCTACAGGGTGATATGGCTGCTGGCATAAACCCTCTCCTCCATCTCATGTGACAGACGGAGACTTTAGCTGCTGTACCTGACGGCAGGTTCAGAAGCACACTCATATCCGTTATTCTCACCCACATAATTTACAATCACCGACACCGCAGTGTCTAATCAGCAGTGCCTTAGATCCCTCTTTGTTTCCCAAACTGTAGAAAACGTAGCATCTGCCTGTGATGTCTGTTCACATGAATAAACTCCACAATGCAATTTTCATTTCAAAAGCTCATGATTCTCCTCTGCTATCCCCTGAAGAACAAACGGAGCTCTGAGAAAAAAAAAATCATGAAACGTCTCTCAATTTTGCTAATGGGAAGGAAATTGCTGCCTGATTGTTGCAGGCAAACCATTAAAATAACACACATACAAATACAAAGAGAGATGAATCAAACGGAAATATCAGTGTTCACCTCAGATGATTATTTATTTAATTCTCCTAGTAGTATTTTTGAGTAAACCTCACAGAGAAATGGCTTTTAAGTGTAATTTATTTATTTATTTTTTTCACATTTAAAGTAAAAGGGATGAGTTTCTTTTTATTTTAAAGTGCGTTACTGAGAATGGAGGAAATTCAAATTAATATTTAATAATTTAGTACTGTGTATTAATCATTTGACAGCCTTAAATTTAATAATTTAATTATTATAATATAATAATATATTTTTTTTAAATGTGCACATATTCTCACATACCTTTGAGTTTGTTGTGCTCCGAGTCTGCAGGGAAGAGGCAATCAGGGAAGAGTTTGGGGAAGGTCAGGCCAGCATATTTTGGCCTGTTCTCCACATAGTTACGCACCGTCGGCTGCAGTTTCTTCATGAACTCAGGAGAGGGCGTGCCGAGCTGCTCTATAACCTTATTCCATTGGTCGATGTCTGAATGTGGGTGGAGTCATGGAAAAAACACCTACGTACACTCCTCACCTCTCAGGTTGTTTATGCATTACATAAAGTATGATATTTAACTTTTAAATGGAGTATAAAACGAAGATAGCTACATAATGTGGTTATTCTAACATGATTACACAAGACAAACATAAAAGCAAGTGCTATGAGCCTAAAAATGCTATCGGTAATAAAATAAAGTTTGATTACACTTCCTCTCCAGCATAATAAAAGCTAAATCAGTGAAGGTTAAAACACCCAGAGGGGCCCTATTTAGGCCCTGAGTGTGAGGAAAGCTTACATTTATAGTACATAAATGGAAAAGAAACCAAATCAGTACACACAAGATAAGAGAAAATGACACTGATGATACTTGAATTAAAGTCATTACAATTAAGAGAATCTCAGTTGTTGTGTTTGGAAAATTACTGCCCATTAGGCTCAAACACACACCATAAGATCTGATATTACATTATATTCAAATATATTGCGTGTTACGGAAGGCTATGCAGAGTTGTAGGCAGACATCACTGAGTGCCACAAACGGACAGCAGCTGTCTTACAGTTCCTCCTGAACCAAAACAACGAGCTTATGCTGTGCAACCTGTGATGTTCACATCCTCAGACTCAGATTTATGCGTTTCAGTGTCAACACTATCAACGGCGAAATAAATCTGCAGCAGTCAGGTGGTACAACCAGAGCTCTGTAAGATGTTTTCGTTCATTATTGTAATGTTTTGTGCTTTTTTTGAGACATGAGGTAATTTAACGCCGCCTTTCGTCTCGTGACGCTTTGCCAACTCTGCTGTGTGCGTTCATGTGTTTTGGAGGAGGCGTGGCTTTGGAGACGCTCTGAAGGAAGGGTGGGATCTCATGCTTTAAAAGCTAGCTTGCTATTGCTAGCCTCTCCAAAACTGCCTGCCCTACCTTTAATTTCTGATCCTGATCTATTATCACATAATGGCCAATCAGTTCCAATCAGATTGCCTAATGAATTAAAAAAGAAATACATTTAAATATAACACATATTTTATAAAGTGACCAAAAGTTTGCAGTCTCTCATGCTCACCAAGGCTCAATTTATTGTACAGTTAAATATTGTGAAATTATAATATTGTAATCATTGTAATATAGGCTTATTTTAAAATGTAATTTATTCCTGTGATAAAAAGCTGAACAGAACCCTTGTTACGAAATGACATTTCTCAGCAATCTCTTCATTCGTGTCATTATCGCAGAAGTGTAGCGGTGGGAAATTAGGGCAGGAACGGGATGGAGAGAGAGACTGCTGGCATTCAACGCTCTTGATTATTGGCGTTTAAGCGAATGGTTCACGGCATATAGGTCTGAGCTGGCCAGAGTGAATGGATCCTGAAGACGTTAAGAGCCGTCTGTATGGGCGCCTAGCAACAGAAGGGGGAAATGGATGTTGTCATGGTAGCCCAGTTAGCCTTGGGGAGTCACATGACAGCTTTTTTCTCCCCAGGCTTCCCATGATTCCCACAAAGGGGGGTCCTGGTTCAAAGGGCCGGGGCAGCCAGGACCACATTACATCATCCAACGGGAACGACCAGCACCCCCTCCCACAAAAAACACGAACACAAAGCCAGACCCGTATCTCTCTCCTTCTATCTTGCAATCACACGTTTAAGGAAGCCAAACAAACAATACCGGCTGCCTGGCGGCTTTCTTGCTCCAAATAGCTAAGGTAAATGTAAATCAAGGTAAATGGTGAGTCTAGATTCTTGTGTTCACTAATGGTGAATCCGATTCCTGTGTTCTAGGAGCTTTCATGAATTTTCCAGTATTATCTACTATATATACAGTCAAACCAAAAATTCTTCAGACACCAGATGTGCAGAACGCTATAGTGAGGATGACAAAATAAAGTAAACTGTGACATATTATACCCAAAAATTCTTCATACAGTCGACCACCAGTAAAATTGATTAAAAAATGGTTTGGGACTAAAATGATCCAGACACTTTGACCTGAGCATGTTTTGCTGAAGTGTTTTCTCTTTAATTGCTAATGCGACCTTTTACACCACAGACTGAACAACATGAAGCATTGCTTGGTCATTGGTTGACTTAAATTGGTATTATCTAATTGTGTGCTTGCATTTAACAGCTGACAGCTGATTGGTTGATTGTAATCCATTACACACCTTTCAATCAAAGTTATCTGACATTCTCAAAATGAGTTTGTTTGGATACAGTTTAACTCTGAGTTCTTGTCATATTTTATTACCATTTTCTAAACTATAGCGAATAAACCGATAATGTGAGAAAATGTTGAAGGTGTCTGAATAAATTTTGGTGTGACTGTATATAATATATATAATAATATAATATATAGTATAATATAATCCTTATACCGTTCAAAAGTTTGGGGTCAGTAGGTATTATATTATACTAGAATAAAGACATTTCTAGTGTAACAAAATATTTCTATTGCAAATAAATTCTTTTGAACATTTTATTCATGAAAGAAACCTGAAAAAAATTATCAACATTTCCAAAATTCAGCTTTGCCATCATAGTTAATTTTAATTATAATTAAATTATTAAATTATTAAATTATTCATTAATTTTTAATTATAATAATTCACAAAATTACTGTTTTTACTGTACTTCTGATCAAATAAATTCAGCCTTGTTGAGCATAAGAGACTTCTTTTAAAAACATAAAAAAATCTTAGCATACACCTAACATTTGAACAGTAGTTTATATATATATAAAATTAATATTACCATTTTAATATGCATGTGTGTGCGTGTGTATGTATGTATGTATGTATACACACACACACACACACACACACACACACACACACACACACACACACACACACACACACACACACACACACACACACACACACTCACCTTCATATGGTCATATTTGGCAAGTTAAATATGAAAGAAGACAGCAGTGAGAAGTGGAGAACAGACAGAAGGGAAGGATACGATCTGTCCCTGGAAACAGCACTGTTCCTCTTATAACTTCCCCAAAGATACAGCCTACAGACCACATGTCCACTACACCACACACATACACATATGCAACATACTATCAGACACTCGACTCAACATACAGCATAAAATGACACTCATACTCTATATTTTAATATAATAACTCTTTTGCAAAACCTGATTTAGAATACTACATCAGCAACTCAGATCCTCAATTGATTCCAATGGCGTTTGATGCTATAGGCTAACTAGGATTCATGCTTTCACAAAGCTGGGTGCAATGCATTCTTGAATAGCCAATTCAGTGATGAATAATTTCAAAGCTGCCATTGAATTTTGCCAAAAGAAGATATTTTACAAGTCACATTTTGGAACAGTCTTTCTTATGATGCTTTGAAATGCTATCTAGGCAGGCGGCTCAACAGATTTACAAAGAGTACTGACTGAGGATAGTGAATGTGACGATATTTAAAAGATTATCCCTCAATGGCTCATTTCATTCACAATCTCACTTCACTTATGGACTCACTCAGGTTCAGTGAGATAATGCAATCTTTCATTTTCATGCATTAAATATTCTAATTTATTATTAAACAAGGAGATTAGAGCAGACTATGTTACGAATCTAAAAGAGGTTAACAGAATGTGATACAAGAAAAAAAAATCAAAGCCAAAAAGTTAAAGTGGTCCTATTATGCTTTTTTATATTTTCAATGTTCTTTAGTGTGTAATTTTGCTGTTGAAGTATGAAAAAAGTCTGCAAAGTTACAAAGTCACTCCAAGGACAGTTATTCTCTACATCAATGCGCACTGTTTCTGAACTCCCTGAAACGCCCCATAGTAGTCTTGAGTTTTCTTCCAGGAACAAACACGTCATAATTTTCCTCATTTAAATAATTCCCACCTAAGGTATACACAAAGAAAGGGGGCGAGGCCTGGCTGAGTTGGGTTAGTAATGTGTTGAACTGTTATGGTAAGGGACGTGACATAAAACACGCTCAAATCGGTTGACCAATCACAACACACTGGTCCATCTGACCAATCAGAGCACATTGCGTTTTTCGGAAGAAGGGGCTTCATAGAGACAGGAACTAAACAGAGGTGTATTTCCCAAAATCATTGTTAGCCAACTATGGTTGCAAGTTCTGATGAATTATGTTGGTAACAACGGAACTTGCTAACATATTTGGCTCCGGGAAAGAGAGGTGATGCTATACTATAAAATATGTGAAAAATAATGGCCTGGTTTCAAAGACAGGGCTTAGCCTAAGTTCAGGCCTTAGTTCAATTAGGACCTTTTATAAACGTGCCTTAGGAAAAAATTACTGGTGTGCATCTTGAGACAAAACAATGACACTGACATATTTTAAGATACGTCAGTGCAAGTTGCTTTCAGTTTAGTCTGGGACTAGCTTAAGCCTTGTCTGTGAAACCAGGAGAATGTGAAATTTTTGAACATTTAAGCATAACAAGCAAACCAATTCTAGTAGACACCGAAAATAAAATCAAGACTTTGAAAAAGGGCATAATAGATCCCCTTTAAATGCAAACAAAATTAAAATGTTAAATACTTACCTTAAAAGAGCTCACACGAGATTTAGGCCTGGTTTCACAGACAGAGCTTAGATTAAGCAAGGATTAGGTCTTAGTTCAATTACAACATTAAAGTAGCTTTTATAGATGTGTCTTAGAAACAAACATTACTGGTGTGCATCTTGAGATATTTTAAGATATGTCAGTGCAAGTTGCTTTCAGTTAAAACAGCTCAAACATACATTTTAGTCTGGGACTAGTTTAAGCCTGGTCTGTGAAACCGGGAGTTACTGTTTCAGTTACTTTGGTAAAGTAGACCCTGTAGATATTGACTAGGTAAGAGGTATCGATGAGACAGCACAGCAAAGAAGTTCATTCAGGCATGTGTTAATGAGTTTTTAAAAAGACCCAAATAAGCTGAGCTTGGTCTAGAGGATCAATACTTTAATTGCAGTTTGGAGAGCAGAAAACAAGGACTGTTCTCCTGCAACTTAACTATAACTACAATTTAACTCTCTAGGATTCATCGCCATCACAGAACAATCCAAAACAGCAGCAGAAATAAACGAATATCTCACACTAATGAATGACTGAAAAGGAAGACTATCATTATTTCACTAGATTCACTCACACTCTAATTGCCAATTAAGCAAGAACCACTTCCCATTAAGGGACGAATAACTATCGTGGTGAGGAGTGGTGGCAGGCCTCCACATCGGACTCAAAAACACATCCGACAATAATTCACAACATCCTACTGAACAAAATCTTCAATATTCATCTGGGATTTAAGGGAATGGGAGAAGGCATAAGTGTCACAAAGTGGGAAAAAGAGATTTCTACAGAATTTGTATATTTAACCCTGTTGCATATGCTGGTTTGGTATGTTTTGAAGCAAGGCAGCTGGTTTAAGCTGGTCAAGATGGTCCTAAGAAACTAGCTCCAGCTCAGGACCATCTTAAACCAGCTCATGATCAACTAAGGACCAGCATAAACCAGCTCAAACCAGCTGCCAAAACCTGAGCAAAACCTGCAGGTTAGGAGAACTACAGCCTTAGTCGATTAGTTATGCCTGAACAGATGAACACTGGTCAGGTCGAGTCTCATGTGGACCACAAAATCATATATTCATACAGAATTGTTATACTTGATAAAACAGATGTTTTCACCAATAATTTATGCTAATTTCTTATTGGCTACTCAAATCAAGCCAGTTTTCACCTATTCATGAAGGATACAATCCCTGCCGGGGAATAGGATTTTGTGGCGCACCATTTCTCCCATGATGCAACCAACTGACCAAATATCCACTGCAGGCACACAGAAGCGGGAAAGAGAGTGAAGGAAAGAAAAAGAGAGGTTAGCGTTAGAAAAAAACAGTCATCAGTGATGGAGAGAGAAAGACCTATGTGAGCTGTATCACTCTCGCTAATTATATCTGCCGCACATGTAATTAGACAAACGATTATTCCACAACTGCTCAGATCAAAGTTGGAGCTGGGGATAGACCTCAGGGAGGACCGTTTGTGGCAGGAAATCCATAGCCTGACCTCTCTCTTATCCTCTCAAGCTCTAAATATACACACTAATATTTCTTCAGTGTATTAATGAGTTTCCATGCAGTGGAGAATCTGTTAGTATTTTAGTAAATTAACAGCAGGTTAGCAAGAAAAATAAATACTGAAGCAACCTTCCCAACCTTAAAAATTGGGAAGGTTAACCAGTAACATTAAAAGACCTTTCACACTGAATCCAGAATTCTCGTCCGAAATGTTTGCACGTTAAAAAAATAAATGCGACCTCACGTTGTGTCAATCACGTTTACACACTGCCTCTGAAACTTTCGTCTGTCATAAAAAATTTTTAAAAAATCAGATCGGGTTAAATTTCCTGCGTTTTTCTGCCGTAGTAAGCATTTCGAAAGGTGTTTTGACTCTTCAATTTTAGGATGACTTATACGAAAAACGCATACGAAAATTTCGGACTCAGTGTGCAAGAACCTTTACTTTTACCCAACTGGAATGCTCATTTTAAAACATATTTTGCAGCATCAACAATACATAAATATAGTTTTTTTTGTCTTTCCTGTGTTCCTATATTTCCTACTGAAACAAAGTCTTCCTGGGAAGTTCGCATTTATGAGTTGGCAAGTCGTAATTACGACATCAGGAGCGTTCAATTTACATTTGGACTATATCATTATATATTCTATCATAATTTGTATGTTACCTTCAATACAGACGTTGCATCCAATATATTTTCTCACTAACACGCTCCCAACTCGGAAACTCTATGCTTAAAGAAAGTTCAGAATTTCCCACTCGTAATTACGACTTTGTGGTTACGTTCATGTTCGGTCATTCAAAATGCAAAACAACCATATTTACTTTAAAAATGAAAACTCTCTTAAATACACAATGTAGTGAGGTCATAAGACCACAATATTGCATACAGCCTTCACACACTTACTAAAATACTAAAATTGTTGGCAGACATGGACTAAAAGTCACAAAACTCCAATTCTATCAAACCCAAGATTCTAGTGTTATTTGAAAGTGTTGCAGGCCTGTTTACCGTTCTCCTTGTAGCCCATGCCCAGAATGACCTCCGGGGCCCTGTAGTACCGCGTCACCACGTAGGGCGTCATCATAAAGCTAGTGCCCGCGGTTCTCGCCAACCCAAAGTCCAAGATCTTCAGCGTACAGTCGGATTTCACCACAATATTGCTAGGTTTCAGATCCTTAAAGGGGAATATGTGTCATGGTGAGGTGACGAAGATTTTCGTTAGAAGTTTAGATTTGACTTAGAATTTATATTGATCCTGATGCCTCTCACCCTGTGAATGATGCCGGCTGAGTGCAGGTGTTTGATTCCACACAACATCTGGTACAGCAGGTAGGACATCCTCTCATGGTCCAGTTCCATCTGAATCACCTGGCAAAGGTTTGCGTCCATCAGCTCCATGACCAGGTAACTGGAGGTAAAATGTGAATTTCACAGGCCGAACAGCAACAGTGACTGTCGCATTGATTCTGTCATATTTCACTGGCATGGCTTCTTAATGTACAAAAGAGACTGCTGTGGATCGATGCGGATCTTTACGACCTCTTATGCAGAGAAAATACTTGGTTGATGACAGTCAGCAAGTCGGTGAATGGAATACTAACAGTATAACTGTATTCTGCTGAGTGCTCAAAAGCCATGGCTGCACATTTATGGATTAAAAATCACATTTGCAATTTATTTAGTTCCAAAACAGAGTTTAACCTCAATTAATCATGTGAAGATACCCTATATATACTGTACATGTTTTTTTATGATATTATTATTTTAAATTTATAATTATTCTCAATACTAAAATGTATTAAAAAAAATTTAAATATATATATATATATATATATATATATATATATATATATATATATATATATATATATATATATATATATGACCACAATCTAAACAAAACATCTGAAGCTACTTTGTTGATTTATAATATTCTAATCTGCATGAACTCTTGTCCCATCTATCCTAACACTCAAATCATCCGGCTTTGACATTTCATACTCAACATATTGATCCTGCTCTAGATTAGTCCACACAGCGTGTAGAGTGAATTACGGCATGGGCGGCACTAGATTCAAGCATCGGGACCAACCAGAGAGCGAGAGATAAATGACTGCAGGTGATAGATCACCCTCACACTGCAACATCACAGCAGTTGTACTGGGACCCTGCATGAGCTCAAACCCCACGGGCATGCTGTAATTAACCTAAAATATCATTAATCACCCTGGCCGACTACACACATTTTTTTTTTAGCAAATGTTTATACAAGTATTGCATAACATGTATGAAAAACATTTTCATTATTAATAATGTTTATTCAAATGCAAACACTTTCAACAATAAAAGTCCCTTCCCTTTCTGATTATATATTTCTTTCCACAGAAAAATGGCTTTGATGTGACTCATCCAATCAGATTTCAGAGCCAGAACTGTTCGTTTCATGACTGTTGAAACATTAGCTGTTAATATCCAGACTTTAAGAGTGTTTGATATAATATAGATGAAATGAATTTAATAATTGATGATCATTACAACGAATCAACACTGAACTGACTTCAGCTGAACAATGACACTTTTTTTCTTTTAGAGCTGCTGTACAGCCGAAATGAATTCTGTTTGCATCATTAAATCATTTTCCTGTTATCACTGTAAAGCTGCTTTGAAACAATCTATATCGTATAAAGCACTATATAACTAAAGGGGACTTGACTATAATCAGATGACTTCATGTCTGGAAAATCCCCAAACATTACTTACACATCTTGGAATTCCTCTAAAGACTTCTGTGGTGTGAAGACATTTAATAAGCTGATGATCTGGAGGAGAAAAGAACAGAAGAACTTTAGTAAAACATGAAATTATATTGCAGTGATTCTCCATTGTCTGTGTGTGTCAACACACACGCATATTATGTAAACAAAAAATGTTTTATGTTAAATGCGATAAATCATGATTAATTTCGATTAATCATGATTAATCGATTTGACAACACTAAATATATATATACTGTATTTTATAATATATATATATATATATATACCAAATGCTCCATTGGATTAATTATTAAAGGAATAGTTCACAAAAGATATTAAATATAGTAACAGTATATGAAGACTTCAGATGCAAAAGCCTCTAAATCCGTCTGACATTGTTCTTTGTCAGGCTCCTATGTATAGGTTTCTACCTAATACCAGTACTTCTGAATGGGCTGAGGCTGGTATTTAACGGGTTTGAAGTGAAAGTATTTTATGAACATGTACTATATGCCGAGAGCATTCACTCGGTATCGATATCTCTTTTTTTGACCGAAGTGGCTTTTAGAGGTTTTTGCATCTGAACTCTTCATATAGTCCTAAATAATGGCAGTACTATCATTTATTTGTGAACCATTCCTTTAACTACTTATTCATAATAATGTGCAAGAAAACTTTGCCCAGTAATTTTTTTCCCAGTAAAAGAGATTCATAAAAGCACCATTCCACAGTCAATAAAAGTTGAGGATGATAGAAAAAGCACATTTGTATTTCTGTCACGTCCCAGCTGTCCTTTATAACCCAAGTCTCAGAAGGAGAGATGGCGACAGAGAGAGAGAGAGAGAGAGAGAGAGAGAGAGAGAGAGAGAGAGGGAGGGAGAGTGGAGGACAAGAGATCTGGCGGCGGCAGCTCCAGTTGCCAAAAAAAGTGTTTCCTCCGTCTCTTAACACTTATCATCCAATGCCACCAATCTCCACCATCTCTCTTTCTCTCTCACTCTCGGCCTGAGGTTCGTGTGCTGTACTAGATACTGTATGTACAATAATGCTCAATATGGCTGCCAGTGGGAACAGAAATCCCGCCTTTCAGGTTAACAAACAAATCATGCACATTAAATAGGCCTGACAAAAAAGAAAATTGTTACAAAAGGCTCATTCTCCAGGGTCAATATTCTCTAATAACTAAAAAAAACACCCTGAGATGTTTTAACTGGTTTTAATGGAGGGTTTAGCCCATTTTTTGTCTCACAGGAAACAATTTTTAGCAATATGTGCCATCCAGTGGGACAACGGCTGAGAGATATTGAGCTCTGGCACTTACGTTTTTGTGATTGACACATTTCATAAGCACCAGCTCCCTGTATGCTCTCTTGGCGTGAGTCTGGTTCTGAAAGGGTCTGCTGAGTTTTTTAATGGCCACATTTCTGTCCAGGACGGCGTCATATCCAGCACTGCCAGAGAAAGAGAGAAAGCAGTATTAATGTGTGGAAAACAATAGGTGCGTCCAAATTTGCATAATTATGCTAGTTTACTTTGTAGTATAAATAGTGTGAGTAGTATTCACACTGAAAATTCTAAATAAAAGTGTGGAATGTTGGGCACTTCATGCGCTCAACTATCGCTGCTTTAATTACGTAACGGAGAGGGAGAGGCATCAGACTACAATGTTGAATATGTGCATTAGTGTACAGTGCATCATTTGGGACACAACTAATGAGTTATTGAAAATAATGGAATTCATTTAAATGTTTAATCCATTCAGAGTGGAATTCAACCCAAATCACCATCTAACCACAGGCCTAAAAGCAATATTAAAGATGCTTTTTTAATTTGCAGCTAATTTCAATTTGCATTATCTGTAATTGTGAAAGGTATAAAATGCAACTAGATTTGCATTTTCACAAAGAAATATTTAACATGTTAAATAATGTTAGGTGTTAAGGTTTGGTTCTGTGTAAATGAAATGGTCTTGTTTTAAGTTTAGTTGAATAGATGTAATGCCAATCACAATTGAGTATGCAAATAAATGCAAGAATAAAGAGAGTAAATATCACAATGACATCATCAGTGTCCGTTATATTTTGAATGTACAGTACACTGAACATTCTATTTATGTGAGTTAATGCTTAAATGCATGAATGTTTCGCCAATCATTATAACATATCCGGGTCTTTAGTGACCCGGATCTATATTAATAGGAAGGCTGTCTAACTGCAGCAATACTCTATGGAAAAAAAACATGAAAACCCAACATGTGTGTGGCTTCAATTCCAAAGCACTACAGAAAACAAGGTGGCCAACGGCTCATTGTGATATAACACATTAGTGTTCTCTAAGAAGTGAAAGCTGATATTAATTGTATTCAAAAAATTAAGCCTAAAATTGAATTAAATGATTCATAATTTAATTTCATGAACGGAATGGTCTCTTCATTCAACAAGTATACCTGGAGGCCAAAAGGAGACACTAAATTTCTATAATAAATTAGCTACAAAAAAAGCATTAATAAAACAGTGGGTGTTTTATTAATGCTCAGTTGTTTCCTGACTTCACTCTGAGAATTATGGAAAATTAAAAAACAGACAGCCATGAAGTTCCAGCCTGCCACCTGGGTGTTGTGTGATAGCATGATGGAAATGTGCCGTGAAGTGTAAGAGTGTTTTTGTGATTGTCAGTGGTTATAATTCATGTGAAAAAAGTTATATTTATATTGGTCAAAAATTGCATCTAAAAAATTTTTTTTTATATATATATATATATATATATATACATACATACATACATACATAAACACCAATCAGGCATGACATTATGAAGTTATGTAAGGTGAAGTGAATAACACTGATTATCTTTTCATCACGGCACCTGTTAGTGGGTGGGATATATTAGGCAGCAAGTGAACATTTTGCCCTCAAAGTTGACGTGTTAGAAGCAGGAAAAATGGGCAAGCATAAGGATTTGAGCGAGTTTGACCAAACCGTGATGGAGTATCCGATGGAGTATCAAATTGTGCTGTCTGGACTACTGGGTAAGAGCATCTCCAAAACTGCAGCTCTTGTGGTGTGTTCCCGGTCTGCAGTGGTCAGTGTCTATCAAAAGTGCTCCAAGGAAGAAACAGTGGTGAACCGGCGACAGGATCATGGGCGGCCAAGGCTCATTGATGCACGTGGGGAGCGAAGGCTGGCCCGTGTGATCTGATCAAATAGACGAGCTACTGTAGCTCAAATTGCTCAAGAAGTTAATGCTGGGTTCTGATAGAAAGGTGTCAGAATACACAGTGTATCTCAGTTTGTTACGTATGGGGCTGCATAGCCGCAGACCAGTCAGGGTGCCCATGCTGACCCCTGTCCACCGCCAAAAGCACCAACAGTAGGCACGTGAGCATCAGAACTGGACCACGGAGCAATGGAGGAAGGTGGCCTGGTCTGATGAATCACGTTTTCTTTTACATCACATTCAAGATTCAAGATTCAAGATTCAAGAGTTTTATTTGTCACATACACAGTTATATACAGAATATACAACCGGCAGTGAAATGTAAACAGGTCCGCTCCATGGACAGTGCAAATTCACAGTTAAAAACACAAGGAAGAAATTATAATAGAAATAGGATATAAAAAAACTATCTATATAATATACTATCTATATATATATATATATATATATATATGTCTATATCTGTAGAATTATAAATAATCAAGTCAAGAGAAAAAAAAAAGGTAACAAATAAGGATAAAGTGGAATAAAATAATTGAAGTAGACTTTGCAGTGAGTAAACTGTAGACTTATAAATATGTGGTTAACAAATGTATAAAGAGTATAATGTGCAAACAGGTTTATGACAGGTTGTTACACAGTAACAACGAGAACAGAAAGTGCAGTGCAATGTCAGTGTATCGATGTTTATCCTGGCGTGAAGTCACGTGATGTTAAGTGACTGAGTTCAGGAGTCTGATGGCCTGGGGAAGAAGCTCCTCCTGAGTCTCTCAGTTTTGGCCCTCAGGCTTGAGCGCTTACCAGATGGTAGCAGCGTGAAATGAGGGTTTGCAGGGTGATTAGAGTCCTTGATGATCTTGGTAGCTCTACCTTTGCAGCGTTTGGTGTAGACGTCCTGCAGAGACGGGAGAGCTGACCCTGAGATACGCTCGGATAAGCGCACTACTCTTTGCAGGGCTTTGCGGTCATGACTGGTGTTGTTCCCATACCACGCTGTGATGCACTGAGTTAAAACACTTTCTATCGCCCCTAAATAGAAAGTTTTCAGGATAGCTGGTGAAACCCTGAATTTCCTCAGCTGGCGCAGGTGGTCTTTGCCTGGCTTTTTTCACCTGTGTCTGAATGTGAGCAGTCCAGGTCAGGTTCTCGGAGATGTTTACTCCCAGGTACTTGAAGCTGCTCACTCTCTCTACTGGTGACCCGCTGATCATGAGGGGGGAGTATGTCCGTTGCTGTCTCTTCCTGAAGTCCACAATCATTTCTTTGGTCTTGCCAACATTCAGAGAGAGACAGTTGTCCTGGCACCATGATGTTAGATGCTCCACCTCGTCCAAGTATGCCGTCTCATTGTTGTTGGAAATGAGGCCCAGGGACAACAGTATCATCAGCAAATTTGATGATAGAGGTGGAGCTGTGTGTGGACAAACAGTCATGCGTGTAGAGAGTAGTAGAGCAGGGGGCTCAGGACACAGCCCTGTGGAGCTCCCACACTCAGGGTGATGGAGGTGGAGGTGGACTGGCCTATTCTCACCACCTGAGGCCTGCCAGTGAGGAAGTCTTCAATCCAGTGGCAGAGAGGAAGGATTCAGGCCGAGATCCAGGAGTTTGGAGGTTAGCTTGGTGGGAACTATGGTGTTAAAGGCTGAGCTATAGTCAATAAATAGCAGTCTTACGTAGTTCCCACTTTTTGCTGTCGATGTGAGTGAGGAGGAGTGGAGGACATGAGAGATGGCATCTTCAGTCGATCTATTGGGACGATAGGCAAACTGAAGAGGGTCCAAAGTGTCAGGAATGAAGGCGCAAATGGTGTTTTTAATGAGTCTCTCAAAGACCTTCATGACTATAGACGTGAGAGCCACTGGACGATAGTCATTTAGGCAAGAGGGTTTACTGTTCTTAGGGACAGGGATGATGGTGGATTTTTTTGAAGGAGGTGGGGACCACAGATGTAGCGAGGACTCATTAAAGATAGATGTAAACAACCCGGTGAGCTGATCAGCACAGGACCGCAGAACACGACCTGAAATACCATCCGGCCCAGCAGCTTTCCTGGCGTCCACACGCTGAGTGCTCTCCGAACTTCTTCCTCCGAGACAGAGATCACGTGATTGTTGCTGCTCTGAGTAATTTCCTCTAACGCGCCACTTGGCGGTCGCGTTACGCGGTTACAGTCAAAGCGAGCATAGAAAGAGTTTAACTCGTTCACGAGCAACGGATCAACGCTTGCCCTCTGCAGAGGATTTAGATCCAAAGGAGCAGATGGACCTCAGACCTTGCCACATGCGCGCGAGTCGTTGAGTTGGAAATGAGACTCCACTCGGTCTTTATAACGGAGTTTTGCGGCTTTAACTGCTCGTCTGAGAGCATAGCAGGACGATCTGTATTCATTCATATTCCCTGAATGGAGACCGGGCGTTGTAAGCAGCAGTGCGTCGTTCACTGCCGCCGCGGATTGAATTGTCCACCCACGGTTTCTGATTTGAGAAGGACGTTATTGTTATTGTTTGCGTGGCTTGCTCTGTAAGCGTGTTGATGAAGCAAAGCGCCACGTCTGTGAACTCGCTTACGTCAGCTGAACTCGCTCGAACATGTCCCAATCCACATCGCCCAGAGCTGCCTGTAGCGCGGTCTCTGAGTGGGGTGACCAACGCTTAACTTCCCGCCTCACCGGGGTTCCTGGAGGAGCTTTTGTTTGTATTCGGAGTGAGGAAAATGGCGGCATGATCCGATTTGCCAACGCTGGAAGTGACCGCGCTTTATAGGGGCGTTCTTAAGCGAGAGTAGCAGTGATCCAGTGTGTTTGCTCCTCGTGTGGGGCAGGAGACGTGCTGGTGAAAGTTTGGCAGGACTTTCTTTAGGTTTGCTTTGTTAAAATCGCCGCGACAATGAATGCCGCGTCGGGATGTTGGTTTATGACGCCGCTGGCAACATCATGAAGGCCAGATAAAGCCAGCGCTGTGTCTGCCTGCGGTGGGATGTAAACGGCGGTCGCGACAACCGCAGAAAACTCCCTAGGCAGATAGAATGGGCGGCAGATGATTGTTAAATGTTCCAGATGAGGTGAGCAGGACCGCGAGAGAATGGTGATGTTCCTGGGATCGCACCATTTCTTGTTGATCATGAAACACACTCCACCGCCTTTGGATTTACCGGCCTCGGCTGTTCTGTCCATCCGAAAAACAGAGAAGTTCTCCGGCGGGCGTCACAGCTGTGTCCGGGACCGCGGGCGTGAGCCATGTTTCAGACAAACAATAGATATTACAGTCTCTCATGTCCCGTTGAAAACTTATCCTGGCTCTAAGATCGTCCATCTTATTATCCAAGGATTGAACATTTGCTAGAAGAATGCTCGGGAGAGGAGGTCTGAATGCCCTTTTCCTCAGTCTGTTACGGATACCAGCACGTTTCCCACGGTGTTTCTTTGTTCTACGCCGCTGGCTCTGTCCATTGTTCAACTCGGCGTTCCGAAGAATCTCAGATGGCCACAGAGGATCGGCGAAAGTGTCCTGAAACAGTCCAGTGTAGAGGTAACCAATGTCCAAAAGAGTTTTGCTGTCGTAGTAGATCAATGCAGATGATAAGTTTGTAAAAACTGAGAGTAAAAGAAAGTAAAATAGTAAATAAAAGCACAGTCTTCGCGGAGCGACCTGAACGGCGACCAAACACAGCGGCGCCATTTTGATCTAAAAACATTTTTTCATGGATGGCCAGGTGCGTGTGCATCACTTACCTGGGGAACACATGGCACCAGGATGCATTATGGGAAGAAGGCAAGCCGGCGGAAGCAGTGTGATTGTTTGGGCAATGTTCTGCTGGGAAACCTTTGGTCCTGCCATCCATGCGGATGTTGCTTTGACACGTACCACCTACCTAAGCATTGCAGACCATGTACATCCTTTCATGGAAACGGTATTCCCTGGTGGCTGTGGCCTCTTCCACCAGGATAATGCGCCCTGCCACAAAGCAAAAATGGTTCAGGAACGGTTTGAGGAGCACAACAACGAGTTTGAGGTGTTGACTTGGCCTCCAAATTCCCAGATCTCAATCCAATCGAGCATCTGTGGGATGTGCTGAACAAACAAGACCGATCCATGGAGGCCCCACCTCATAACTTACAGGACTTAAAGGATCTGCTGCTAACATCTTGGTGCCAGATACCACAGCACACCTTCAGGGGTCTAGTGCAGTCCATGCCTCGACAGGTCAGGGCTGTTTTGGCAGCAAAAGAGGAACCAACACAATATTAAGAAGGTGGTCATAATGTTATGCCTGGTTGGTGTGTATGTATATATATATATATATATATATATATATATATATATATATATATATATATATATGTTAATGCAGCAGAAAAAGCACTCTATTTTTTACGACTACACCAGGTACAGGGAGTGATAGCAGAAGCCATCATGTTCTGAAAGCTACTGAGGTTTATGACTGAATGCTTCATCCCACAAGGCTACACTGGAAAAAGTCTGCTCTTTAACCATGTTGACATGCGCTGGTAAAGGTTAAAGCGCCACTGTAAAAAAAAGACATAAAAATAAAGACTAATATGACTCACATAGGACCAGGAAATGCAGCAGTGATTGAAAACTGATTTCCTCCTTTCCCATGAAGCCACAGACAGAAACCGTAACTGAAAAGTTGAAAGTGTGCTATGTTCTGTGGTCAAAACTGACCTTGACTGTTTTAATCCCCAATAAAACCTATTAAAAAGCCTTGTGGGTGAATAAAATGTGTGATGTGGACTTGCTCAAGAGTGCCCTCTTTTCAGCTTTCAATGCAACCTTTTAAAAACCTCCACTATGATTCAACATTCAAAGCCGCATGTTTACATCTGAATGATAGTGTGAATTTGTGTGAACGCACAGTCCCATATGGATCTTTGATTCACCTATGGATCATCTGAGTGGACAGTCAGAGCTGTGGGGTTTGTTATACAGCAGATGGTCAAAGCAGAAGGGGGTGAGGTACATCAAAATACAGTTTCTACGAGGGGTGAGGGGAAACCCTACAGTATATACACACCAGGTTATAGTTAAATTAAACTAAAAATAAAAATAAAAAATACTTGAAATAAAATTAAAAATAAAATGGAAAAAATATATATAATAAAAGATCTAATAAAAATAAAAACTACAATAATATCTCTCAATGATACTAAAATAAGTTTTACACATGAACACACAATGAAAGAGAATCTACAGAATGAGCTAAAATCACAAAATAAATTCCAAATGCTATGAATATGGTTAGATTATAGTTATTTTAGTCCACTAAATAATGTTTAGAAAACTAAACCATATGAATTTAGGCAGGCAATATATTATCTGGGTGACAGCATGAAAGTTTCTAAATCGCTTTTGGAACCGAAGGCTGATGTGTCCATGGTAACGGCAGTTTCAGAGATTTTTTTTTTTTTTTGGCTAATGGCGCCATAGATACCCATTTGTGTCAAAGATGATGTCATGGCTGTCTCTCTAGGTGGTTAATGCATTGCAGTATTGCTCTTCGAGCCCTGCCTACAGGCAGCTGTCACAAACCAGACACCATTTTAACTACTTTAACACCACATTTTAAGATACAGCATAAGAAATAAAAAGACCTGACACCATATCACACTAGTCAAATCTAAAGGAATAGTTTGTCTAAAAATATTCTATCATCATTTACTCACATTTACAAAAGTATTATAATATTTCTTCTTTTTTTTGGTATTTTGTCAAAACTGAGGACCCTATCATACAACCGCGCAATGTGACGGCAGGCGCGACTCAAGTGTTTTGCTAGTTTTAGCCCACGCAGTTATTTTCTTGTTGTTTAAATAGCAAATTCACTCATGCCCATCTGTTCGCCCTGAAAACGAGGTGTGTTCAGAAGAATTGTTGGTATTTTGAGGCAATTGAAAACGACTGCACCATTGACCAACAAAAACCTGGTGCAAAGTCAGTGACAGTATTTTTGTGTTATTTAAAGGGCGCGTTAGTAATATGCACCTATAGGCGGCTGCACAATGCGTACTCTCTGCTTATTACACACACAGGTGTTCAGCTCGTAAATTTTGCCATGTAAATAGCAAATCCTCCATGGTGCAAGCACAAGTGGCTTTTAAAGGGAATGGGAGATGAGACTCTGATTGGTTTATTGCACGTTAAGCACAAAACACACCCATGACTCATTAAGAGACGAGGTACAACTCTTTTGGACCATGCGCCTGGTGCGCACACCGCTTTTTCTGTCGTAAACTAGCAGAAGTGGATTCGGACATGCCCTAAGAGCACCTGCATGAGCACATGGCATGCGCTTCAGACCATGTGCTCAGATCGTTAAAATAGGGCCCAGAGTGTCAAAAATTATAATCGATAATTCATATTATCTTGTATTCAAAAACATACAATAGATTTGTATGAAAAACAGATTGAAACTGAAATCATTATTAGCTGAAAATCGTGAGGATGAGTAAATGACAGAATTTTATTCCTTTTATTCCTCTACAAAACAATTAAAGTCCCCTGCAGTCAATAATTTTATCCTTAAAACTCATCTTTGATAATCAAAATGACATATTTATGTTTTTCTTATTTGACATATTTATACATTCTTCATGCCTTAAAATAGCTCCACACCCTTGTAATGTAAAAATGTAACTCTACACCCCTGCCTCATTTAGTATACGCAGTCGTGAATATGCAAATTAGCCCCGCCTCCACTCAATAACACCAGCTACCTGATCCACTCGGTCAACTTTAAAAATACTTGAAATACTGGTTTAATTCAGCCATATATGTTTGAACCAGAAACTGATCCAGAAGAAGAGGAAGAGTGAATCTCACAGGCTCGTCTGCAAGTCGATGTATCCGAATGGTAATGTGTTTTATGTATCGCTCTCTACAACGCCGGACACATAATGTAATTGATATGATAAGCCTTTGGCTTGACTGTTATCAAACAGCTAATAATGTGATGCTAATGTTACACAAACCATGTTCCCATTTACCATCTCAGAGTCAGACAGCTGCCTTCTAGAAATCAGCATCCCTAGAAACGATTTAAACATCACAGAAAGCCATGTAATTCATCGTCGTAAGCCCTACCCCACCTGTTGATAGGATTGGTTACATGTTTGTGACGGCAGGAAACAGGCTGTTTTTGAGAAATATCTTTGGTTCTCTGTAGTTTTAAGATGAAAATACTCAGCAATGGTGTTGAATGGTGGATTTGCACATGGTTTGTCTAAAAGCATAATAAAAACAACATTAAAAACTTGATTTTCACCGCAGGTGGTCTTTAAAACCTTCCAGCATTTTTGAAACACTAAAACTTTTTTTTTTTTTTTTATTAAATACATTAAAGACCATTTTTAATCACTATAATCAAAGCACAAAACATCTCACTTTCAAACCCAATACTGTGTGTGGAGAAGAAGTGGAAAAGATGACAAAGCCACTGACAGCCATAGTGGAGTTTCGTGACAGCCTGGTGAAATTAAACACAGCCTAGTGTAATTAAGTTGACACTAAGTTCATCACTGTGTTCAGCCCTCTGCCAGCTGCTCAACAGTTCGGCTCAGAGCTGTCCTATCAACTTGTTTGTGCTCTCATTATTTTCTTTCATAAATGACAGTCTTTGTGCCTAGAGATTGTTCTCGACATATATGCAAGACATGTAAATAAAGGCAGTTTTATATGAGAGGTTGTATAATAATCAGAAATTAGTACTACCGTAGTGCTCATTGCATACTATTAATACATAGCATGTACTCTACTGTTGAAATATTTGGAGTCGGTATGATTTTAAAATTCTCATGCTCACCAACATTTGTTTGATAAAAAAATACATAAAAAGTGTTAAATATTACAATTTAAAATAAATATTTTCGATTTGAATATATTTTAAAATGTAATTTATTCCTGTGATGGCAAGGCTGAATTTTCTCCAGTCTTCAGTGTGATATGCTGATTTGGTTCTCAAGAAACATTTCTTCTTATTCTCAATGTTGAAAACAGTTGCGCAGCTTGATGTTTCTGTGTAAACATGCATTATTTCCCAGCATTCTTTAATGAATAGAAAAGCATTTATTTGATATAGAAATCTTTTGTGACATTATAAATGCCTTACTGACCCCAGACTTTTGAGTAGTACATGCATAAAACTAATGCAATATATTTATGCAATTGTTGTATTTACAATATGCAACAATACAGTAAATGTTATTATGCCATCTCAAACCCTCACTTTGGCGACATTTTTCCACTTGATTCCCGAATAATCAATATCCCAACAGCTCTGTGACCGATCTTGTACAATAATGAGGACTAAAGCTACCATCAGTGAAACACAAAAATGTGGAAAAAACATTTCTGCTTTCTTTGCATTATTTGGGCCCAAAATCCCCATAGAGTCTGACAGCATCTTTTTGATTCTTGAGAAATTGCCTTTGTATTGCATTATGGTTT
>JAGHMJ010000031.1:1555439-1605439 GCA_018749465.1 Paracanthobrama guichenoti
ATCCATCCATCCATCCATCCATCCATCCATCCATCCATCCATCCATCCACCCACCCATTCATCATCCATCCATCCATCTACCCACCCATCATCATCCATCCATCCATCCATCCATCCACCCACCCATCCATCATCCATCCATCCATCCACCCACCATCCATCATCCATCATCCATCCATCCACCCACCATCCATCATCCATCCATCATCACCACCCATCCATCATCCATCCATCCATCCATCCATCCACCACCATCCATCACTCCATCCATCCACCATCCATCATCCATCATCCATCCATTTTGTTTGCAATAATAGTTTGTTTGTTGCTGTTTATTTTATTTACCTTAACCTACATTTTATTTATTGATTTTATTTTGCTTATTTTTGTTTTGTTCTATTTTTATATTGCTTTATTGATATTGTTTATTATAATTACATGCAGCATTTATTTATTTATTTATTTATTTATTTTGTTTGCTTCATTGGTTTTTATGTTTGTTTTATTGATATTATTTATTATATTTACATCACCAGCATTTATTTATTTATTTATTTATTCCGATCATTCATTACGTTCAAAATATTTTAATATTTTTAAAGAAATATAATGTAACTTGACCTTGTATTTATACATTTATATTCAGATATGTTGAAGAATGTCTTGGCTCCTCTTTTCCATGAGATTGCAGTTAATGATGATAACGCTTTCAAGCTTCAAGAAAGACGCGCAGGAGTGAGGCTGAGTAAACAATAGCAGCGTTTTGAGTTTTGTGTGAACTGTTCCTCCACAGCCAGTCAGCATTCTTCAGGGGTTGGTATCTTTGTGTTGACTCTGTGAGGCACATGTCATTTTGATTTCCGGCAGAACATGAATAAATAGAAACTCGGCTCACAGCGTTTAATGTCTACAAAGCACAGCATGTTAAGGGCTAAATCAAACTGTCTCTCTGATGGCATGTTTTGCTCCATGTTAAGGCTGCCTGAGCGCTCTCTCTCTCTCTCTCTCTCTCTCTCTCTCTCTCTCAGAGAGAGAGAGAAGAAGAAGAAGAAAGAAAGCAACAAGTCAGTTTATTTCAAACTGACAATGTATATCTGTAATCTAATATGATATAATTATATTCTATTCTATTGTCAGAACTACTGTTCTACTGTCACTGTATATTGTATTGTATTCTATTACACACACCATTTTAGGGTCACTGGTCTATTCTATTCTATACCATTTAGGGTCACTGTATATTCTATTCTGTTCTACACGATTTTGGGTCACTGTATATTCTATTGTATTCTATTCTACACCATTTTAGGGTCACTGGTCTATTCTATTCTACACCACTTTAGGGTCACTGGTCTATTCTATTCAATACCATTTTTAGGGTCACAAGTATACTGTATTCTATTCTATTCTACACCATTTTAGGGTCACTAGTATACTGTATTCTATTCTATGCTACCCCATTTTGGTCACTGTATATTCTATTTTATTCTATTCTACACCATTTAGGGTCACTGTATATTCTATTCTGTTCTACACCATTTTAGGGTCACTGTATATTTTATTCTGTTCCACACCAATTTAAGGTCATTGTATTGTATTGTATTATACACTATTGTAGGGTCACAGGTCTATTCAATTTTACACCATTTTATGGTCACTGGTCTATTCTATTCTGTTCTATTATATTCCATTCAACACCATTTTAGGTCAGCCGTATATATTTTATTCTATTCTATTTCTACACCATTTTAGGGTCACTGTGTATTCTATTCTATTCTACACCATTTAGGATCACTGCATATTCTATTCTATTCTATTAGATGCCATTTTAGGGTCACTGGTATATTCCATTATATTCTATACCATTTTAGGGTCATTGGTCTATTCTATTCTACACCACTTTAGGTTCACTGGTCTATTCTATTCTACAACACTTTAGGGTCACTGGTCTATTCTATTCTATTCAACACCATTTTAGGGTCACTGTATATTCTATTTTATTCTATTCTACACCATTTAGGGTCACTTTATATTCTAATCTGTTCTACACCATTTTAGGGTCACTGTATATTTTATTCTGTTCCACACCATTTTAGGGTCATTGTATTGTATTGTATTGTATTGTATTATACACTATTGTAGGGTCACGGGTCTATTCTATTCTACACCATTTTAGGGTCACTGGTCTATTCTATTCTGTTCTATTATATTCTATTCAACACCATTTTAGGGTCAGCGGTATATTGTATTCTATTCTATTCTACACCATTTTAGGGTCACTGTATATTCTATTCTATTCTACACCATTTTAGGGTTACTGTATATTCTATTGTATTCTGTTATATACAATTTTATGGTCAATGGTCTATTCTATTCTACACCATTTTAGGGTAACTGGTCTATTCTATTAGTTTCTATTACACGATTTTAGGGGCACCCGGTATATTGTATTCTATTCTATTCTACACCATTTTAGGGTCACTGTATATTCTATTTTATTCTATTAGATGCCATTTTAGGGTCACTGGTATATTCTATTATATTCTATACCATTTTAGGGTCACTGGTCTATTCTATTCTACACCACTTTAGGGTCACTGGTCTATTCTATTCTATTCAACACCATTTTAGGGTCACCTAGTATACTGTATTCTATCCTATTCTACACCATTTTAGGGTCACTGTATATTCTATTTTATTCTATTCTACACAATTTAGGGTCACTTTATATTCTATTCTGTTCTACACCATTTTAGGGTCACTGTATATTTTATTCTGTTCCACACCATTTTAGGGTCATTGTATTGTATTATACACTATTGTAGGGTCACGGGTCTATTCTATTCTACACCATTTTAGGGTCACTGGTCTATTCTATTCTGTTCTATTATATTCTATTCAACACCATTTTAGGGTCAGTGGTATATTGTATTCTATTCTATTCTACACCATTTCAGGGTCACTGTATATTCTATTCTATTCTACACCATTTTAGTGTTACTGTATATTCTATTGTATTCTGTTATATACAATTTTATGGTCAATGGTCTATTCTATTCTACACCATTTTAGGGTAACTGGTCTATTCTATTCGTTTCTATTACACCATTTTAGGGGCACCGGTATATTGTATTCTATTCTATTCTACACCATTTTAGGGTCACTGTCTATTCTATTCTATTCTATTCTATTCTATTCTATTCTATTCTATTCTATTCTACACCATTTAGGATCACTGCATATTCTATTCTATTAGATGCCATTTTAGGGTCACTGGTGTATTCTATTATATTCTATACCATTTTAGGGTCACTTGTCTATTCTAGTCTTCACCATTTTAGGGTCACTGGTCTATTGTATTATATTCTACTCTACAGCTTTTTAGGGTCACTGGTCTATTCCATTCTATTCTATTCTACACCATTTCAGGGTCACTGGTCTATTCCATTCTATTCTATTCAAGACAATTTCAGTGTCACCGGTATATTGTATTCTATTCTATTTTACATCATTTTATGGTTAATGTATATTCTATTCTGTTCTACACCATTTTAGGGTCATTGGTGTATTCTGTTCTGTTCTAGACCATTTTAGGGTCACTGGTATATTCTATTCTATTACATTCTATTATACACCATTTTAGGGTCACTGTTCTATTCTATTCTATTATACACCACTTTAGGGTCACTGTATTTTCCATTGTATTCAATTGTTTTGTTTTATATTCTATTCTATTGTACACCATTTTAGGGTCACTGGTCTATTTTATTCTATTCTACACTATTTTAGGGTCACTGGTCTATTACATTCTGTTCTACTCAGGACCATTTTAGGTTCACTGTATATTCTATTCTATTCTATTCTATTCTATTCTATTCTATTCTATTCTACACCATTTTAGGGTCACTGGTCTATTACATTCTATTCTATTCAATCAAATCAAATCACCTTTATTTATATAGCGCTTTTAACAAGTCCAATTGTTTCAAAGCAGCTTCACATTGTTAAAAGTAAAATAATGCAGCAGAATTTGTACAGCCGTTCTGGTGAAGCGGTGATGTTATCCAGCTAATTTCAAGTATCATATAGCATCAATGCGGGCAGATCGGTAATATAGAAGAAATTTAGGTGTCCCCAACTGAGCAAGCCAAAGCCAGAGGCAACGGTGGCAAGGAACCAAAACTCCTTCAGGGTCAGAATGGAGAAAAAAACTTAGGAGAAACCAGGCTCAGTCGGGTGCCAGTTCTCCTCTGGCCGATGAACAAACAGTGTATGATTATAATTCTGGCAACATAGCAGGTCTTAATTCATATTAGGCAAATAGATATTTGTTAGATTATTCGAGAGATTGGAGTACGTCACGCCGAAGGCGGGTTTAATGAGGATGTAGGTGTCGATGCAGCATTTACGGGGAGTTTATTTGACACGCTCTCTGCAGACACTTCAGGGATCGTTGGTCATGTCAGGCGCTGGTCCACCATCTGATCTGGATGCGGCCTGGATCTGGCTGACTGCAGTAAACCTCGGTATAAACAGAGAGACTAACATTAGCGTAGATGCCATTCTTCTTATGATGTAACGAGTACATCAGGTGTTATGGGAAGTGTTCCCGGTTCCGGCTGACCTAGTTAATGCAGCCTGACAATCATTTACTGATTTGAGTAATAGAAATTGATAATGTTTTTGTGTGTAAGCCATAGTAAAGAGATGCGTTTTTAGTCTAGATTTAAACTGACAGAGTCTGTTCAGTGTCTGCTTCCCGAACAATGCTAGGAAGACTGTTCCAGAGTTTAGGCGCTAAATAGGAAAAGGATCGACCGCCTGCAGTTGATTTTGATATTCTAGGTATTATCAACTGGCCAGAGTTTTGAGACCGCAATGAGCGTGATGGAGTATAATGCGTTAAGAGTTCGCTCAAATACTGGGGAGCTAAACCATTTAGTGCTTTGTAAGTAATAAGCAAGATTTTAAAATTTATTCGATGTTTAATAGGGAGCCAATGAAGTGGTTCAAGACCATTTTAGGGTCACCGGTATATTGTATTCTATTATATGCTACACCATTTTAGGGTCATTGGTATATTCTATTCTGTTTCTACACCATTTTAGGGTCACCTGTATATTATATTCTATTTTACACCATTTTAGGTTCACTGTATATTCTATTCTATTCTACACCATTTTAGGGTCACTGGTCTATTACATTTCTATTCTATTCAAGACCATTTTAGGGTCACCGTTATATTGTATTCTATTCTATTCTACACCATTTTAGGGTCACTGGTCTATTACATTCTGTTCTATTCAGGACCATTTTAGGTTCACTGTATATTCTATTCTATTCTATTCTATTCTATTCTATTCTATTCTATTCTATTCTATTTATTCTATACTACACCATTTTAGGGTCGCTGGTCTATTACATTCTATTCTATTCAAGACCATTTTAGGGTCACTGGTATATTGTATTCTATTATATGCTACACCATTTTAGGGTCCTTGGTATATTCTATTCTGTTCTACACCATTTTAGGGTCACCTGTATATTATATTCTATTCTACACCATTTTAGGTTCACTGTATATTCTATTCTATTCTACACCATTTTAGGGTCACTGGTCTATTACATTCTATTCTATTCAAGACCATTTTAGACCATTTAGGGTCACCGTTATATTGTATTCTATTCTATTCTACACCATTTTAGGGTCACTGGTATATTCTATTCTATTCTACACCATTTTAGGGTCACTGGTCTATTACATATTTTTCTATTCAAGACCATTTTAGGGTCACCGTTATATTGTATTCTATTCTATTCTACACCATTTTAGGGTCACTGGTATATTAAATTATATTCTATTCTACACCATTTTAGGGTCACTGGTATATTAAATTCTATTCTATTATACAATTTTAGGGTCACTGGTATATTCTATTCTGTTCTACACCATTTTAGGGTCACTGGTATATTAAATTCTATTCTATTATACAATTTTAGGGTCACTGGTATATTAAATTCTATTCTATTATACAATTTAGGGTCAGGGTCTATTACATTCTGTTCTATTCAGGACCTGGTATATTCTATTCTATTCTATTCTATTCTATTCTACACCATTTTAGGGTCACTATTATATTAAATTCTATTCTATTATATGCTACAATTTTAGGGTCACTGGTATATTCTATTCTGTTTCTACACCATTTTAGGGTCACTGGTATATTAAATTCTATTCTATTATACATTCTACAATGTTAGGGTCACTGGTATATTCTATTCTGTTCTACACCATTTTAGGGTCACTGGTATATTAAATTCTATTCTATTATACACAATTTTAGGGTCACTGGTCTATTCTATTATATATACCTGTTGCTGGTATATTAAACCAAATTTCTTTGGATTTGTTCAAAAGGTGCTATATAAATAATTGATTGGTTGATTGACTGATTCAGATTACTTATAAAAAAAGTTTCACATTTTTTAACACGTTGAGATAAAACAAAGATGCTAAACAATAGTGACAATAAAGAAATAGTGTCTATTCTATTATATATACCTGTTGCTTTAACCAAATTTCTTTGGATTTGTTCAGTTTATGATTATTAATTATACCAATAAAAAAAATGCAAATAACATTCAACATTGTCCTCTGTTTTGCAAGTAGTGCCACGTCAATTTAACAAAGTATTAATTATACCAATAAAAAAAAATGAATGCATTCAACATTTTTTTCTTTAACATTAACACCACAGCACTACAGTAGAGCACTTCCCACATAATAACACACACGCTATTTCCCTTACAGTAAAAACCTGTGTGATGTGGATTCCCCTTGATGATGCTTGATGTGCCTCTTTCTTTGTCATTTCAAACACGTCATTTATCATCAGCATGTTTGTTCCTCTGCTCCAGTGTCTCTCATGGAAAGAAGTGCAAGAAGCAGAGAACAGATGAAATGAACAACAACAACAAAAAAAAGATTATTTTTTTTTTTTCCCCGGCAGCTCTTATTTTAATGAAATGCAAGTGTAATTCCCCAGTGAAAGAGGCAGTAATTGCCCGAACAGTGTTATAATGTGACAATCGCAGTAGAACAAAGTATGAAATTGCAGGGGATTTTAATCACGGGTAATTCTCGTAAGAAGCCTAACAAGTTTAGGTAATTAAAAAATAAATAAATAAAAAAAGGTCTAAAATAGGGTTTTGTTAGCATGTCAGGGATCATATTCCCGCTCTGATTTGAATCCTTTGGGTTTGATAGCTACATTTAACAGGCAATAAACTGGAGGAAATCCGAAATGAGTCATTTTAATCCTCGCTCTATTAGAGAAACAAGAAACGCTACATGCAAATAATTATGAATCATATGGAATGAAAGCCAAGGAATATTATTCTCAAGGATGGGGATGAAATTGCTTCTGTGAGGTTGTAAACCAAGACATCAGCGTTTTACAAAGAGGTCTTTTCAGTATTCATAAAGTCTCCAAAACTTTTCAGCAGGAATTTTCATAACTTGCTAAACGACCCTTTTCTGAATATTCCCACTAATGCACTTGCAGACTGTCCCGCAGTGAGGAAAACTTTGAAGCGGCCAATTAAATCTGTTGTTAAATGCCAATGGACCATTGGCATTTTGGTGCCTGCAACATATGCAACATAAAATATTCAACTGAAATGTTAAATAAAAATGAATTATAGAAGGCAAAGTCATTGGATTTTCCATGAGTTTCACTCTCTTCCAACCAAACGATAAAAATCCGTGGTTATATAGCATAAAAACAATCAGTTACGAGGCTCATTAAACGCAATCGTTAAACAAACTGGGTAAACTCAATTTCCACTCAGTCCAAACAAGCTGCAGCAAAGGTGCCGCATATGCCAAATGACAAGACAGCTAGCGATGCTAGTTATGGATACAAAGCCTGAGGCTAGTTTAACATTTTAAGACCTACTACAATAGTAAAATGCACCATGGTGGCGGAGGTTGTTACAGAGGCTTCGTTCTGAGTAGCTCAAGTGTACACACTGAACATAATATCTGGGAGGGGTTTGCAGGAGGTGAGCTGATATATATATATATATATATATATATATATATATATATATATATATATATATATATATATATATATATATAAAAAGAAATATTACAATACAGAATATAATAACTGCCACACCTCATTTATCACCTTTATTTATTTTATTTATTTATTTATTTATTTATTTATTTATTTATTTGTTTATTTCAACTATTTTAATATATAATAAATTAAAATATTTTAAATAAATAAGAAATATTACAATAAAAACTACAAAAGTAATATAATTTCCACACCTCATTTATTTATTTGTTTGTTTATTTAAAATATTTTATATATAATAGATTCTAATATTATAAATGTAATAAATAAATAACCTATTAGGTAACACTTTACAATAAGGACTCATTAGTTAATGTATTAACTAACATGAACTATCCATGAGCAATACATTTGTACAATATTTATTCATCTTTGTTAATGTTAGTTAATAAAAATACAGCCGTTCATCGTTAGTCCATGTTAGTTCACAGAGCATTAACTAATGTTAACAAATACAACTTTTGATTTTAATAATGTATTAGAATGTTGAAAAGAACATTAACTGAGATTAATAAATGCTGTAGAAGTATTGTTCATTCTTAGCTCATGTTAACTAAAGTAGTTAACTAATGAAACCTTATTGTAAAGTGTTACCAACTATGATTACCTCACCTTCTTTTATTTTAGTGTAATATTTTTAATTACATATATTTTCTCCTCACCTCATTTATTTCAAATGTTTTAATATTTCATAATATTATATATTTATCTAATCTATTTTATTTTTTTATAAAATATTTTACTTTTTAAAATAATATTTTATAATATTTTCACCCATTTATTAGTTATTTATTTTACATTTTATATACAATTTTATAAATTATAATGTTAAAAATGCATTCAATAAATTGAAAATATTACCTCCTCTCCTTTTTATAGTAAAATATTTTACTTTTTTTAAATACAAATATTTTCACCTCACCTCATTTGTTATGTATGTATTTATATATTTATTTTAATATATAATAAATTATAGTATAGTAAAATATATATTTAGATACAAATATTTTCAGCTCTTTTATTTATTTACTATAATATAAATATTATATTAACTATAATTAAAGCCACAATATGTAATTTTGCCGCTAGAGCCGCTTATTCAAAACAAAGGCGTAGCTTGATGATTCAATACATTTTAATTTTTAATTTTAATAAAACAAATTACATATTGTGCCTTTAAATGTTTTAGTTTACAAACAATAAGTATTATGATTGCATCACCTCCTTGTAATTAATTCATTGTAATTTACCTGACCTTATTTGTCTCATTTCTTTATTAAAATAAAGTCAGTGTTCACTTGATGTAGAATATTTGATGTAGTATTTTACGTGAATGCACATTATTGTATCACATAAATAAATAAATAAATAAATAAATAAATGAATGAATGAATGAATGAATGAATGAATGAATAAATAAATAAATAAATAAATAAACAAACCTATTTTAGAAATGTTACATGCTCTGCAAGCATCAATCAGATGGCAGCTGTTCTAAGTTTACCCTGAGTGAGGGGTCATCTTACCCCAGTTCATGGTTTGTGAATTTGGGCTATAACAAGATTACATGCTAAATATGTTGGAAATCTTCATGGCATGAGATGGCAATAGGATAAAAGGGCAAATCCTGAAAAAAAAAAAAAAATGTGTCTCGTAGTTTCGTGAGACTCGTTTTCAGTGTTGCATTGGATGTGCTTCTTTTCCCATCGCCAGAGATCAGGTGGCATCTTGTTTGTCATTCATGAATGTATTAAGTTTCTATTAGAGTTGAATCAAAACCATCACCATGTGTTTTCCCCAGATTGAGCCTAATATACGTCTGATTTAAACCATGCATAAAGGCTGAGCCATCAATATCAGATGACAGCACTGGACAGAAAGAATGAAAGAGAAGAAAAACGTGGTAATTGCTATGTAAACATGTCAAGCCAAATCTTTCCCAGCAGGGACCGAGCATTGCTCATAATAGATCCAAAGTCACCCTCATTTCCCCCTTTCATTCTGTCTTTTAGCCTGTTCTGGCTAGGTGACTATTTCAAGTTCTTGCCAGCGTTTTGGAGCAGGTGTCTGGAGGGAACTGTTCAGTTTTCTAATCGCAGACTCTCAGGTGAGTAGAGTACCTTGTGTACTAATGGTACTTTAGACTTTTTAAACATAAAGACTTATTTCTTTTATATTTTTTCCTTTCTTTTTGGAAGCTTATTTCCACCACACAATTCAGACATTTTTTCTCACAATTTTGAGTTTATATTAAAATATGTCAGAATTGATGTCAATTGTGACATAAAATGGCCATCCTGCATGATAAGAAAAGTCCTGTCTTTAATGTTTTCATGTTTGTTTTGTGTTTGAGCTCATGGCTTTGTCTTTCTTTGTGTTGGCCATGTGCTCCTCTTGTCCTGCCTCCTTGTCTCCCTTTACCATGCCCTCTCGTTTAGTGTTTGTCTAGTCCTCTTTAACTTGAGTGTGTTCTCCTGTTTCTCATGTGTCCCTTCCCTTTATATTGTACTCCTTTCCTTATGTTATCTGCTGGGTCGTTGCTTGTGTCATGGTGTGCAACTGTTTAATTGTTTTGTGAGCAGGCTTTTTTTGTTGTTGTGAAAAGTGGATTAGTTTTGCCTGTGTTCTCATGTTTGTTCCAGTTCTGTCTGCATGCTGAAATCCATTGGCTGTTATCTCTCTCTCTCTCTCTGCCCAGCAGTTCAGTCGGTGCAGGGTTTAAGGAAACCTGGAGTGTCTGGCCTCTTGTGTGTGGTCTTCCTGCCTAGTCCTTCACTGCTGTCATCTGACCTCACGCTGTCCCTTCAGCATGTATGGCTGCTCTCTCAATGTGACTCTTTCAGTGTTTTTTCCTTACCCATTGTTGGACTGTTAACTTCAACCTCTGCCATCTTGTATCCCTCTGTTTGGTTATTAAACTTGTGAAACTCATTCTGCGCTTGAGTCCTATCCTTCACAGATCTGTGACATAACGAACCAGCCAGAACAGGACTCAGCAGAATGAGCATCAGAATACTGCCCCCTGCTAACACTCAGGAGAGACAAGCCTGTTATCAAGGTTTGATTGCCCTTCGCCACAGGGCTTGGATGTGGATGGTTTTTGCCCAGTTTTTTTTGGATAATGGCTGTGGGGCTGGATTATAATGACTCTGCGGTCAGGGACATTTTCAACCGCTGCTTGGATGATCCCCTACCACAGTGGGAGATGGAGCTCTTAGGGAGCCTGGACTTTGAATTTTTCCAAGTATTTACACCACTGCAAGGCTCGGCACATCCTGACACCACCAGAGCCTCCCGGCAGTGATCACCTCACCTTTTCTCCTTTGAGTCAAGCTCTCGATCCTCTTCTGAATCCAACTGTGAAGCGATGGAAGGAAGAGGGCAGCCCAGGCTGCAGTGGCAGTGTCTGTCTCAACGGGGTCAGTTCCCATTGTCCCTAAGCCAGCTCCTACCATCCCAGAGTCCACTGAGTCAGCTCCAGTCACCTCTAAGTCAGTCCTAGTCACCCCAGAGTCAGCTAAGACCGTTCCAGCTGCCCCTGAGGCAACTGAGACTGCTGAAATCAGCCTTGAGCCAACTGAGACTGCTGCAGTTACCCAGGAGGCAGCCAATCATACTTTGTCTCGCCCCTCGAAGCGAAAAAAAAATATATAAGGCTCCCGCTTGCAGCCTATTCCCCATCTTTCTGAGGTCTTGTAAGGGTGGATCCTCTACAGCGGTTCTGACTGCAGGGTTGCTGAATGACTAAAGAAACGTTATCAGCAAGATGACAGAAAACTGTACATTTCTCGTCTTTACCACCCACTGCAGCTTATACCAACGACGGAAATAAGCGCAGTTACAATAGCTAAACATGTGGGAGAGCGTTGCTATAATGTGACTATATTGTATTGCAATAGGTAACACTTCAAAGTCAATACCAAATCAAAACTAGTTAGCACATCATTTGTAGTTGAAAGAATTTAATGACAAAATCTAGTTATGGTTACACTTAAAATAGTTACAAAATAAATGTATGAGATGATGAAAACTTATACCATTAATCGTACCCAGCATGAATTTTACCTGAGAGAGAGAGCGAGAGAGAGAGAGAGAGAGAGAAGGAGAGAGAGACAAAGAAGAGAAGAGAGCAAAGAAGAGAAGAGCCAAAGAGAAGGCCCCAAGAAGAGAGCGCCAGAGAAAAAAGAGACAGAGCAACAGTTACAATCTTCTTTTATCTATTCCTTGACCATGTGACTTAAACCCTAACGTGAGCCATTCAAACTGACCAATCAGACCAAACTTCCCCCACGGTGTTACATGTGTGACACACATTTGGCCTACAGGCCTTCAGCATTTCTTTGTCTTTAGGAATTCCAAATGGCCCTCCTGGAGAGAGATGGGGGTTGAAACCAGTAAAGCAAATGTCTTTGTTCATTTTACAAAATCAAATATCTTTGATTATTTTCAATTCTTTCAGTCCCCTCTTGGCACCATTGGCCACAATCATTGAGTACAAAGGTGGCACAGTCCACAAAGACATGCTTTCTGTTGTGTGTAGATGTCATCTTCAGACTTCTCGTCCACACTTGTTGCAAAAGCAGCTGGTCAGTCTTCAGTCTTTGTTCTCATCTCAGTCCTGCATGAGAAGGCTCCATCAAATGGTGTTGCACCAATCATTGATATGCAAAACGTCCATTGAATCCTTCACACCTTGAGAAAAGTCACTGAAGGTTAGAGCAAACGCTTGTCCCTCTTTCTGAGGACACAGGATGTGAACGTGTGCAGCAGGGATCCTGTGATTAGAAGAACATATAGCACAACAAAGAACAAAAGCATACATGGTATTTGTCATTGGTCAGAAGTTTGATGTGGTCAGATTAAAATAGTCTCTGGCAATAAGCCATTAAATCGATGTACTTAATAAAGTGGTCAAGGCTGAGAATAAAAGAAGATCTCACAAGCTCTTACATTGTTTCTGGAAAACATTAAAAATAAATTGCATTATAACAAAACAACAATCATTGTTGGCTTAAATCCCCCTTTTCATGAAGAGTAATATTCAGTGTAACCAAATACAGAAATTCAGTTCCATAGATGTCCAAAAACATTGTTGCAAGTCAAATGGACAAAATACAAAGACTCAGAAATCAAATAAGTTCAAAATCAAATGCATTGTTACAATACAATGATAAAATAAATGTTTGCACTTAGGGAAGAATGAGAAATGCATAAATTCACGTAAATTTTGATATTTAACTTGGTGAGACACATAATAACTAACTGATTTAGTAAATCTGAAGAAAAACAAAAACATTAACTGGGAGAAATTCACAGTTATAATACAGTCTAGATGTAAAGACTTAAATAAAATAGAATACATTTTAGTGAGACAGATGTAGATTTGACTTTGTCTGTGAAGATCAAATCTATGTGGCTGCATTTAGCTGTGGCTATGTGTAAATCATGCCCCAAACACGGCAAGGAGGTTTTACAATTGTGATGCAAATTTGGTCCTGTTGTAACAGGAAGCCAGCATGAGAATGTGAGTAAGGTGTGGTTGGCTCAAACCAGTGTTTTTGTTAGGGAGCATGATAAAGTGCAAAGGTCAAAGGTACTGAATCCTGCTGTGATGAAAGCATTTTCATGGTTAATGCAATTGTAAATTACCCTGTAGCCACATGGCAATTCTATGCTCCTGTACATGGTTTTACTGCAGCTATATGGAAAATAGCAGAGTTTTCCACTCAGGAGACAAACAAATTCAACATAGAAACACATGAAACTGGAAATGGCTAAACAATTCCAGTATTAAAGTTATTCCAATTTTCACAAGATACATGGCCTAGAATGCAAAGCATCAACAACCTTTATCCTAAGTGTTTCATACAACACTTACAGTAAAGCAATCATGTGTTTTAAAGAATAAACTTAACTAGTCTGTGTATATATTAACACAAACAACTATAATGTGTGTTCAATGCGCACAATGTGTTTAGTACAATTACAAATTTGAAAATACAAACAGGATCATTGCAATTTAGATGTTTAACTATTAAACTCACTGCTATGAGGCTGCTAGTCCACTAGCCAATAAGGTTAACAGCTGAAGGCCTTGCATGAACACTGCGGTTAACTCACTAAGAGTTTTACCTGCAAATGAGCGCTGATCTTTACCCTTAGAAAGTGATTTCCTAGTTTTCTGAAAATAAGGTGGAGGTCGACCTTTACCCAGTGACCAGCATCTCTCCTCTGAGTGGCCTATTTTCCTACAAGAACTGCAAAACCTGTTCTCTTTGCCATAGGATTGAATGCTATGTTCTCCTGGAGTTTGAGGATTTTCATGACTCTCTAATGCTTGTACACCATGCGCGTACTGGTACATGACTCTGCGCTATTACGGTACTGCATCACCTTAAGAACTGAAATGGGCACACTTTCTTGAGTTGCACATGCATTTTCTGAACTAAACGTTTCAGATTCATTAGAGCAAGTCAGCTCATCTAAGAAGTGAACATGCTTTTAGTCCCATCGCTGTTAAGCGTTTTGGGAGACATGAACTTTTAGCATTTAGCATAGCCTTGAGATCTGCAATGGTCTCCTTGTGATTTTTACACTTTTCAGTCAGGGCTAACTGCTCAGCTAGTGATTTATCTAGCTGTGCTTGAAGATCTTGAATCTTTGCCTCAGACTTTTCTGCTTCTGCATTTTTAGAATGCACTTCTTTACATTTCTCATCTAGACTTGATACTAGAAATGGTATCACATTATGTAGCCTTTTAAAACTTATGAAGTTTAAAGCCTCAATTATTTTACCATGTTTTGATTTCTTTTGGTGTTTGCCAATTATGTCCCACCATCGAATCATTTCATCATCTGAACTTTTAATTCCAATATACTCTGTCTTGAGTTTGGACAAGGTAGGCTCAACTTTTTCACTCCATAAAGCAAACAATAAGTCACTGTTATCAGAAATTTTCCTTCCATCCCCGAGGAGATAATCTGAATATTCTCGGATTGTACAGTAATGGGACTATTGAAGCTATTTAAAACCTTCTAATTTCTGTTTCATGCAATTCATAAACAATGAAAACAGACTTACCAATTCCTTGGTCAAAAGGTCAGCTTTAATCCATTCACAAGATCAACTGTGAAAAAATGTCCTCATTCTGATGAATTTCAGAAGATTCACTGCAAAGGGATTCCGGGTTTCGGCACCATCTGTAAGGGTGGATCCTCTACAGTGTTCTGACTGCAGGGTTGCCGAATGACTAAAGAAAGCGTTATCAGCAAGATGACAGAAAACTGTACATTTCTCGTCTTTACCACCCACTGCAGCTTATACCAACGACGGAAATAAGCGCAGTTACAATAGCTAAACATGTGGGAGAGCGTTGCTATAATGTGACTATATTGTATTGCAATAGGTAACACTTCAAAGTCAATACCAAATCAAAACTAGTTAGCACATCATTTGTAGTTGAAAGAATTTAATGACAAAATCTAGTTATGGTTACACTTAAAATAGTTACAAAATAAATGTATGAGATGATGAAAACTTATACCATTAATCGTACCCAGCATGAATTTTACCTGAGAGAGAGAGCGAGAGAGAGAGAGAGAGAGAGAGAAGGGAGAGAGAGACAAAGAAGAGAAGAGAGCAAAGAAGAGAAGAGCCAAAGAGAAGGCCCCAAGAAGAGAGCGCCAGAGAAAAAAGAGACAGAGCAACAGTTACAATCTTCTTTTATCTATTCCTTGACCATGTGACTTAAACCCTAACGTGAGCCATTCAAACTGACCAATCAGACCAAACTTCCCCCACGGTGTTACAGGTGTGACACACATTTGGCCTACAGGCCTTCAGCATTTCTTTGTCTTTAGGAATTCCAAATGGCCCTCCTGGAGAGAGATGGGGGTTGAAACCAGTAAAGCAAATGTCTTTGTTCATTTTACAAAATCAAATATCTTTGATTATTTTCAATTCTTTCAGTCTCAAGCCCAGTGTCCCTAGAGGTGTCTAGTTCAGTGATCCTAACCTCTAAGCTGCCCATTCTGCCTGACATAGCCATAGGGACTGTCCCCGAGCCCACTGCGGAGAGTGCAGTTCTCGAGGCTGCTGCAGATCAAGATGCCAATTTTGAGTCCGCTCTAACTCCAGAGAGAGCAGTGCCAGTGTTGGCTCCAGCCTCAGACACTCAAGTGTCTGTTCCTATCCCTGACCACAGCCCAATGTCTGTTCCAACCCCTGACCATAGTTTAGTGATGACTTCAGCCCCTGTGCACAGTACAGACATGGCCCCAAACACTGAGTTCAATCCCAGAGTTCAGTCTCAAGTCCATTCCAGCCATATAATTCAGTAAGGAGTAAGGAGTTCTGTCTTGAGCCCGTTTTAGTCCCATAGGCTACATTGCAGACCACTCTAACCCCTGAATCTGCTACAGTGACCAAGTCCTGTTGGAAGTCTAGACCAGTCAAGCGGTCCCTTGTGTCTAATACTTCTAATCCATTTTCCGTCCCTCTTTGTTTTCTTGTCAATTTGGTAGTACAAGTTGTGTTCCCCGCCTTCCCTCCCATTTGGGCAATGTGGACGCCAGGAGGCATCCATTAGAGAGGGGGTACTGAGGGGGTACTCTGTCTGTCCTGTCTTTAATGTTTTCATGTTTGTTTTATGTTTGAGCTCATGGCTTTGTCTTTCTTTGTGTTGGCCATGTCCTGCCTCCTTGTTTCCCTTTACCAAGCCCTCTTGTTTAGTGTTAACTTAGTAGTACTTAGTATAGTATGAAACATTTGAAATAAATAAATTAATGAGGTGAGGTGAAAATATCTGTACTCTTTAACTTGAGTGTGTTCTCCTGTTTCTCATGTGTTCCTTACCTTTATATTGTGCTCCTTTCCTCATGTTCTCTGCTGGTTTGTTGCTTGTGTCATGGTGTGCAACTGTTTAATTGTTTTGTGAACAGGCTTTAGTACATTTGTTTTGCCTGTATTCTCATGTCTGTTCCAGGTCTGTCCGCAAACTGAAATCCATAGGCTTTATTCTCTCTCTGTCTCTGTGTGGGGTTGTGGTTCTTTTTTTTTTCTCTTCTTTTTCTCTTCTTTCCTTACCCATTGTTGGACTGTTATTTTCAACCCCTACCATCTTGTATCCATCTGTTTGGTTATTAAACTTGTGAAACCCATTCTGCGCTTGAGTCCTATCCTTCGCAGATCTGTGACAGAATTCCAAGAAAAAAATGGGAATTGCAAGATGTAAACAGAATTGTGAGATGTAAACTCAGAATTGTCAGTAAAAGACTGAATTGAAAGGGAAAAATGTGTAAAAATTGGATTGAGAGATTGGAGAAAGGTGTGAAAATTGGAGAAAAGGTGTGAAAAGTGGATTGGAGAAAGGTGTGAAAATTGAAAAAAAAATTACATTTTGAGGTCTAAAAATTGGATTCTGAGAAGGTAAAAACTGAGATGTAAACTTAGAATTTCAAGAAAAGTTAGGTAGGAAAAAGGTCAAATTTGAGGTGTAAACTCTGCATTCCAAGAAAATTCTGAATTGTGAGAAAATCCAGAGAATAAGTAAAAACTCTGGGACGTAAACTTAAAAACCTTTTTATGTTTTATTCTGTGGCGGAAACAAGCTTCCATATAAAAGGGATGGATTGAGTTGTTTGGGGTTGTCACTTCTCTTCACAGATGCGTTCTCTCTCCTGCGGCTGTTTCGCCACAGTCTTCTCACATCTTAACCACTTCCTTTGTTTTTTTTTTATCTTTCCTACAGCGTTTCTCAGAGGCGTAGCTTGACGTTGTGGAAGAGAGTTGCTTGTGCCGTCATTATCGACCTACGTCTGTCTGTCTGGCTCATCTCAGCTGGGAAGCTGCAGGCAAGAGAAGGCAGCCCGCAACTGCCTCAAAGTCCTCTGGGAGATGACATTACTGTCGTGAGGAGGAAAAACAACCCCCTTTCTATCTCTTTACCTCTCCCTGTCCTCTCACTCTCGTCTACAGGTTCTATAATTAGATTGCTCCTGGTCATGAAGAATGAATCCATAGTTTTAGAATTGCAGGTTCTTAAATGTACAGTTCAGCCAAATATGACAATTCTCTCATTATTTTCCCTCAACCTGTTTGACTTCAAACAGTTCAAACAATCAAACAATTAATTGATAAGATCCAATTCAAACAAATGTACACTATTGGTCAAAGTTTTGGAATAATTAAGAAGAAAAATAAGTGTCTTTTTATGATCAAATTAGTGCTGTTAACGCGTTAACACATGCAATTAATTAAAATTCCTTAACGCATTAAAATAATTTAACGCAATTAACGCAAATAAATTATAGAAGTACGTGAAGCTGCATTATTAACGTAATTTTCATCACGCAGTTAGATGATCTTAAAAGTCGGGAGTTTATCACAATCACACTGAGCATCTACAGCACCTGTAACCCTGTGAAGAAGGAAATGTACATTCTAACTCTTTAACCCAATTCTGCTTCTGTTTGTGATCAGGCCATTTTAAGCCGTTAAACTCTGGGAAAGTTTTCAGTGATCCAGTAATTGAATTCATTCAAACATTCCAAAACAGCGCTAATGTAAAGAAGCTGATCACATCAGACATATCAGAGAGAACAGAGACTTTAGTGAATTATTAATTCCATTGTGTGCTTTGTCATATTCTGCGATTGTTTATGAAGAGCGCAGTTTTGGTGACGTACAGTAAGCGCATGAGAGGCTGGTATAGAGATGCACGAAGAACAAGCCGTGTATGTATTTCCACACACACTTGGGAAGGATAATGTTTGATTTGTCATACACATGTTGTTGTGATTAGTAATCACAGGTTTATGAAGTCAAAGCGGTTGATTTAGGAGTTGTTGGCGTCTCTGTGTGCTCCTGTTTGGTACCGCAGCTTCTAAAATGAAAACAATCTTGTAGTTGCTGTGTAAACATACTATACTATACCATACTATACTGTATAATTCTGTAATGTTTTTTTTTTTTTTTTTTTTTTTCATGGGTGCTTATATACACTCACCTAAAGGATTATTAGGAACACCTGTTCAATTTCTCATTAATGCAATTATCTAATGAACCAATCACATGGCAGTTGCTTCAATGCATTTAGGGGTGTGGTCCTGGTCAAGACAATCTCCTGAACTCCAAACTAAATGTCAGAATGGGAAAGAAAGGTGATTTAAGCAATTTTGAGCGTGGCATGGTTGTTAGTGCCAGACGGGCCAGTCTGAGTATTTCACAATCTGCTCAGTTACTGGGATTTTCACGCACAAAGGGTTTCTAGGGTTTACAAAGAATGGTGTGAAAAGGGAAAAACATCCAGTATGCGGCAGTCCTGTGGGGGAAAATGCCTTGTTGATGCTAGAGGTCAGAGGAAAATGGGCTGACTGATTCAAGCTGATAGAAGAGCAACTTTGACTGAAATAACCACTCGTTACAACCGAGGTATGCAGCAAAGCATTTGTGAAGCCACAACACGCACAACCTTGAGGCGGATGGGCTACAACAGCAGAAGACCCCACCGGGTACCACTCATCTCCACTACAAATAGGAAAAAATTACTTTTTTTCGGTAAATGTAGGCTTGTCAGTGATACGTAACGTTATCTATGCAGTGTTAGGTACAACTGTCAGGGCTGAAGCACTGACATTAAGTCGCCACAGGAATGTTTCTAGCAGTATTTGAAGGACACCTAAGAATTTGTTGTTATGTATATTTATGTCCAGTGCCATAACGCGTTGTTCATTATAAACGTGGGATTATGAATTATATTGAGAACGTCATACATAGAAAGCATGCCGTAATGTAATTTACCCTTCATTCATCAGCCGCATTCATCGTGAAGCGTGCAAGCGATTTGCAAAGATTAATATAAAGGTTAATAAAACGTTACACTCACTTCTTCTGGAGGTGCAGCAGGAACACGAATAGTTGGTACCGACAATTTTTTCAGGAGCAGCTTCTTAGCAAAACCTGCTTTATACTGACCCTCGTTTATAAAGCAGTCTGGTGAGAAATGATTCGCGCAAACATGAAAGCATTGACGTTGATCAGGGGAATATTCCCTTCGAAAACAAAACTCAACCACTGCGTCTTCAGCAGTTCGGATTTAGGAACATCAAAATGTCTGCTGTGTTCGTTATTACACCCAAGAACAGAACACCACAATCGCTTAGACGCCGTTCTGCTCCAGCGTATCAACAATGGAGGACTATGATGACAGCTCGCTCAGGGTGGGTCTGTGTTGAAACGCTGCTGTCAGTTAACAATCGTGGGAGGGGCGTCCGACCGTGTGACGTCACACGGTCAGACGGCTCAAAAAAAAAAAAAAAAAAACACTGGATGGATTTTTATCATTATAGGATGGTTGTGTACAGGAACTGCCAACACACATTTCCGTACAATCAACTTGTAAAAGTGTATGTACTATTATATGACCCCTTTAAGTTTAAACTATTTTTTTTTTTTTACAGTGTAGAAGAGCTAAGACAGATGTTAAGGTTTTCAGTGAATAATGACTTAAATTTGCGTCTGATTGCATCATGAAAAGCTGTCTTATGACTGGAATATAGCGAAAGAGTCATTTGAGACACTTTTTTTGTCCTTTTCAAAGCTTGCGTGTATAAGAGTGACCAGCACATACTTCAAAGTCTCTCCTTGTGTGTTCCACAGAAGAACGGAAGTCCAGATAGGTTGTTTTTCTGGGTGAAATAGTCCTTTAACACATCTATGGATTTGTATGGAGGAAGACACTGTGGCATTTGCAAAGCAGTGGGAGGTTGTTTATATAATCTGTGATGGTTGTCTCATTGCTTAAAATAATGGAGGAAATACATCAGCTGTTCTAAAAATAGTGTTGTCGCAATATGGCACGCTAAAGAAACGCAGCTTGATGTTGACTGTGGAAAATTGTCTCAAGAAAGAGACCAAGCTACTTTTAAACTCTCACAATGGAGCGTCAAACTGCCCTTTGACTGGCGGTTTTATTTGCATGTCAGAATGCATTTTCGGTGAAGGCCGTCCTTGGGGTTAGGCTAAGGTCTGGGCTGGACTTAGAAGCGGTGGAATCATTTCACTTTAAAACTCCCTTGCCAGACCCCTCCAGCTCTTAATTAAAATTGAACGGCTTAAGACAGTTTTATTAATTCTCTGTGACATGTCCTCTCAGATATGCTCCTGAAGGACTTTACGTGTCGCTGTTTGCGGATGTCCTCAGCTCAACAGTTTTGTCCCTGCAGAGTGATATATTTAAAGCTCAGGCTATTTCTCCCTTTAGCTATTGTGCTCTGAGCTTCATCCTCCATCACCTTTATTTTTAAAGAGGAATGCAGTGGGAGGGTGTAATACAATGGGCTGCAATGGTTTATGAGGATTTTCGTGGCTTTCAGCATTGTAAATTTGACACCCCACCTCCACCCCCAAGTGTCCAAAGCCCTGTCTCCAGCTGCCACGTTTGAAGGCTGCCAACTGCATCAACCTAAATATCGATCTCCTTTTCTCTTTCTCCATCTTTCTTTAACACCAGACATTCATAAGTCATGCGCTCTTTTATGGCTTAAAGGAGCAAGAGCTGGCCGACCTCCCAGGAGTGGCCGGTCTGTCCTCGGTCCAGGCCGTGCCTGAAGAGCCTGAAGAACAACAGGGGTTCTGTTTCACTTCTCTAATGTTCCCTAACTGGCAAAAATATGGATGGCAATAAAGTTTAAGTGGCAGCGCAGTGTACGATTGATACTTTCAATGCTTCCTTGGCCTCCAGCTGAATGCTTGTGTTCTGGTGCCTGCATTGCTTAAGTAGGCTCTCAAGATAAATCAAAGCCTATGTAGCTCCCACTGTCACAGGGGTGTATATTTCTCAAAGACGCCCAGACTTGTTTTGGTGGGCGACCCCTTTCACAGTGAGCTGGCAGTGATACACTGCCAAACGTGGATGTGGATGAACACTTCCTTAGTTTGGTTGCTTAGCATGTTTGCTTTCAACTTTGTGGTCCATATATCAATTAAAGGTGTTTTTGAATTAATCATGCAAATGTTCACTTAAGTTGCATGTATCCCAGACAGCAAAAATATTGTCGGCCCAGATCCGGGCCACATCTGGTACATGTGGATTCCACGGATACCAGATGTGGGCCAGATCTGGGCCGACAATATTTTTGCTGGTCAGAAATTGGTCAGACGATACAATTTTCATGAATTTTTCACATTGTCGCAGTGTCAAGAGCATGCCAAACCAACAGGTGGCAATATAACCCTAACCGTAAAGCCATGTTGGCCAATCAGAAGCCTGGAAAAAATGTTATTGCTGGTTCCAGTTCTGAAGCAACAAGCCAAAATCTCCGGTTTCACTGTCCACACGACACCACTGCAACCGGAGTTTCTAAAAAAGTTTTCAAAAAAGTTTGATTTCAGTGTCCGGACACTGCGTTTGCGTGTGGATGAACAGCCAAACCGCAAAGAAAAAGCTGCGGTTTTGAAAATACCCGTGTTCATGTGGACAGGGCCTAAGAGTAAGAAAGAATATGACTGGTCCCCCCTGAATATCTTTGGGATGAATTGTGAGCCAAACTGCAAATCAGTCCTCACTATTTCAGTTCCTCGCTATTTGTGTTAGTTGTTTAGCCCAGGCATTGTGCATGAAGTCAAAAGGGAGCTCCACTTTATACCCTTCAGTCAGAGCGCTTATGATAACGTATGTCACATGGAGACGCAGCTACAAGAGCATCTGCTTTTCTGGCATGAGCATGTGAATGTGTATATATGTGCGTGTCCTGTCAGAGACAGTCTGTTGGACGAGTCGGAGCTGACCTCTCCGAGGTCCCCAGCATCGTGTTCGCTGTCATTTCCTGCTCACTCAGACGAGATCCTGAGGAGATTCGGCAGTCGGCGCAAAACAGCCGCCCAGTGGTGTTTGCCTACCCACAAAGCCCAGCGCTACAGTGGGTCGCAGTGACATTTAGATTGGGAATTCATAAAAACAACCCTATGTTTTGCTGTGTCGTGCTCTTTTATCCAATAATCCAGCAGGTAGAGAAAGAGAGAGTGAAAGAAAGAGAAAAGAAAATGGATGCTCACAAGGGAAATTAAGTTGTCTTATTCGGCTCCTTTTAGATGTTATTTTACACTAATCTTGGATCAATGTTCCTGTCACAACTACACATCGTAACCTTTGTAAGAGAAAGAGAAAAACTGGTCACAGATCTGCATGGCCTGCTGGGTCACCTATTTAGGAACATTTGTACTTTAAAACATTAAAATATGTTGTTATTCTTAAAGTGTCCATATATTTTAAAGGTTCCTAATTTTGTTTTGGAGTCTCCTACAATAGGTTTACATGATTCCAAGGTCAAAAACACTTTAATTTTCTCATAATATACTACAGTTTGAAAGAGGATTCAGTCTTTCTAAACTCTCTAAACTCCTTTTCAAGAGCCTAGATCTGTTCTGATTGGTCAGATGGCCCAGTCTGTTGTGATTGGTCTACTCTGCTCTGATTGGTCAGATGGCCCAGTCTGTTGTGATTGGTCTACTCTGCTCTGATTGGTCAGATGGCCCAGTCTGTTGTGATTGGTCTACTCTGCTCTGATTGGTCAGATGGCCCAGTCTGTTGTGATTGGTCTACTCTGCTCTGATTGGTCAGATGGCACAGCCTGTTGTGATTTGGCCTACCTCTTACAGCATGTGTCAGAAACCAAATGTCCATTACCATATCTGAATTTCAGCTCTTCCTCAGTATACGAACAGTAACAATGGTGTCTGTGTTACCATATAACCTGTGTTACCGTACCCAAGTCCTCATCCTTTGGAAATGGATTTGCTTTCGCAGCGCAGAAAACAATGTCTTCTTGACATGTCAACAACACTTGACATGTTTATTAGAGATTAACTTGAAAAGTTTACTATCAAAGCATGCTCTTTAAAAAAGACTGTTGAGTAAAAAAAATGATTTTTATGATTAAAAATAATCTGACAGAAGAGCTCAGAAGCAAGCTTTTGAAACTATATACATACTATTGACCAGCGCACAAACACGTCCGATTAACACTAATGAACACTTTCCCTCACCAAAATAAGATAAGAAAATCTGAGACAAAGCAGCACAATTTGGAATAATTGGTCTGAGCTTGAGGTGTTGAGGGATAATTGGAGACGAATGAGGAGAGTTCTGCGTATAATTACTTGTCAGTTCTTGTTATTTCAGACCATTTCTTGACAGTGTAGGTTAAAAAAAGCCTACAAGGAGAGCAACAACAACACAATCCAATGAGGACAGAGATGTTGCTTTACTCCAGAGCCACAAGCACAAGAAGTATTAGGATGTATTACGATGAACATAGTGATGGGCATGTAATCACAAACGTAATGTCTAAATCAGGTCTAAACATTAAATTAAAGAGATTATATTACGGGGAAAAAAATGGGGCCCATCAACTGTTTGGTTATCAACATCTTCAAAATATCATATTTTGTGTTCAGCAGAAGAAAGAAATTCATACAGGTTTGAAACAATTTTAGAGTGAGTAAATTAAGTAAATTAAAATTAATTTTTGGGTGAACTGTCCCTTTAAGGCTGTGCTTATTTGAACTACATCCACAATGCAAGTGCCTTATTGCTTTTAAAGAATGTTTCCACATGCTATGTCAATGCTAGTTTATATATATATATATATATATATATATATATATATATATATATATATATATATATATATATATATATATATACAATCAAGGCCAAAACTATTCTTAAATTAAGACATTTTGACAATTTTACTCATTCCTTTTTCATAAAAAAATCAACATTATGAGCAAAAAGCTGAGAAAATCACGTTTTTGTCAAAGACTACACCTGGATTGGATTCAGAATGATAATCAAACACAGATGGAGTAGATTGAGTCCATCAACACCTCCCAAAGCTTCACAGTCCTATAGCTTGTCCTCGGTCGACATTTCATTCAGTAACATTAGGCAGTTTTGATTTATATGCTGCTTAATGTTGATGTTTGTTTTATTTTACATATGCTATTGTTTGTTTCTGCTATTTCTTCACATGTGTTTTGATCAGGAGATTCTGTACTCTTTCAGAAGATGTGTAATAGCGCCCCCTACCATATAACAGTGAAAACATGGAAAGCTGGAAATTTCCTTCAATGGCTGGGAAAGAGTAGTTAATTTCATTGAGAAGGAAAAAAAACACCCATTCCTGTTCAAAACAAGGTGTCTGTGATCTATCTATCTATCTATCTATCTATCTATCTATCTATCTATCTATCTATCTATCTATCTATCTATCTATCTATCTATCTATCTATCTATCTATCTATCTATCTATCTATCTATCTATCTATCTATCTATCTATCTATCATCCTCATTGTCTATCTATCAACTAAAAACCAACAAGACTGTTGCACTTTCATTATGCTATTCTTTGTTACTCTTGAGAAATTTGGAGTGACCCATCTTGGCTTCCAAGCATAACATTGGTATTGCTGCCCAATTAAACATGGCAGATATTGCTGTGAAATGGACCAGTTGTCACATATACGTTCAGGTATTCAAGTACAGGGCAATTCTCTCTGGCCCATTTACAACATAGCGGCTTTATTTTTTATTTATTTTCCTGAGGAGTTGCTCTTAATTATGTCTCTTATTAGTTTGTAATGGTTCACTTGTTAGGGCACAGATTGTATTAGGAGAAAATACATGCGTGTTGACTCATTAATATACTGTCTGATACAACAAAATGCATGTTTGTATGTAATACCACAAACCATTTTTTAATTAAGGACATCGTATTCATCGCATCTTATCAGATCTGCCTTTTTAAATCAGCAACTTTTTAACTAAATTAACATGTTTCAGGTGCGATGACTATCAGGAAACGGCGTTATCGTGAGTGTCAAAGCTTTTGCTGACAGAGCAGGAAGACTATCGCAGGCAGTAGTGCCACTTCTGGGCTAATTATTGGGCATCACAGACGTGCGGGCTGTTGTCTCTTGCCGTAAATCTAAACAAATCGCTCTTTTGCACATGACAGCCACTTCCAATTACTACACAAAGGACGAAACCAGCTATGAAATGAGCTTAAGTGATTATGGCACAGTGATCTAATGCAGCTGCTTTTAATGTTTCCTGGTGTTTTTTTGTGTTGGTTTGAATCGAAATACGTGAAGGAAGAGGGCTAATTGGTGGTGAGAGAGACGGAGGGTTTCTATACTGACAGTGGTGTAGTTTTCAGCACTATATATTTTTCTGCATGACCAAGAGTTCAAAGCATATTTTCATATTACACTGAGGGAGGAAATGCAGGGTTATAAGTGGGAAAATCCTTTGCTGATATCAGCAAGCCTTCGTCAAGTGGCACAATTTTCTTAGGCAGGTTTTAATGAAATCTTCTTTCAAAAGGAGAACCGGATTGAAAATATTCAGTGGAAAAAGTGTGTATTATTTCTAACTGAAATCCAAATTAATGACATTCTTAGAGCCGTATGCTACCTTATTGAAACTGAAAATTGGCTGTACTGTATTATAACAGTTCTGTTTAGCTAGTTTAATTTTCATGGACTTTTAGTTTGTTTATCTTCAGTTTCCTGTTTCCTTTGTTCTAGTTTCCCGCCACTATCTGTTGTTATGGTGATTCATTTAACGAGCACAGGGATTGTTAATAGACGTTTTCTATTTTAACTAAAATCTTTTTATGTGTTTTTGTCGTTCATTTACACGACTACAGCGTTTTGGTGACCTGAAAGTGCAAGTTTTTGAAAACGATAGCGTCATTGTCTCCATGTAAACTACAAAAACCTGAATTTGTGAAATGTTGACGTCATGTGGAAGCTTATTACGTGTTCAGTCTATAGGCACATAGTTTCTTTAAAAGTAACATTGCCATCTACTGGCCTGGCATGAATAATACAGCATTTTTAGTCGTTTTCGCAGATCCGTGTGAACAGGGATCGTTTTGACAATGTTGTTGTCTGTACACAAAAATTGCTAAGGAAAATCTTTTCCGTTTTAAAACATTGTTGTCATGTAAACGTACCCTAAAGGTCCTTTCACACTGGACGCGCAAATAATTGGCACAATGGCTTTATTTTTTGATCAGCTGTTTGTGTAATGAGTCCTTCCACACCGAACGCGAATGTGCTGCAGCGAAAAAAACTTTTATTTTTTTGCTTCGATTACGATTTTTTTTTTTTTTACTCTTGCGGACTTGTGATGACAGAAAAGGCTTCAACCAATCACATACAAGGAAACAAAGATGACAAAATGTCCAGTTGATGTCACTAGTTATTCACTCAACATTAACCTTTGCCAGGTATCACATTTCTCATGAGATTACAGCTGTAGTTGTAGTTACAGCTGTATAGCTGCAGTTGTGTTTGCCCACTGTAGGCTACAGACAACGATAACATAACCTTTTGAGTTAAAACTCATTGATTTTTTTAAAAACCTTGTGTTCGTGACTATGGAAAGTGAATGTGTTTCCGTCAGTACGACTGTGGCACTTAAATGTTTGTATTGTGACTCAACTGGAAACATAGCTGCTCCAGATCGATTGGTTCCCTGAAGTTTGTGGTTTGTCTCGTCAGATGCGGTGCTAACGTTACTGTCTCTGGAAGAGCTCCTCAAATTGTCCCACTGACATTTGAAATTAAGTGCGGACCTGGCCATGATAAAGTTTTAGCTCATGTACAAGATTAGCATACTCCCCTTCAGACTCTCTCTTCTTTTAAGACTGGGTACACCCAAAACCTTCTTTTCTATTCAGAAGCTCATCTTCACTGGATGATGAAGTGTCCATGTTTTCTCAGCTGTCGCCGTAAATGTTTTGGAATGTTTGGAACGTGAGCTCTGAAACGTCACAGTTGTTGCAAATTCGTGTCTTGGCCAATGTGAATGGTTTTGACGCGAACTATTCGCATGCGAAATATTCGCTTTTCCGATTTCCTTTTGGATCTACCGGTGTTTTCTTTATTTTAATAAAGACTGTTACTACTTGAACCTTCTTCATCATCCTTGGAAAGAAAATGTGACAAGTATTTACTTTGTTAAATTTTTTTCTGGTGTGTGTTGTTTGTAATAAAATAAAATTGTCTTTGTAAACTTATACAATGCAAAACAATATAATATGAAAGTGTGTATTATGAATGTAATCCAGACATACTACATTTGTCATGTTGTCACTGACATGTGACCAGTGGCGTCATTTGCGTTGTTTCACTGCCATTCACAATCCTCTCCAGTGACCTCATGGGATAGTAAAGTGTCTATAATGCCAAATTCACACTACAGGATTGAAAGCCTGATTTGCAAGTCAACAAGCTTGCCGACAGGTCGGGCTGTGACCAGGGGCAAATCAGTGGGTGATTAGCACTCGCCAGTCTTTGTGTGTGAACTACTCAATGATGCATCAAAGAGGCTCGCTGATGCCTCACCGATGTCAGACAAATATCTAGACACTAGACTAGACATTCTGTGGTGTCAATGAGTCACAACGAGCTAAAGCCAATGAGAGAGCAAGACTTGTACACACTGCCAAACCACAACACGAGCAGGCAGCTACTTTTTTATTATAAACATGTTTTACTCTCACTGTAGCACAGACAATCCCTGCTGCCCATGTGTACTGATCCATTCTTTTACCTGTATTCCTTTTTATGGCTTTTCAGAACAGATCATCGCGCTAACAGCTTGCAGTGCTAATTTCTTCCCAATGTCCATTTTAAAATAAACTACTTCTTCCACTTCTCGTTTGTGTTTTCATGACAAAACGTGGTTGGGGACTGCATAAAGTCATTGGGTGACAGTTGTTGTCCGCTCGTGTAGTGTGTAACTCCCTGTCGCGGATCATTTATGTACTGTCACGTAGTGTGAACACCACAACGACTTCAAGACTCCAGATTACAGACAGCAAGTTATGTAGTCTGAACAGCACAGCGATCTGCTGGCATTTAAAGTCGTGTAGTGAACTAGGCATATTGTGCACTTCAGCATCTCGCCAGAAGTATTAGGTCATTCAGGTACTTTTCATTTACTATACATTAAATGGCCACTTTATTAGGCACACATTCCTAGTATCGAGTTGGATCCCACTTTGCATTCAGAACTGCCTTAATTCTTTGTAGCACAGATTCATCAAGGGGCTGGAAACATTCCTCAGAGATTTTGGTCCATATTGACATGATAGCATCACGCAGTTGCTGCAGATTTTTCACGTCACACTTTATATAGCGTTTTTTACAATGCTGAATGTTTCAAAGCAGCTTTACAGTGTTAACAGGAAAATAATGCAACAGAATTTAATTTGGCTGTACAGCCGCTCTGGAGAAAACAGTGATGTCATCTAGCTCATTTCACTTATCATATAGTGTCAATGTGGCAGATCAGTAATATAGTTGAACATTTAGTGTCCCCAACTAAGCAAGCCAAAAGCCAAAGGTGACAGAGACGAAAACTCCATCAGGTGACAGAATGGAGAAAAAAACCTTGGGAGAAACCAGGCTCAGTCGAGGTGCTAGTTCTCCTCTGGCCAACGAACAAACAGTGTATGATTATGATTCTGGCAACATTACAGGTCAGAAGTCAGATTAGATCGGAACATTCAGAATATTTGTCCAGTTCCATCTGGTTGAAGATCGGAGTCATCATGCCGGAGATGGGTTTGTTGAGGATGTCGTGTCGATGAGGCCTTCACAGGGGAAAGTCTAGTTGACACAATCTCTGCTGACACTGTGTCCACCATCTGATCTGGATACGGCCCGGGTCTGGCTGACTGCAGTAAACCTCAGGATAAACAGAGAGACTAACATTAGTGTAAATGCCATTCTTCCTATGATGTAACGAGTACATCAGGTGTTATGGGAAGTGTTCCCAGTTCAGGCAGACCTAATTAATGCAGCCTAAAACAATCGTTTAACTGATTTGAATAATATAAATTGATAATGTTCTATGTGTATGCCGTAGTAAATAGATGTGTTTTTAGTCTAGATTTAAACTAACAAAGTGTGTCTGCTTCCCGAACAATGCTAGGAAGACTGTTCCAGAGTTTAGGTCGACCGATTGCAGTTGATTTTAATATTCTAGGTATTATCAACTGGCCAGAATTTTGAGACTGCAATAGATGTGATGGAGTATAATGCGTTAAGAGCTTGCTCAAGTACTGGGGAGCCAAACCATTTAGTGCTTCCTAAGTAATAAACAAGATTTTAAAATTTATACAATGTTTAATAGGGAGCCAGTGCAGAGTTGACAGAAAGTCAGGTAATGTTGACAGGTAATATGGTCATACTTCCCGGTTCTAGTTAGAATTCGAGCTTCTGCATTTTGGACCAGCTGGAGTTCATTTATTAAGCGAGCAGGGCAACCACCCAGTAGAGCATTACAATAATCTAGCCTTGAGGTCATGAACGCATGAACTAACTGTTCAGAATTTTGCATTGAAAGCATGTGCCATAAATTAGATTTTTTAAGATGGTAGAATGCAGTTTTACAGATGCTAGAAAAATGGCTTTCAAATGAATGATTGGTATCAAAGAGGTTCACACACCCAGGTTCCTAACTGACGATGAGGACTTGACAGAGCAGCCATCAAGTGTTAGACAGTATTCTAGGTTACTACTTTTGGATTTTTTTTTGTCCAATAATTACAAAATCTTTTTTTTTTTTTTTTTGAATTAAGCTACAGGAAATTACTAGTCATCCATTTTTTTATATCAGCTATGCATTCCGTTAATTTTGTGAATTGGTAAGTTTCGTCAGGGCGCCAAAGTAAGTATCGTCAGCATAACAGTGAAAACGTCACAATGATGCTTTGGGAAACGGCCACTGCATCATGACTTAGTATGTGATGGCATACCCGGATACTACAAAGGGACGCTGGCTCAAAGCACAGATAGCTTTTTGCTCTTCAGCGAAGCATCATATTGTTTGTCGATTTGGTGTTGTTTGTCTGTTGCAAAAGCATTGAAGAGATGGTGAGTGAGCAATTTGGTGGTGATGGTGTGTGTGCATCCGTGTCCGCGCTTTTGCGATCTACGTGATAAGGTATAGCAGCGAGACACAGTGTCTCGTTCCCTTTTCAGGGAACAAGGGTTATAGTCATAGTCATCGAGGAGGCCATGCCCCTGGTGGAATGAGCCCTCACGGCCATAGGTGAAGGCAAATTGTGCACCTAATAAGCCATGGCTAAAGCCTGGAAAACTAATTACTGATTGTCTGTTTAGATGCAGGCAGCCCTTTCTTGGGTGAGCCAAAGCAACTGGTCTGACACCAACAACTGGTCTGACTTTCTCCACTGCGAAGACTTCTCTAAGTAAATCCTTAGAGCTCTGACCGGGCAGAGCAGATGAAGTCTTCCCTCATCTGCTGTCACATGAGGTGGAGGATGGAAGGCCTGAAGAACCAACGACCGTGCCATGTTGGATGGCACCTTGGGCACATAACCCAATCTCAGATGTAAGATGACCTTAACTCTGCCCAGGGCAAACTCTAAGCAAGTTGGCGTAATTGCCAAGGCTTGAAGGTCCCCCACCCTCCTCAGAGAGGTGATAGTGAGGAGAAAGGCCACTTTAAGGGTCAGGTTCTTTGCCTCAGCCAACTCCAGTGGCTCAAAGGGGGCCTTGCCAACCCCTTGAGCACCACCGCCAGATCCCATGTTGGGACTCTGGAATGAGTTGCAGGCCTTACTGTACAACCAAATGGTGCCGACCCAAAGGCCCATCACCTACACGCGAGTGGAAAGCCCCAATGGCAGCCACATCCTACTCTCAGCGATCCTGCCGAAGCTAGGATCGTTTGCCAGAAGCCTTCTTAGCCTGCAGGATGGTCCTCAGATCGACCTTAGGCTCTGAAGGCTTCTGACGAGAGCGCCGCCTCCTTTGCCAAGCTCCCTCGGGAGGGGTTGGGGATTGCAACACTCTCCTTTTGCATCTGATGGTGCGAGGAGCTTGTAGACGGCCGAGGCTGCCCGCTTGAGGCAGCCTTCCCCAAAGAGCCAGAGCGACGAGGGAGGTACTGCTGGAAAGCCACAACTGTTTTTTCACCTCCTGGAACCTCTCAACGATAGTATTGATGGCGCCGCCGAAAAGTCCAGAAGGCGAAATCTAGTCTAGGAGAAAGTGTTTCTCTCTCTCCTTCATCCCCAATAAATTGGACCACAAATGTCTCTCCACACACACTAACCCAGCTATGGAGCGGCCGATAGCATGGGCCGTCTCTTTGATGATGCGGAGAGACAAGTCAGTGGCTTTCCGCAGTTCAGTCACATCATCCAGAAATGGCCCCTCACCCTCATCTAGCTCCTTGAGAAGGTCGGCCTGGTAGGCCTGCAACACAGCCATTGTGTGCAGACAGCTACCAGCCTGCCCAGCCACAATATAAGCCCTGCCCACCAGCAAAGACGTGTCTTGACACGGCTTAGTGGGCAGCACTGGGGCTTTAAGGGATGAAGCAGCCTTGGGTGAAAGGTAACTCCCGAGAGCCTCCTCCACCCAAGGCATTGTCCCGTAACCAGACTTAGCTGCCCCCAGCACATTCCCAAAATCGGGCACTGGGGGATTGGAGAGTCGGGCTGAATAGGGGTTTTCCCATGACTTACACAACTCGTGTAAGTCTGGAAAAAATGGTAAGCCCCGGCATGGAGGTTGCATGCTACGCTTGAAAAAGCGTCCGTCCAGTTTGCTTGGAGGCTGGACTTCCTGCTCCAGTCAATGCTTAACTTGGCCACAGCGCAGGTGAGAACCTCGACCAGCTCCTCTTGAGCGGGTGAGTGAAGCGGCGAATCTATCTCCACCTCCCGCCTCGATGCTGAGCGCATCTGAATCACTTAGACCCAGATAGCTGCAGCATCGGATTCTCCTCCCCGCGGGAAGAAGCCACTTTGCGGGCTTCCACACGGGGTGGGAGATCATCTGAACCGTCAGATGAGGACTGGGAAGATGCCTTAACAGTCCCACATCCCCTTGACAGGTCCATCTGTGAACCTCATGATCAGCGTAGCCGCGCTGCCTCAGCAACCGCAGGACCGGAGCCATGGGGTTCGCCAGCCTGGCCGGCCTCATCAAATACGGCCAGCCATGAGCACAACAGCACAACACTCTGAGCGGCAGCTTCAGACATTTACTACAGGCAGCTACCTCAAGAGCTGCCCGAGCATGCTGCACGCCCAAACATTGCACACACAAATGGTGTGTATCCGAGCCGGTAATGACGCACGGACACAAAATAGTGATAACATATGCATAAGAAATAAGAATACCATGTGTAAGAATTAAAAATAAAAACAAGGATAATTAAAACAGTTGTAAAGAGAATTTAAAAAATAAAAATAAAATGGGGATAAATAGATCCTTATCTACCTGATTCTCTAAATTCGGGTATCCCTATCTGAAATGGAAGAGATGGAGCAGGTTCGCAATGTCTCCTGGACCTTACAAGTCGGTCCAAGACGGGCTCCTGTAGGGGACGTTACCTTTGCCCCGCAGGGCCTGCCCTTTCTTGACTCCACTTCTTTGAACTGTCTGCTACTGAAAGAATTGAAAATAATCAAAGATATTTGATTTTGTAAAATGAACAAAGACATTTGCTTTACTGTTTTCAACCCCCATCTCTCTCCAGGAGGGCCATTTGGAATTCCTAAAGACAAAGAAATGCTGAAGGCCTGTAGGCCAAATGTGTGTCACACCTGTAACACCGTGGGGGAAGTTTGGTCTGATTGGTCAGTTTGAATGGCTCACGTTAGGGTTTAAGTCACATGGTCAAGGAATAGATAAAAGAAGATTGTAACTGTTGCTCTGGTTCTTTTTTTTCTCTGGCTCTCTCTTCTTGGGGCTCTTTTTTCTCTGGCTCTCTCTTCTTGGGGGTCTCTTTTTTCTCTGGCGCTCTCTTCTTGGGGCCTTCTCTTTGGCTCTTCTCTTCTTTGCTCTCTTCTCTTCTTTGTCTCTCTCTCCTTCTCTCTCTCTCTCTCTCTCTCTCTCTCTCTCTCAGGTAACATTCATGCTGGGTACGATTAATGGTATAAGTTTTCATCATCTCATACATTTATTTTGTAACTATTTTAAGTGTAACCATAACTAGATTTTGTCATTAAATTCTTTCAATTACAAATGATGTGCTAACTAGTTTTGATTTGGTATTGACTTTGAAGTGTTACCTATTGCAATACAATATAGTCACATTATAGCCACGCTCTCCCACGTTTAGCTATTGTAACTGCGCTTATTTCCGTCGTTGGTATAAGCTGCAGTGGGTGGTAAAGACAAGAAATGTACAGTTTTCTATCATCTTGCTGATAACGTTTCTTTAGTCATTCGGCAACCCTGCAGTCAGAACCGCTGTAGAGGATCCACCCTTACACTACCACAAGCTGAATAAAGCAAAACACACTGCTCTCCTTTTCCAATCTCTTCCAGTCAGACAGCCCTAACCAAAAATAATAATCAACAGATGCATAAGAAATAGAAATATACAGTTGTAAAGAGAATTAAAAAAAAATTAAATGATGATATATAGATAAAATAACAATAACCAAAGATAAGAACAAAGGTAAACTAAAACAGTTATCAAAAGAATAAAAAGAGGATGCATAGATAAGATAAGGTGTAATCAGTCGGATGTACAGTGGCACAGTGCTCATTCAGTAAATGCTGGATTTGAATGTGGCTACTGTTGGAGCACATCTGATCTGTTCAGGAAGCTGGTTCAAACTGTGGCTGACATAATGGTAAATGGACTGCATTTATACAGCGCTTTCAACAGACCCATGGCCACCAGAGCGCTTGACATATTGCCTCACATTCACCCATTCATACACTGACAGCGGTGTCAGCCATGCAAGGCACCATCCAGCTCATTGGAAGCAGCTGGGGTTAGGTGTCTTGCTCGTGGAGACCTTGACACATGGTCAGGTGGAACTGGGGATGGACCCACCAACCTTCCGGTTTGTAGCCAACCTACATGAACCACTGAGCCACTGCCGCCTATAATAGCTAAAAGCAGACTCTCTTTGCTTTGAGTGAACCCTTGATATTTCTAACTGACTTGATCCTGATGATCTGAGTGATCTGTTTGGTTTGTATTTAATCAGCATATCTGCTATATATTGAAGTCCTAGGTCATTGAGTGATTTATAAACAAGTAATAGTACTTTAAAATCTATCCCAAATATAACTAAATATAACAGAAGCCAGTGTAAAGACCTGAGGACTGGTGTGATATGGTCATATTTTCTGGTTCTGCTCAGAATCCTGGCAGCAGCGTTCTGTATGAGCTGCAGCTGTCTAGTGGTCTTTTTGGGAAGGGCGGTGAGAAGACCATTACAATAGTCCACCCTACTGGTGATGAAAGCATGAACGAGTTTCTCTAAGTCTTGCCTGGAAACAAAGCATCTAATTCTTGTGATATTTTTCAGATGATAGTTTGCTGATTTAGTTATTGCTTTGGCATGACTACTGAAACTCAGGTCTGACTCCAAAATCACACCATGATTCCTGACTTGATTTTTTTTGTTTCTAGACCTTTAGCCTCAAGATATGCGTTCACCTTGAGAATTTCACCTTTGTTTCCAAATGTAGTGATTTCAGTTTTGTCTTTGTTTAACTCAAGATAGTTTTGGCACATCCAGTTGTTAACTTCATCAATATATTTGCACAGAGAGTCAATGGGGCTATAGTCATTAGGTGATAGTGCTAAGTAAATCTGGGTGTCGTCAGCATAGCTGTGGTAAGCAATTTTGTTATTTTTCATTATTTGGCTCAGTGGCAGCATATACAGGTTGAATAGGAGTGGTGCAAGAATTGACCCTTGTGGGACTCCGCATGTCATGGATGTCCACTCAGACTTATGGTCACCTATACTCACATAATAACCTCACCCTTCTAAGTATGACCTGAACCATTTGAGGACCATCCCAGAAAGTCTGCTGTGCCAAATCAAAAGTGTTAAGAACAGTCATGAGCTCTTTTGTTGTACTGGATTCAGCATTGTCTATGTGAATGTTAAAATCCCCAGCAATAGCAAAACAGTCAAACTCTGAGGAAATTGTTGATAACAGCTCTGTAAAGTCCTCAATAAAGGCTGGAGAGTATTTTGGAGGCCTGTAAATAATGATAAGCAGGATGCGTGGAGCACCTTTTAACACAATACCCATATATAAGGTACACAAATAATCACCAAATGATACTTGCTTACATTGATAGACATCTTTAAAAAGAACAGCAACACCTCCACCTCTTCTAACCACTCTGCAGGCACTCATAAAATTAAAGTTAGGAGGGGCTATTTCATTGAGGACTGTTGCACTACAGCTGTCTTCTAGCCACGTTTCATTTAGAAACAAAAAATCTAGGTTGTTTGTGGTTATTAAGTTGTTGACTAGAAATTATTTGTTCTTAATTGAACAGATGTTTAAAAGTGCTAACCTAGCAGTATGATTTTTTTCCCCCACATTAATCTTAGTTTGACAAATAACAGGCAGCAGATTAGATGGGTTTGCTATATGGCCTGAGAAGGCCTTAGACTTTCTATCACGTAATAGAACAGAAATAGAGAAAGAGACAGGCACACTGGGTTCCCACTTGTTCTGTAAACATTTGATAAAGTTACTCTTATCATAGCGGGGACCCAACACACATCACTGAGAGCTGGTATAAGTTGTTTTTGGTTCACCTACAACAGATGGAAGAGGATGTGGGCCCTGGTGTTGTGACCGAAGAAATCTCACAGGAGGAGGGGGAGGGTGAGCTGGGCCCACAGGCTTTGGTGGTTGGGGGGGTTGATGCTTTTTGGTTGATATCTGGGGGGCTCGCAGCAATCAAGTGTGATAGTCTGGTTCCAGCATATACCAGTTTCTCCATTTTCTCTGAGAAGCTCAGAATCGGGGATGCTGGAGAGAGGAATAACATGTCTGGTGAGGGGGGCTGTTGCGCTGGTGTTATCGGAAGCTAAAATATGTTATCCTGGCTTAGTTCTAATCCGTCACAGTCTGTCTGTGGTGAGCTCTGTGGGCAGGGCTCAGCTGGGAGTGTGTCCGTGAGCAGTGGTTGTTGTGGCTGCGTGGTGTTATCATTGTCCCTGTGGGGTGTGTCAACCGCATGTCCATTCAGGTGCTGAAATGAAGTCCTGTGGTCGTCCATACTCTGTACAGGTGTGTGTGTGTGTGTGCCATCCAGGTTGAGTGGGTTGGCACACATAGCTGAAGGATGATGAAGAGAAAAATAAATATTGTCCTTTAGCACTCTTGCACCAATTTTTTTTGGGTGGAGGCCATTTGATGTAGACAGTTGTCTCTGACTCTAGAAGAGATTAAAGTTGTCGATGAAGTTCACTCCCTTCATTTTGCAGATTTCTTGCAGCTATGTATTAAGCCGTGAGAACCTATTTGTTCCTCTTGCTGGAAGTGGTCCACTGATGAACTGCTGAACTTTCAGTTTTCAAAGAAGTGTTTCAAAAAGTTCATTGAAATCCCTCTTAAGGAGTTCTGACTGCTCTCTCTGAATATCACTCTTCCCCACATGAATGATAAGTCGATTTGCAGTCTTATGTTTCATCAGAATGTTCTTAAATTCCCTGTTTACATAAGAAACTGTTGCTTGTGGAAGGCAGCACGTAGTTGTATCCCTGTTGCTAATGTTTCTGATCATGGAGTCACCCACTATCAGAGTTGTTGGCTCGGCTGTGCTCTGAGCTGAGTGCAGACAGCTCGACCTTGAGTGCCTGTTAGCATCAGTGTTAGCTGCGGGCTGATTCAATCTGTGTTTGATCACATTCATCATGTTTGGGGATTCCTCACCCACATCCATTAATATTTCAAATCTGTTTTCAAGATGTACAGTTGGTGGTAGGAAACCAGTGTTTGCAATCCTTGTGTCTAGGGTAGAGCATGCTACTGCGGAAATATGTGATGCTCGTGACAATCTGATGTCTCGAGTGCCTTTGGGTCTTGCTCCCTGTTTGTGCCATCGATTAGTGTGTTGATCAGTTACTTGTTTCTCTACACTCATTTTGGCCTGTTGAGTAGCACTAAATTTATGGGACTCACCGGCTGTGTGCTAAGGGTGTTCATGATGAAGCTCTGCTGTGTGATTCGTCTGGTTTGGTGGTTCCGCAAGTAACTTTGTTTCAAGAACTGCAATCCTTTGTAAAAGTCTGTGGCAGTTTATGCAGCAAGTAGATTCTTGAACTAAAATCATTTTCTTATCCTTTTGAATGTAGGCAGCTGTGTTTTCCCTTCTCCGGAATGTAAGCTGATGGCAGTGGGAGGCTGTTCAGATGAAATATTCTGCTTTTTTTGTAGTAATCCAGTCACCAAAGTTTCTAATTTTATCTTTGAAGTCAAGCTTTGTCATTTGAGCACTGTGCTGATTTGCTGAAGTTGAAATGATGAGAGAAAATATAGAAGCGATAGTGCAAAGCTCTGAGCAGTAAGCAAGAGTGTCCGAACAGTAGCTAAGTAGGAAGCAGAATGCGTTCAGAGGTGCATTCAGAGATGTTCTTCTGCAGTCCATCAACACGGCATTTTCACCCACAGAACTGCCGCTCACTGGATATTTTCACTTTTTTGACCAATCTCTGTAAACCTTAGAGAAGGTTGTGTGTGAAAATCCCAGTAGATCGGCAGTTTCTGAAATACTCAGACCAGCCCATCTGGCATCAACAACCATGCCACGCTCAAAGTAACTTAAATCACCTTTCTTCCCCATTCAGATGCTCAGTTTGAACTTCAGAAGATCGTCTTGACCATGTCTACATGCCTAAATGCGTCAGGCTGCTGCCATGCAATTGACTGATTAGATATTTGCGTTAATGAGCAGTTGAACAGGTGTACTTAATAAAGTGGCCGGTGAATGTATATAATGGGGAAGTAAGTGATTTTGTATGCAGTACTTATTATGGACATAATATACTATAACATAATATAATACACAACAAAACAATATACTTCAAAGTAAAACTTTTCATTTTTACATTATTACAGTGCCCTTTTAAGTATTTTTATGCGTGATAAGAAACAGTCATGAAAGTGTACTCTCCTTAAGTGCATTTAAGTAGTCTTTTTAATATATATATGCTCATCACACTATGAGATGAGAACAAAACTTGAACTCAATTGAGCTGAATAATGACACTAATGCCTTCCGTAGAGCTTTATACTTTATACTTTATAGCTTTATAGCTGAATTGGTTTCATAATTTACCAATTTGAAACATTGACACTAATATTAAACTGAATTGAATCAACACTGAACAGACTTGAGCTGAATAATAATGACACTGTCTTTTTAGAGATACTTTACAGCAGAATTCTCATTGATGAAGTTTGCATTATTGATTCTGTTGAAACAATGATTCTGTTTGAAACAATCTGCATTGTATAAAGCGCTATATAAATAAACATGACTTGACTTCTAAGATTTGAAGTACTCTACAAGTGCTCGTTCAATACAATTAAGGGCACTTCCTTTCTGCAAGTGTTGATATATCACAGATAAGTATTTAGATATTAATGTAGGCTCTTGAGCAGGTTCTGTTGGTTCTCAACACCAATTGATCTTCACCAAGTCACAGTAGTTGAATGTTTCACGTCGGCCATCAAAAAGCAGTAATCACCTCATTGCTTTTGCATTTAAGGCTGTGAGAAATATAGTCCCTCCCTGACAGTTTGGCCTTAATTAAATGTACCTCGCTAGTGAGTTCATGAGAGACCAATGACTCTTCGGTTTCTCTGTAAATCACAAACTGCTTCGTGCAAACAACCGATCGCTCAGCAGCTGAATACATCTGTTCCACTGCCCTCTTCAGCATGGACAATATTTGTCTATTCTCTTGGCAGTCTTTCATGTGAGGTCGAGATTTATACGGCCACACTTCATTATTTGCGCGGCCGGTATTTATGTTCATTAGTCCCAGTGATGGGTTTTTCTGTGTAATATATTGCCGGCGTTTATGTGCGTTGTGGGTGAGCAATTGGAATGCCTATTGATTTCTGAAGTGATTTAACACTGATTTTCAACAAGCGTGGAAAATGGCTTTGCCTCTGCTCAAGAGCTCGGTTCACTTTAGCAGTGCTCAGTTGGTGAATTCGGTCGGGGAAGGTTAATTATTAATTGCGTTGTTTGTTTATAGACTTCAATATGCTTTACGAGATGTTTGGAAAGTGCTAAAGTAATCAGCACTGGTCTCGGCCAATAGAATCTTCATCCCTCAGCAGATCCGGATTGTCTCCGTTGTTTCCCCTGGAAGCTGTTTGTGTCGGATACATTGAGGGATTTGATTGCAGATGCACCACATCACACTCCCCTCCAGTGATGAGACAATTCGGCTCTGGCATTTTGTGGTGTCACAGATGGTCAGGTTAGCCTGCGATATAGCGCAGATATATCACTCCATCTTCTTTGCTGAAGTTATTGGGATAGAAACAGACAACTGTCAGTTGGTAAGTGAGCAGACATTTGCCACCCTGACAGATTCAGCTTGTTCCCTCACAAGCACATTTTATCTTGCTTTGTTTTCCTCACATTTTTTGGGGGAAAACATGGACTCTAATGCCATCTATCCATGATGATCCACCTGGTTTTCAAAACATTTGAAGCATAAAGAGATAAAGTAAGTAGTTTTGACAAATATGTTTATGATTAAATGTAAATTTTCTGCATCCAGTAAAAATAAAACATAATGAAATTGATAACAATGTTATCCAAGGGTAGCCAAGGCTCATTGATGCACGTGGGGAAGAAAGGCTAGCCTGTGTGGTCCGATCAGATGAGCTACTGCAGCTCAAATTGCTCAAGAAGTTAATGCTGGTTCTTATAGAAAGGTGTCAGAATACACAGTGCATCACAGTGTGTGTGTGTCACTTACCTGGGGAACACATGGCACCAGGATGCACTATGGGAAGAAGGCAAGCAGGCGGAGGCAGTGTGATGCTTTGGGCAATGTTCTGCTGGGAAACCTTGGGTCCTGCCATCCATGTGGATGTTACTTTGACACGTACCACCTACCTAAGCATTGTTGCAGACCATGTGCACCCTTTACTTTGATTTGGAAACGGTATTCCCTGGTGGCTGTGGCCTCTTTCAGCAGGAAAATGCTGATAATTTCACTTTGAATGAACACTATAAACGGGGGATTTCCCAAATAATCATACAAATAACAAGGGAATAATTAAATTCCCTTTACAAGGGAATAATTAAAAGCTTTTATTGCAAAAATTTATTTATTTATAGTCATTCATTTTAAAGGCATGCTAAATATTTTGTGGGTGCATTCATAATACTCAAAACCATTGTTGAAAACACAGTACTCTGTAAATATGGGTGCGGAAACACAAATAAACAGACATTAACATGTACAGATAATTATTCACAAATGCAAAACTAGAAATCCTTGAATACAAAGTGATGGCTGAGAATTAATTATCAATCTGACACTTGTGAACTGCAGGATTTTTATTTCAGACATGCTAATGACCCTGTCACACAGAGTCAACAGACTGTGTTAATATTCACAGTTTTTTTTTTTTTACATATTTAAACAAGCACATTTCCATGCGCAGATCATTGTCATGCAAAGTCCAGTGAATGTTTACAGAGAAAAATAACTTCTCCATTGTTTCTCTCAGACAGCAATGAAATTAGCTATTGCCTGACTTAAGAAAAAAAAATGTAGCTCACAAATATGGACCACTTTTATGTTTTTTGCTGGTGGCTATAATAATTTCACAGCACAGGAAATACAATAACAAAGTCTTTACTTGGAAAATATGAAGGAGAATACAGGAATCAAACACATAGAACAAAACCACTTCCAACATAAACAAGACTGAACAATGAACAGAGGAAACTATAGAGGAGAGCGGGGCACAAACTAACGCTTTTTGACTTTCTTGGTTTGTGTAAATCCACTTGGAGTTCAAAGTATTTATTTTTTCCCACATTAATTTCACACGTCTAGTATAATTGTGGTTATACTTGTGGTATCATTGTGGTTCATTAATACAGTGTATACTTTTTTCTTGATTTACCTCGAAAGAAAGGAAGTGAAATGTGACAACATGCCCCATAGGTGGGCATCACAGCGTGGTATGGGAACAGCACCAGTCATGACCGCAAAGCCCTGCAAAGAGTCGTGCGCTTATCCGAGCGTATCTCAGGGTCAGCTCTTCCGTCTCTGCAGGACGTCTACACCAAACGCTGCAAAGGTAGAGCTACTAAGATCATCAAGGACTCTAATCACCCTGCAAACCCTCATGTCACGCTGCTGCCATCTGGTAAGTGCTTCTGAAGCCTGATGGCCAAAACTGAGAGACTCAGGAGGAGCTTCTTCCCCCAGGCCATCAGACTCCTGAACTCAGTCACTTAACACCACGTGACTTCACTTCAGGATAAACATACTGTCATTGCACTGCACTTTCTGTTCTCGTTGTTACTGTGTAACAACCTGTTATAAACCTGTTTGCACATTATACTCTTTATACATTTGTTAACCACATATTTATAAGTCTACAGTTTACTCACTGCACAGTCTACTTCAATTATTTTATTCCACTTTATTCTTATTTTTTACTTTTTTTTTTCTCTTGACTTGATTATTTATAATTCTACAGATATATATATATATATATATATATATATATATATATATATATATATATATATATATATATATATAGTATATTTTTTATCCTATTTCTATATAATTTCCTCCTTGTGTTTTTAACTGTGAATTTGCACTGTCCATGGAGCGGACCTGTTTACATTTCACTGCCGGTTGTATATTCTGTATATAACTGTGTATGTGACAAATAAAACTCTTGAATCTTGAATTGTAACATCACCAAATGACAGCTTAAAATGTTATCTGATATAATCAAAAAATATCCAAGACAAACTAAAATATTTTGTCAATAAAATACAATTATTAACTTTTAAAATAAAATAATGGCATTTTTATCATAAAAATATACAAATGTTTGAGTTTGACAGTAAACACACTGCAAAATACAGCTATACAGCATAGTTCAAAACATAATAATAATGAATCATTTCTGAACATTGACTCTCAGTCATTATTCACATTTTTCTCATGGGTTCTCAAAAGAATTCATAAAAGTATAGAATATAATATCATAGTTCTAATAGGGGCTCATTGTAACGCAGTGTGACAACATGCCCCACCTGCACAACTGGGATTTAACCCCGGCTCGTGTCTTCTGCTGTTAGATCAGCGTTAAAGAACCATCTCAACTGTTAAATAACAGATATAAGATTACAATAACATCAGATTTGTCTTATTTTAAATAAACACAAAAAACAGAGATGGAAAATAAACATAAGAAATGTACTTTTGCTATGGTTAAATGTTCAGTAATATCTTCCAAAGATTTTTACATTTTGCCGCAATTTTTTCCTCTAAATCATGTTGATATGGCAACTAGTAAATACATTAAGTTTCGTCATTCTGGCATATGTGGAAAGTTTTAAACCATGTTTGTTACAGCTAACCCTGCGTTAGGTTGTGCCCTGCTCTCCCCTACTCCTAAATACACAGAAGCTGTGTCTCATTTCTAAAAAGGCTGCGTCCTCCAGAGGTCGCATTCGAAGGCTGCATGCGTCATCAAGGTGGTCCCATTTCAGAAAAGTAGTAGGACACTCCGAATGCGACCTTCGAATGCGCCCTTCTTTCACAGGAATTCGGAGTGTGCATTAGGTGTATCCTTCGCTGCTGCAGATAACCCACAATTCTTTGCGTTGCCATTAACAACATCATGTTTTTTAAATATTATTTGAAAAAATGGCAACGCCGGCAGATATACATGCAAGCGAAGATGTGGTGTTTAAATTTAAGTAGTTTCAAGCTTGTTTTTGTTTTTAAGCTGCATTACCTTAAATAGATAGTTGTGGTAAACAGGATTACAAGTGTTTAGTGGTTTTCAAACGTTTAGAACAGTACTTTGCTGTCAAGGCAAGAAACATTTCATAGTCATTTTCAAGTTATAAATAATTTTCATTCATATAACTGGTGTGAGAGCGCAACGACGCTGTGAACTTGTTGGTATAGCAACGTGATACTTCCTGCCTGTGTGTCCTACGAAGGACGTCTCGTTTAATTCTGATTAAGGACACTCCATATACCGCATCCTTTAGAGGATGTGACACAGCCTTTGTAATTAAATGAAATGAGACACAGCCAGAGTTAACAAGGTAATGAACAGCAGGTGAATGTAATCAATCAGAAACCAAAGAAACTAACTAGCGAAGCAGAACTGGGAACAGAATGAAAATAAAACCAGAACGAGACCGTTATAGTAGCTCTCCCTCCAGGAAGGTGCATCTTCGAGACAAAACGAGTCCAACAGAGGAGGGAGGGGGCTTGGGAGGAGGACGAGGGGCTGGCAGTGGGTAGGAGACCGGAGGAGATGACAGGAGAACTAACCAGGGTGGCAACGTGGTGGAAGGAGCCAGGGAGGAGACGAGGGCAGTAGGGGCCAGGTGGGGACCCAGGAAGATAGCCTATGGCAGAGTCAAAGGAGGGAGGAGTCATGGTGGAGAATTGGCTGGTAGGCCCAGTGGAAACCTGACTGAGATGGAGCCGATGGAAGTGGAGACCTAGGCGAAGCCGATGAGCCCAAGTGACACAGATGGATCTGGATCCAGAGATAGAGCCACAGCAACGACTGTCTGAAGCAGAACCAGGGTGCCAGAGGACTGAGGTGGAGCCGGTGGGACTGAGGACCAAGGCTGAGCCGGAAGGAAGGCAGATCACGATGGAGCCAGAGGGGTGGAAGGACAAAGCGCAGCTGAAGTCCCGGAAGTTCGTGGTACAGGCACAGTGACATCTGACAAAGGCGAAGTTGGTGGGTCGAGGGAGTCCAGTGGAGCTCTAAGGACAATGGTCCAAGGTGGAGCCGAAGGAGGGAGTGGTCAAGGTTGAGCCGACTGGTCGACGAGCCGATTCGGTGGTTGAGGATGGAGCCAGGGGATCCTCTTGCCAAGCCAGAGCTAGAGAACACAAGACCTGAGGCAAATCCATGCAGCTGAGTGGAGTCAACCAAGGAGGAGGTAAAGGACTGAAAGGAAACAAGAGGGCGGGGCCAAGGAACTGGCTGTTATAGGCAGAGGAGGTGGAAGAGGGAGGCTGGGTGGGATCTTCAGAGACTCAGGAGACTTGGAGCTGGGCAGAGCCAGCAGAGACATAGGAGACTTAGAGCTGGAATGAGGGAAATATCTTCCTCCAAATCAAAGTATGCAGAGGCCAGCTGCAGTTCTCCCTCAGGAGTGGGAGTGTGGGCTGGGCTCTGTTCAATCCCCTCAAACTCCACGAGTACACTCACTGGCACAGATGATATTACCGGCTTGCGTACCTAGTCATACCACTCTTCGGACTTGGGGGTAATGGTTGAGTCATTCATTCCTTCTGGCACTGACATTGCTGCAGGCTCAAGCTCCATATCTGAGGTGGGCTCTGGCATAGGCTTCTGTGAGTAGTCAGGAACGTTTGCAAGGCAAATTTCCTTGAGTGGAATTTCCTTGCTCTAGATATAGCAACTGGACAGCAGGTAAGTCCATATTTAATCACCTTAATAATCTTTTCTGGGTTCAGTCTTCTGTTATGAGTTGCTAGTGACTATAATAATCGCACGGCACAGGATATACAATAACAAAGTCTTTACTTTACGCAGGAGAATACAGGAATCAAGCACATCGAACAAAACCACTTCCAACATAAACAAGACTAAACAATGAACAGAGGAAACTAAGGGCTTAAATATACAAAGTTAACAAGGTAACTAAATGAACAACAGGTGAATGCAATCCAATCAGGTCCCATAGAAAATTAAATCAAAACAGAACGAGACCGCTGTCACTGTTTAAGTGCATTATATGGAAAAGAGCAGCATAATTTTTATCGAAATATCTCCTTATGAAAAAAGTCTTACAAGTTTTGAACAGCATCAGAGTGAGTACATTTTAATTTAGAGTATTCAACTATTTCATGAAGTAAACTCGTGTAAGATATGTTTTAACTTTTCAAAGGTCAATCTGAACTGTTTTTTTTTTCTTGTTACCTTCTCAGTTCCACCCTATTGAGATGCTCAATGACTTCAGTGAGGGCTGTACCACATCAACACATATACAGAGAGCAAATGTACCGCTTTAATCTGAAGAGAGTAAGAGAAAGAAGCGAGGAAAAGAGAGAGAGAGAGGGAGGATGAAGAACAGGTGTTATTGGAGAATCCCTGCGGCTTTCTTATACAAGGCCATAATGGATTTTTACTAACAGTGCAGTATGACACGCTCAGGGTCTGTCAGGATGAGGAGTGTCAGGTGCTGTTGATTGTGTCTGCAGGCATTCTGTTTGATCTTCACACACACACACATAGATTGTTTTACCATAATGTTTCTTCACTTTCATATACACTCATATACACATATAAGCACACATACAATTCCTCCAGTTTCCACACACACACACACACACACACACACACACACACACACACACACACACACACACACACACACACACACACACACACACTAACAAGAAAGTATCATGGTGGTAATGTTTTTAGTCCAGGTATCATAGTAAAACCATCTCTCTTTTTTTGATACTATGGTATATCATGTATGTATCTGTGTATCATGGTAATTTTTTGTAATTTTTGGTTTTGTGGGCATGGTACTATGGTACTATGCTGATACCATAGTTTTGGGGGTATATACAATTGTAAAACCATGGTTTTAGCCAATGTACCATGCACGTGCCATAGATTTCTGGGCACGTACAATGATAGTACTATGTTTTTGGACCATCTCATGGAATAAAATTACAAAACAAAGTTACGCCCTGGTAATACCATGTGTTTGGGCAAGGTACCATATTCATACCATAGTTTTGGGAATGTATCATGGTAATATTGTTTTTGGACATGGTTCCATGACAATACCATGATTTTTGGTAATTGTTCCATGTTACCACAGTTGGTATATACCATGGTGAAACCATGGTTTTGGGCAATGTACCATGTTTATACCATAGTTTTTGATATTTTGATCATAGTTTTAGTTATTGTTTTTAGACATGTTGCCTTAGGTAATGGCATGTTTTTTTGTGTTTTTTTCAATATAATACCATGTTTATAGACATATATTATGATAATCTATTTTAAGTACCTTGGAATACCTTGTAAATACCATAGTAAATTAATATGACAATCATTCAGTATCATGGTAGCCTATATCAAAATACCATATGATAACCCTTGTTTTAATATTCATAATCACTTATAAATATAAATGTATAATGTTTATTTAAAAATATAATATAATTATAAAATGTCATACATATATTATATGAATTATATTATATTCAATATGAACATGTGAAAATGCCACAGTGTTATGTAAAATGGTAATTCTTTGCATAAAAATGCTAGTAGTCTTTATAAAAATGGCATAATGATGCTGGTATTATCATATCATGATGGTATTTCTGATATTTTTACCATACCATGTTACCATCACAGTATTTGTTTTTTTTTGTGCTGTAAGGGACACATTTTATAAATGATCTCTTAACTTTGTCCAGCAGAATGCAGTGTTCCCGCTGCATGCTGATTCTCACTGACGCCGTACATTGTTTATTCTATGTCCGTTCAGTTCTGCCGGTCTACAGGCAACTCCACAAAACAGAGGAGTGTATTTGCAGGTTTGGACGGCAAACGTGTTGTGAAAGGTCAACCAGCACCCCATATTGAGCGCAGACTGTTAGAGAAATCTTTAAAAACACTCGTTATTTCAAAAGGGAAACCTGCTCCTGCATGGACCTGCATTGTTGTCAAAATGGCTCTCAAAGGTCAGCTATTTGAGTGTCTGTATTTGTTCCTGTGCACATCGCTGTGACCCTTTATGCACCTTTATCGATTCCCTGAGTGCGAAACAAGCAAAGATGTCACAGGAACCCGTAAAACACATTACAGGCTTTTAAAGGGAGGCAGGGAAAAAAAGTGATAATCAGATATAAAGACTGAATGCGAATGAAAAGACTACTGTAAAGAAAAAGAACTGCATTCAAAAAAACTTTTTTAGGTTTTAGAGCAACAGAAACAAAAAAGCCACTCATCCTAATTCAGGTTTTGAATTTGTAGACTTGGGAACATCAGCTCATGCATTAACATTAATTTGTTATATTATATTATATTATATTATATTATATTATATTATATTATATTATATTATATTATATTATATTATATTATATTTGAAACATTGTTTGTTCATATGGGAAGAAGGAGGCGGGAACTGGTGAACATTTAAAGTCTTAAACACAAAATGAAAGTAAAAACGCAGGCAGCCCCTCACGGACGACTGCCGCGAACACATACTTAAACGTAAAACAAAACACAACATAAAGTCCAGGCCTGGTCCTCTCTCCTTCACTGGTGTTGCTCGTCCTATATGCCTCCGAGCTCCCTCATGAGAGGACTCGAGACCAGTGATGCTCAATTCTCAATCACGCACCGGTCTTGCTCACTCCTCCCACGTCTCTCGTTCGTCAACCTTGCAGGCCGGGGGGGTACACCCGAGACAGCGCCTACTCCCCAGGGGCCCAATCTCCACATCTCCCGTGTCTGGGGGTATGGAAAGATGAGAGAAACGGGAGACGGAGACACAGAGAGCAACAGGACGAGAGAGTGGAGAGAAGGAAAAAATAATTATTCTGGTCCGGTTCCCGGACACTGCCTCTTGGTCCTCAGCCAGCCAAGAGGCTCTTCCTCGCGGTGCCATGCGATGGTACTGGACGCTTGGTGGACGGCTCGATCCTTCTCTGCCCCCTGGTGGCCAGCAGTGGCTCCTCCTGTTGAGGGCAGCCGGCAGCGTGTCCCGCACTCCCTGCTCCTCCCCATCATGGCAAACGGCAGCAGGCTCCGGCCCACGGCGAACTCCGGCGACTCCTCCACTTCCTCCAGGATGGCCACCACCCCACCTTGATCCAGGGGCATGGCAGGGAGCTCTCCGTCCCACCGGTCTTCACTCGCTCCAGCACCATCGCCTCGGGCAGCCACTGGTAGTCTTCCTTCATCCACGCTGCCCGAACTCCTCAGCACCACGATCCCCCTCAGCAGCGAGGGCTCTCCGACAGCATGTCCCTCCTTCCTCCCTGGTTTCGGCACCAATGTAACGTTGTTTGTTCATATGGGAAGAAGGAGGCAGGAACCGGCGAACATTTAAAGACTTTAATAAAATAAATAAACACAAAATGAAAGTAAAAACGCACATACTCAAACGTAAACAAAACAAAGTCCAGGCCTGGTCCTCTCTCGTCCTTCACTGGTGTCACTCGTCCTTATATGCCTCCGAGCTCCCTCATGAGAGGACTCGAGACTCGTGACGCTCATTCTCAATTATGCACCGGTCTCGCTTGCTCCTCCCACATATCTCGCTCGTCAACCTCGCCACAATATTCTATTCTATTCTATTCTATTCTATTCTATTCTATTCTATTCTATTCTATTCTATTCTATTCTATTATGTATTTATTTCCCACCTACCTCACAAACACATTTTTTCAGTTTATTTCACTGTAAAAAAAAGGTGCTGCCTTAAATTAAGTACAATCAACTTGGATGTTTAAGTCATTTCAACTTAAATTACATTAAGCTGACTTTTAAAAAATATTTTGAATCATGTATAACTTATAAAAAAAGTTGAAAATTGCTTAACTTATTTTGATGAGTTAAAGCAATGTACAAAACATATGTTGTCATAACTTATTGATCATATAATGTTTTCTACAGTGTTGTAGCTAAAAATTTGCCTAGAAATCTAGATGCACCCTACCGGTAGCAAATCTAATTCTAGCAACTCTCGGTAGACC